>CM051275.1:44576663-44772269 GCA_027921565.1 Artemia sinica
CCTGCAAACAATTGGAAGGATTTAGGACAAGACTTGAAAAGAATGTTAGTATTGGCTGCTATTTGGGTGGCTGTATTTTTAACATGAGCTAATTAAACATCATTGCAGAAAAAAACTATGCTGGCATTTAATCATCTTAAGAAAATTTAAATTTGCAGCTTTTTAAACAGTAATTGTGATTATCGAAGGGCTGTAAAGCAAATATTAATTCTTTACTCAAAGAGTGGGAGAATCACGGGTTTTTAGAAGGTTGTATTTTTAATAATATTGTATTGAAAACTCTGTTTTCTTATCTTACATCCAGCATTTACTGCTGGATGTAACAGCATTTATCTGCTACCAGCATTTACTATTTTCTTGTAGGAATTTGTTACCTTATATTAATCTTTTTCAATTTATTACCCAAATACTGTCTTATTCTATGGTATTTTACATTATTATTATTATTATTATAAAGTATTTAAAATGTTATTGTAATCTGAAAGAGTTTGTTAGTTTAGTTTAAGTAGGGTATAACGATATCTGTAGTGAGATGACAATTTTTAACTTCAAAAACTTTCAATAAATACTTTAACTAAACAAAATTCAAGTATAGCAAATACTCTTTGATCATAGTTGACCTGGTATAGATTGAGAAGCAATAACACAGTCCTTTAAGAACCTTGAAAGACACTTTTCTAGCGTGAAGAACATTTACATGTTAAGCTTTTGTCATAAAAATCTGTCTAAAAAATCCGATATGATTGCAGCAGTAGCTACAATCTAGTAAAGAGCAAGCCATAGTCGTAAGTAGCCAAAATTTGAAAAACACGTTAAAAAAACTGTCGCATAAGAAACAATCGCCATTTGACCGAATAGGAATGGTAACTATTATTTCGGCTAATCTTAAAAGTAAAAGTTTATTGCAAAAAACAAATTTATGATATTCCGAAAAGAAGACCGGAATCGCTCAAAAATGGAGCAAAAATAGATGTGCTCTGGGGATCAGCTGATCCCCGGGGATCCAGGGATCATGCTGGTATCAGCATGGTCGAAGAACATGCACAGGTTTTCAGCTCTAGGTGGTTAATTTGCTAAAATCAAACTAAAAATGAATTTTCCCCACTGATTGTTTTACTAACTTGGTTAAATAGGCATTTGAAACATATATATTCTAGCAGGCTCTTGATGATCAATCTCTTTAACCTATACATATGTTACGGTCAAAATCCATGCAGAAACAGAAAGAAAAGGAATTCAAGCAAGACACCCAAACGCCTGTCCTTGTCTGAATTGCAAATATGGCGTTTTTTTTTTTTTAAGCAAACAGGATGTTAAAAGTTTTAGTGCCCATTTTAAGTGGTCAAAGAATTGGAAGAAAGCTAGTCCCCCTCCCCTCCGGTCCCCTCCACAAAGTTTGCCTGGTCAAAAATTTTAAGATAGTGGGAACATGGGTGTAAGTTACACAAATATAGTACTAAAACAATCAACAAATGAAATTGAATTATCAGCCCTGTTGGTTCAGAAGGGTAGAACGTTGGTCTTTGAATCATAATTTAAAGGTTAAAGTCCCTATTTGGGCATTTTTCTTTCAATCATTGTCTGTGCCTTCTATATGATTATTTGGACAAACTGTCTTTGTTAAGGCTGACTACGGTAATTCTTAAAAAAAAGAAGCTGTTTTTCCTACTGTGCCAAACAATCAGGATTAACAAACAAAATTAGAGTAATTTTGATTTCGATTGTTTATCTGGTAATTTTTGGATTAAACAAGAACTTTTTAACATTTTCTCTTAGCATTTCAGTAAAAATTAAATATTCGAATTTGTCAATTCGTTTGTTTCTTTTAGCCCAATAATGTCTGAAGAAGTGGCTGTAAGTTACTCAATTTTCCCATTGTTTACATACAGCCTAGTATTTGTTATTGAGAAATATTCGGACATATTTTAGGGTGGAATTTTAACAGAGAGGGGGGGGGGGTTTACGAGGGACGTTTTTAATGAAAACAAGTTTCTGGGGAAAGTTTTCAGGATAAATTATATATGGGGAGGGGGGATTCCAGGCATTTTTGAAAAGTCGTCGCAAATTAAATAAAAAAAATTCGACTGGAAGTAAAGAGCAACATTAAAACTTATAACGAACGGAAAATATCCCGAATATGAGGGAGGTTTGCCCTCCCCATCTCTAAAAAAAATAAAAAAAGATCATGTCAGTGTTGCTTCTACATTGAATTTAAATTAAAAGCTGTGCTAGATTAATTTTAAAAAGAAGAAAGTTTTTCTGAGGGAAGTAAAGAGCATAAGTTGAGACTTAAAACGAACAAAAATTATTGCTTCATAGTCTATCTAACATATATCGATAAAACTATACAAATAAACCTACTAATAACATTTCCCTATACTTTTTATGATCATGGAAAATTAGCGCTGTACTGAAAACACAAAAGCCAAGTATAAAAACAAGAATACTGATTTAGGAATCAAAAGTGAGTGCATAGCCTGATAACAAAAACTAATCTATGACGCTTTTCATACTCTTACATCAGCTGTCATATTAGTAACTTTCAGTATACAATTAAATTATCCTAAAATTTCAGCATAAAAATAGATATTATTTTATAAACCTTAAAGTCATTGGAAAGGATATAAAAATATTGGATTTATTTATGAGGTAACATCTTGGTCTCAACAGCTTTAATACCAATAGTAAGTAATATTCAATTTTAAGTTGTAAAAACAAGCTTAGTATTATTCGAAATGAAGAATAAATAACCATAATATGGACTCGAGAAATCCGGTTAATTATCTCTATATAATGGAGTTTCAAATAAATTATAAAGATGGACTATAGTGCTAATACTATCAAGATGGCTTCACTTCGGGCTTGTTTTAAATTATAAAGATGGTCTATAGTGCTAATACTATCAAGATGGCTTCACTTCGGACTTGTCTACAAACTAATCTTGAAATATCCCTTTCAGAACCAGAGTAAAATCTAATCATTAGAATGAGTTCATTGTGCTAAAGTGATAAAAAATTAAACAAAAAAAAAAGCCACAATCCTAAAATGCTTATTTTTTTAAAGTTTCCTTAATCACTTTGCTTTTACGTTAGCAAGACTTCTAGATTGTTTCGTTTTTTTAGTAAAGCGCTAGCTTTCTATAATCATACAAAAATAGGGAAGCAACATCACTAGGTTTATCTGCACTAGTTTTGCCGATATATGTTAGATAGACTGTTAAACAATAATTTTTTTTTTAGATTTAGGTTTCAAATTATTCAGATGATTTGCCCCCAACCATGCCCTGCACTCCTGGCCAAATGCAGTGAATCAAAAGATCAGTACCTGTACAGTGCCAACCATTGATCAGTATGCAAAAAAACTTTCTAAGCGTTTTTTAAGTTTTATGTTTGCTCTTTACTTGCATTAGAATTTTTTATTATTATCCAAATGAATTACTTATAAAATGTTTTATCAAGGAAATATTGCAGAGGTTTAAACAAAGTTTAAAGCAGGATTATTAATTCCCTTGAGAAAAATTTGCGAGTTGACCATAATACCCTTATGAAATACACAAGTGTGATCCCGACTGTTTTATGATTTTGAGCTTCCGAGTTATTTTATTGATTTGTATTCAAAATTCTCTTGAAGTCTGAAAATAATTCAAGGTTTGTCAGGCTAGTGAGGCTAGATCAAATAGCTTTAATGAGATAAAAATTTTAACTTCAAAAACGTTAAGAAAACAACTTAACTTGAAAAATGAAAATGAATTCAAGTATAGAAAAAACCCTTAGATCGAAATTAAGCAACTTCGCAATACAATATAAGAACGCAATTCAACTTTCTGTCTGCACGGTGTCTCTTGGGTCTTTTGCAACTAGCGTGAAAACTTCATAAAACATAATGGCCCCTTAAAATTACGTACTTACTGACTTAATAATCAGTACTTAATAACACATGACAATCAGATTTTACATTGCAAACTACTGTAACCCATCACGACCTATCAAAGTATTCATTAGAAACTTTTTCCACACAATGCTATGAGAAAAAAACATAAATTTAAAGCAGCTTGGCTTAATCAAGAGGAATATTAAATACCTTGCTTCACAGCTGTGATTCCGAAGAGGTTGAGACTGTCCATCTTTCACTAATTGAATCAAATACACTGTCAGCTTGTCTTGGCTACTCAGGAAAATTAGAAATATTAAAAATCTGAACAATTAACGAATTTGATAGCTATATCTTCCAAAGAAATCCAGGAGGACCTAAAATAGAAAATTGTTTTAAAGATAGGCATAAAAAGCATAAATAAATGGATTCCAAAATTTAAAAAAATTATTCATATTTCTATCTTTATATTTACCACTTAATGAAACCTTCTACAAATCACTTCATTCTTGTGCTTCTATTAAACCGCTCATAAAGACAATGCAGTGTGTGCCAAATAGCCTAGTCTTTTTATATTACCAAGGTCATTACAAATATGCACTAATAAATTTTTCCTTTTTCTATATTATTTGAAAAAAATTACGTTTTCTAAAGAGTTAAAGAGGCTGAGTTACAAGGTCGAACCTTAAAACGTACAGGGATTAGGAGGCACAGTTGGGGGGCTGCCGCCCCCCCAACCCCCCGCTTTCGCAGCCTGTAAATGAAAAAAAAGTTTTTTAAAGTGAAAGTAAGGAGCGACATTAAATCTTAAAAGGATCAGAAATTATTCCGTATATGAAAGGGGCTGTGCCCTCCTCAACGCCTCGCTCTTTACGCTAAAGTTTGACTTTCTCACAACTCTTTTTTTAAACAATAAAAACTTTAGCGTAAAGAGCGAGGCGTTGAGGAGGGCACAGCCCCTTTCATATACGGAATAATTTCTGATCCTTTTAAGATTTAATGTCGCTCCTTACTTTCACTTTAAAAAACTTTTTTTTTTATTTACAGGCTGCAAAAGCGGGGGGTTTGGGGGGCGGCAGCCCCTCAACTGTGCCTCCCAATCCCTGTACGTTTTAAGGTTCGACCTTGTAACTCAGCCTCTTTAACTCTTTAGAAAACGTAATTTTTTTCAAATAATTTCTGCACGTTTTTGTACAGTTTATTACTTATTATTGCTTGACTAACTGTTAGATGATTGTGTATTATTCTTTTCTTTCTCGACAGGGTGTTTTAAGGGTCGTCCTTGTAACTCAGCCTCTTTAACTCTTTAGAAAACCTAATTTTTTTCAAATAATTTAAAAAAGAAACTTAGTTTCTTTTTTAAAATTTAAATTCAGTATATAAAAAATTTTATCTAACGGTGAATCGAACCCGGGTTTTCCGCCTGACAGACAGGAGTCTCAACCGCTGCACTAAAGAGACATAGCTGTAATTGTTTTTAGTAAGGGGAATCTTTTTGACGCAAGCAAAACTTGATATTTGGTTTTTGGAAAACAGGGAAGGAGTGATCAAATTGAGCTGAAATTTCGAGGATAAGATCACAGGCCCCAGGAAAGCTTATCCTCTAAATTTCAGCCCGATCAAACAACGTTAAAGGGGGGTTGTGGTGGGAAAAATTAACATGGGCTATTATAGGAAAACGAGGTTTTTTGTAAATGTAAATTCGGGGGATAATTTTTTCGGTCTGAAAATATCAAAAGGCCCTAACAGGTCGAATTCTGCTTCGAATGAGTCCTCATTCACCCGGATCCGTTGCCAACTGTGGCCTGTAGGCGTGGCTAAGAAAAAAAAAGAAATGAATTTTAAGTGGCTATATTTGGTTTTTTGAAAACAGGGAAGGAGTGATCGGATTGAGCTGAAATTTCGAGGATAAGCTCCCGGGCCCTAGGAAAGCTTAACCTCTAAATTTTAGCCCAATCGGACAACGTTAAAGGGGGGCTGTGGTGGGAGGGTCGAAACTTCCGGCCCAGTTTACCCCATGAAGATAAAGTCGGAGGAGGATGAAATTTTGCAAGTTTCTTAGTTTGAGCTTGGGCTACAAAATGCGATCACCGCCGTCTCTCTGCGGCCTCTAGGACCTGAAATCGCTTAACATTGTGGTGGATCGCCTCTTTATAGAGGCACAAGTGTGCCTCCTTGATAAAGTCGGAGGGGGGGTGAAATTTTGCACGTTTCTTAGTTTGAGCTTGGGCTACAAAATGCGATTACCGCTGTCTCTCTGCGACCGCTAGGACCAGAAATCGCTTGCGGGCTCTTATAGGAAAACGAGCCCGCGTCTTCGCGGGCTAGCCCGCTTATAGCGGGTTCTTATAGGAAAACGAGGTTTTTTGTAAATGTAAATTCGGGGGATAATTTTTTTCGGTCTGAAAATATCAAAAGGCCCTAACAGGTCGAATTCTGCTTCGAATGAGTCCTCATTCACCCGGATCAGTTGCCAACTGTGGCCTGTAGGCGTGGCTAAGAAAAAAAAATGATGAATTTTAAGTGGCTATATTTGGTTTTTTGAAAACAGGGAAGGAGTGATCGGATTGAGCTGAAATTTCGAGGATAAGCTCCCGGGCCCTAGGAAAGCTTAACCTCTAAATTTCAGCCCAATCGGACAACGTTAAAGGGGGGCTGTGGTGGGAGGGTCGAAACTTCCGGCCCAGTTAACCCCATGAAGATAAAGTCGGAGGAGGATGAAATTTTGCAAGTTTCATAGTTTGAGCTTGGGCTACAAAATGCGATTACCGCCGTCTCTCTGCGACCTCTAGGACCTGAAATCGCTTAACATTGTGGTGGGTCGCCTCTTTATAGAGGCACAAGTGTGCCTCCTTGATTAGGGGCAACATTTAAGAGAAATTCTAATCTGAAACAGGTTTATGATAATATTTTGGTTTAATGCTAACTGCCTAACTTATGATCATCATATGATCAACATATCATAGACAGCAAAATAGCAGTGCGAAGTACAGAAAGATGTGGGCACAATTAATTAATATTATTTTTTATTTATTTAGACCAATGCACATTGTATAGAAGGAATTCTCGTAGAAACTTCAAAAAGGGCTGACTAAATTGGGAATTAAAAGGGGCAATGTCCTTTTCAGCAGTCAAAAGTGATTGGAGGGCAACCAGCCCCCTATGTGCATCATTTCCCCAAACACATCCAATTAAAATTTTGAGATAGCCATTTTTTTCAGCGTAGTTGAAAGGTCCGGAAATTATGTCTTTGAGGATGACAACCACCTTCCCCCTCCTCAATACAGCCATCAGGGCAAAGGTTGTAGGTTATTTCACCAGGGCATATAAGGTTTTATGGAGTGGTTGGATAAATTTCGGAGGAGCTCATTGGATTGGAAATCTGAAGTCCCAGTGGGTTTTTAAAAGTCAAAGTGATCGGAGGGCAACTAGCCTCCCCCCTCCTCCCTCACTTCCTTTTTCCCTATATGTGTCTGATAGAAATTTTGAGATAACCAATTTATTCAAAATAGTCTCGAGATTATATAACAAAGCCTTTGAAGGTGAAATAACCCCTCAGAACCTGGGGGGCAAGGTTTGTAAGCTATGGCATTTAAATTTTTTTTTATGGGTGGTCTTACAAACTTTAGAGAAAGATCTTTTAATTCAAATATAAAGCTCTAATTCCCTTTTTAGAGACAAATGATAAAGGGTGATAAGCCCCCCCCCCAGAGGCCCTCTTTTCTCCAAACGCATCTGATCAAAATTGTGACATGACCATCTTATTTAAAATAGTCCAAATGACATAAAAAAAAATACCCCTAGGGTTGATAAAACCCACCAGATTCCTGGGGCAAAGGCTGTCAGTTATGTCACTAGCCATATAGGGCTTTTATGGAATAGCTGGCTATATAAACTTCAGATGGGGCATTTGATTGAAAATTGGGAGTTATAAGACCTTTTTTAAGAGCCAAAAGTGATTTAAGGGCAACAATGCCCCACCCCCATCCTTTCCCAAAACCAAACTGTTGGGGCTCCACTTCTGGTTCTTTTCCTTTCAGATAAATGACCTGTTTTCGTTTTCTTAATTACATTTGCTTAAAGTATAATCTCAAAAGACAGGCTAAATTTTTGTTGCTAAGTTAGATGCGTCGCAATTAGTAAGCTTTGAAGTAAGTTCTATTTTTGTACTTGCTGGTTCGGAGTCATTGAAAGATAAAGCTAAGAGGTAGAATTGGGTTTGAATGAGGATGGAGGTAATTGGCTGGGCTAAGCAAAGGTCCACCCCTATGAACAGTGGTGTACAAAAGATTATTTTGATTTAGTCTGTGTTTAGACCCCGTTCGGGGAGATATATTTATGTGGGATTATTGTGACCCTTTTTGGAAGAATACAAGTAACGTATTTTCTACAAACTGTGTACTAGTTTCCGTAACCCAGGCAGGGCAGGAATAGAGCTTAGAGGTACCGTCATTATTATATTGACAGGGAGGTTTGTTACCTCCAAGGAGAGAGTTAGAGATTTTCTAGCCGTAACCAAAGGCGGTTACATTTGGCTTTAGAAAGTGGCCATTTGACCACTCGATCGCGTTGTTATACCCTGGGACAGGGTATACTGTAAATAGGGTAGTACCAAACCCGATATTTGCAGAACCGGTGTGGTAGACGCGCCATCACATTATATTTTGGGGCCGGGGCTTTCCCCTCCAATAAGTGGTGACACCCGTATATTACCACGCCAGTGGTGTTGTGGCCTACCGGTATAACACTGGTGGTCTGGTGGCTAAACACCACGAACATTGGCGGCAGCAACAAAAGGTCCTATCAGTAAACCTGATAGTAAAAGAACCGTTGGAATAAGCAGGGAATCCCGCTAACATTTGGGCCGACAAGGGGTTCTCCCCCTCGAGTAAGTGGCATAGCAACCTTTTTGCGTCATTTTTGCACCTATAAGTGGTGACCCCCGTACTTACTCTCAATAAGTGGTGGCAGCTAGAAAAGGAGTTATCAACAGCACTGATAGTAAAAGAATTCCGCTTTTTCGAAGAGACAAGTAATTTAGCCTACAAGAGTAGCCTATTGTGGCTATATATATAAAAAAATATCTCAAAGAGAATTTTTTTTATCTGAGCTGTTCCTAGTCGGATAATAATAAGTAATAAAATTTAAGAATCAATAGATCACGCGAATAATTAACTTGTGAGACAAGGGAGGCTGCGCCGCCCACGTAGAATCGGCAAATTAAAAGGAAACAATTTTTCACGAAAGGATAAAGAGAGACCGGAAGTTACATGGATAAAAGAATTTTCATTTAGACTGAAGAGGTAATTTCAGTTAACTAAATTTTGAAATTATGTCAGACAGAGATGAGATTAACTCAAGAACAATAAGGGCGAGTGAGGCCCACAGAAAAAGTAGAAAAATATAAAGAAAGGCTAATGTGGAGGCCTTTGAGAGAGAGAGCACCGAGACTATGAGGGGAAAATGCAGGCTGAGAAAGATGAAATTAGAAAGAATAAAAAAGAGGACGAAACGGCTAGAGTAGCCTATAAAGAAAAGAAAGAGACAATGTGGATAGAGAACGAACAGATTCAGAAAATGAATTAAGAATAAGTAATGACAGACGGAATCAAAGTGGTCCAAGTAGAAGAAGCAGTGTTGAATCAAGATCCCGCAAGGGCTCGTAAAAAAGGACTCAAATAGATATGACACAACGTATATAAAATTTCATGGAGAAAGAGAGGATAGCCACAGAGAAAAAGAGGATAGCTAGAGAACAAAGAAAAGAGAATATTAGGATAGATAGAGAACAAAAGGAAGAGGCCGATAGAATAGCCAGAGAACGAAAAAAGGAGAATGATAAAATAGCTAGAGAGAAAAAAGAAAGATATCACCAAGACTTTAAAAGAACCATGTGTACCGTGAGTAATATGTGATATATTTAAAATACAAAAAAAAATAAAACTCTTTCCTTCTAAGGATATTTCCGACGTAAATTAAACTCCCCCTAATTAAGCTTAAATTCCGTTTCAAACTTGAGTCTAAATTCTTAATCAGCAAAAGAGAAAATGCATTTTATTCTCAGCTAAACAAGGAAGATGGTTTTGAATTTCGCGAAGATACTTGGCAATAAAAAATCACGAGATACAAAGTTCACAGGAAGTTTAAGTTATCATAGGAGTATGAATGTTTAATCATCAAAATATTGAAAATTATTTATTGGATGGGCAGTTAGCATATGAGTTGAGTTTGCAAACATAATTACAAGGTAGCGGGCCCTCCACAGGAGTTGGGCCAATCGTGAAATAGCTCTTAGCGCGCAGAATCAAGACTAGTGTTTTATAGTGTTAGAAAAGTGTTTTTCGAGGCAGTCATTATCATTATTAGTATTATTCAGAACCCAGGCATTATGACTGCAGACATTAAGTTCCGACCATTCTGCGAGCAATTATGAAATTATTATTCTGACTGAAGTGAAGCCTTGCTCATATACATACATTGTTGTACACCTGAAATGTAAGTTCAATAAATCAATTACTTTTCTATTTGTGTTTGTTTCTTATTTTATGCCTGTATCTTAGCGCACAGTAAATAACTAGTTCAATTGTACTCCATAGGCAGCGCTCCCTAAGGAATCTGATTTGGAGATAACTCGAGGAAAAGAAGTTACACTTATATAGCTAAATATTTCATTTTCTCTCTAAGATTGAGAGTGGCGCGGTGACCCATTTACCTTACTCCCTATTGCTGTGGCGCAGTCCTCGATGGCACAATCTTTAGCGTTATAAGTGGCGCGATCGGAAAACTTACAAGGTGCAAGTTCACAGCTTTAAACCTTAACGGCGCAGTTGGCGCGATCGGTATACAGATTAAATACCTAAACATTACATTTGGCACGGTCGTAAACTTGGAGGAAAACATGCGAACTAGTTATGCTACAAACTTTAAATCATTGGATAGATACAGACTTATAAGAAAAAGTGTATAGGCCCATAACCACTAGGCTATAATAGGGACATCCTTTTAGAATATCTCGTAGGAGATAACAGTCTCCCCCAAACAGGTTAAGTGAAAAAAAAATATATAAATTTATTTTGAATTATTCAAACGCAAAAATGTCGGAAGAATTAAGCGAACTATTAATTGCACAAAAGTTGGTCGCGAAAAATATAGAAATAACAAAGTCTATTCCGCAATATGATGGACATACAGATATCGACGAATTTAATATCCAATTGGCCCAATTTATAGAAGTAACAAAAACAGAGCTAGAAACGTTAGTCGGTATGCTCCTACTAAGATTAAGAGGGCAGGCCTTAACCTTCCTAAAGCAAATTGAAAATACTATAGGGAGTGATGACAATTTGCCAATTAATACAATTGGAAAATTGTTAACAGCATTCAAAGATAGATTTATCGAAACTAGTTCAACGAATAAATTAAAACACGGAATGGTATGCTTTGACCATTCACAGAATGTATGAGAATATCTTCACAATATACGAATCTGAGTAGAAGCGAAATTCGGAAAAAATTCAGGAGAATTGTATGAAAAAATCATACTACATAGCTTTTTGCAAGGGCTTCCCCCAAAATTATATAGAATAGTAATATCCAAAACATTCAGACGCTGGATCTTGCAGTTCCGAAGGTAGGACGAATGATCGAAATTGATATGATTGTGGCAAATCACAGTAAAACAAAAAAAAATAGCCTAGGCGAATCGACCGCAAGATTAGCCTCACTTGAAAGTCAGGCTTCTCCAAATTTCTTTTCAAGGGATAACTCCCCAGTGCCACAAAGAAATAAAACGCAAGAACCCAATAGGCAGAAAACAGTACATTTAAAGCCCATTAAACCAATCAATTATGGAAATAGTTTCACAATTGTAAAATGCTATAACTGTAATCGATTTGGGCATATCGCGAGAGAGTGCCGTTATGTCACAAATCGCCCACCAGGGAATGCCGTCGGTAATACGCAAAATTATGGCAACCATTTGTTCGGGAGAACAAATTTTAGCACCAATGGTGCACAAGGCTATAGCCAGGGATGATTACGCCAATTAGTACCTCACAATGCGTACCAACAGAATTTGTATAACCCTCCCCCCAATAGACAAAATAATTATCGATTCGAAAACCTAAATACTCATCAAAACCAATACGGTGCAAGGATGGTATATAGAAACCCCGAAAATTTGCCGACGGAAATGCAAATTTTCCAAGCCGACGGCATTTGCAGTCGACGCCAGCACCTGGCACTGCCGCAAGAAATCCAAACTACCATAATAATATATGGCAGATCGGCAAACAAAAATAAATCAATTAGCTAGAGATTCCATGAACATATCCGAATATCTATTGCAGGCACCGACGCATGAAATAAATCCGCAGGGAAACGTTTCAGGCCTCTCAAAAGAAGAAATTGGACCCAGAGGGAGCCTAGAATATTTTATAGGTTCAACCCAAAAGTAGTACCGTCCTTTAGTGATAGTAATAATAAGTTACCTATATTTAATGATTTTTGTATGGCAAATGTTTACTTTAAGGCCCTAATTGACTCTGGTGCCACGGTTAATATAACAAACTCTTGCGTATTTAATATGTTACCTCCGCATATTAGGCGACAGAAAAATTTTAATAATCCCAATTTAAATAGTGTAACAGGGCATAGATTGGATGCAAAAGGTTCAATTCGCCTAGACGTAAAAAGGGATAATAGAATTTTTCCGACAAATTTTATAATATGCAATAACTTTCCATATGAGGCCATTATCGGCACAAATTTTTTAAGGTCGACTAAGGTAAAGTTGGACGTAGCGAACGAAAGGCTTGTCTACCCGGCTAAGGTAGGGGAAGGAATTTCTACCTTAAGAAATTGTAACAGAGGTTACAAAGAGAAGGTAACGGTAAATAAAATTTCTGACGGCATAATGTCGCAATCTTTTGAACCTCATGTCACGGTACAAAGAGGACATGGCACAATCACACATTTGTTTCCTTATTCAGGGAGACATTGCAGAAATGAAGTAAATTTAAATAATAAGTGGGATGAATCTTCAAAAATAAAAATAGGAGATATGCGAGAATATAGGTCGAATGAAATTAAGAAAATAGTGGAATTATGGAAGAAAGTAGGGAACCTCAATGCGGTTCAGGCGCAGCCAATGTTATTGGCGGATAGCGCCAGCCTAAGTTTAATAGACAATGAAAACGAAGAAAAATATTATGGATTCGCAATACGTAAAACAAAAGTCCCTCCCAAAACGATGCAAAGAATTCAAATATCACAGATGATTGAACCAATGGATAGCAAATCCGATCCCGACGAATGAAATTCCTGAAAATCTGTTATGCGAAAAACAGATTATATCTTATGACAAAGGAGAAGGTTTTATTTGGGTAACCAATAACCACGAAAATGATACAATTACAATAAAAAAGGGGACGTGTCTAGTTCAAATCCAAGTTATCTCGGAGAATGATTTAGATAGGTGGGAAAATTCCAAAAGAAACCTAGTTAATGGCATTAAAACCTCAAATGACAAATACCCTCTAACTAAATCGCAATTTTTAATCAAATTTAATATGGATCATATTACTGACTTGGAACTCAAGAAAAAATTATGCGAATTATTATGGAATTTTAAAGATGTGTTTTCCGCATCTGAAGATGACATCGGACTGATACCGTTTTATGAACATTCAATTCTAACAACCAGTAATCCTGTCGCGAAACAGCCATATCGTGTACCGTATAAGCACAAACAGTGGTTAAAAAATAAAATTCATGGATTAGAAAAAAATGAGATTATACGCTCCAGTATAAGTCCGTATTCTGCACCAGTGATCTTAGTTCCAAAAAAGAATGGTGACCTGAGACTTGTAGTAGATTACAGAGCCCTTAACAAACAAGTAGTTAGTGATAAATTTCCTTTACCAAGAATAGACGAAATCCTTGACTCTATCTCAAGCCAAAACAAAATTTTTACTTCTTTGGATCTTACCCAAGGCTGCCATCAAGTGAAAATAACCGAAAAAGATGTCCATAAAACTGCATTTTCTACAACTGAGTGTGGTTCCTATGAATACTTAAGAGTACCTTTTGGACTTAAGACAAGTTCAAGCGCTCTATGTAGACCCTTATTGCATCTATTAAGAGGATTAAAGAATATTATTCATTTTGTTGATGATGTCATATGTGTAGGAGAAAACGCTGAACAACACTTAGCAACACTAGCTAAAGTGTTCGAGAAATTCAGAGAGTGCAATTTAAAATGCCGGCCCGAAAAAGTAAATTTATTTAAACTAAAATTAAATTTTTAGGATTAGTAGTGACGCAAGGAGAGATATCCCCAGACCCAGACAAAATAAAATGTGTTGAAAACCTCAAACCCCCTAGAACTATGAAAGAATTAAGAGGAATTTTAGGTCTTACTGGTTACTTCAGAAAATTCGTGCGCAACTACGCCCAAATTGCGAAACCCCTAACTGAATTGACTAAAGGAAACTCCCAAAATGTTGCCTGGTCCCTGGAAGCTCAAACTTCCCTAGAACGTGTCAAAAAGGCACTCATTTCGGAACCCAAATTATCGTTGCCTGATTTCAAGAATGGACAATTTGTAGTTACAGCTGATGTAAGTTCAAACGGCATTGGCGCTATTCTTTCACAAATAATCCCGGTAGAAAACCCTAATCCTCTAGAGGGAACGCCTAAACAAAAAATAATAGGAAAAATTCGAGTAGAACTTTATCAAAAGGCGAAAGTAGTTATTCCGCCACAAACTTAGAATTATTATCTATAATCCACCACTTTGACAAATTTAGACACTATTTAATTGGTAAAAAATTTATACTACGTTCAGACCATAAAAGCTTGCAGTACCTGCGCACTTTTAAAAACCCAACGAGAATTCTAGCCAGATGGATTATGAAAATCCAAGATCTAGATTACGAATTTGAATATTTAAAAGGCAAACAAAATGCAGCTTGTGACTTCTTGAGTAGATTCCCAGAAAATATGGGGTCGGAAGCCGAGGAGAACGAAATTAACGCTATCAATACTAAGAGTAAACATAAATGTAAGAAAAACAAAGTCAAGGACACAGTAAAAGAAAATAAGGATAACTATTGTCCCTTGTCCTTGGAATATATAAAAAGAAATAAAAAAAGGACGAAATGTGTGTAGCACTTATTAATTATTTTGTGAATGATGATGCGTTACCAGATAAATTCAAAACTCTTAGAAAAGAAATAGATAATTTTTACTATGATCTTGATGAAGATATATTATGTAGAATTGTGACTACTGAGGCAAATAGAAACAAAACTTCAATAATACCTGTATTACCCCAAAACTTAATAATACCTGCCTTCGAATATTTTCATGCAGATATAGGTGGACATTTAGGAATAACGAAAACCTTCCATAAATTAAAACAATATTTTTACGTGCCGTCGGCAGTAACAAAACTTAAAGAATTTGTAAGTACATGCGAAGCATGTAACTTAAGAAAAAAAACCCAAGCTTATCCTAACCTCCCAATGGGAAGAGTCTCGGTAGCAGGGTTCCCCTTTGATATTGTCTCATTTGATTTGTACGGAACCAGTGGAGGCCTACCTGTTTCCAACAAAGGCCATGCTTGTATTCTTTCGGTTATAGATCACTTTTCTGGCTTTACTTTTGCAAAAGCATTGAAGAATCAAGGCACGTACGCCACGAGTAAGGCGTTAGCGAAAATATTTTTAAAGTTTGGCATTCCAAACAAGGTTATAAGCGATAACGGAAGCAATTTTGTTTAAAAAGTAACAAAAGACTTAATGAGTTTCCTTAACATAGAGAAATTGGTGACGTCCCCTTATCATCCACAAGCTAATGGTAAAATAGAAAATAGGCATAAAATATTTTCGAATGTATTAAGCATCTATATAAAAGACAACAGGAACGATTGGGATAAATTCTTACCTTACTTAACTAACATAATCAATACTGCTTATTCAGAAACAACCAGAGACAACCCTTTTTATTTACTATTTGGTCGCGATTTTAGAATCCCGTAGGATGAGATTATTGAATCCCGGCAATATTACAATAAGTCGGAGGATTACAAACAAGAATTCATAAATATGATGAGAAAAATTTATAAGATAGTTAGGCAAGAATTGGAAAAATGTAAAATAAACCAAGAGTTAAGAAACCAATCCAAAGTCAAAGGGAACATAGACTTTAAGATCAAAATGAAAACCAAAGATTAACGTACGTGAATAATAGATACGGATTATTCTCAACCAATTTTTGGTGGAACATACTACTGACCGTATGTTTCGTATTCGTGATTTCCCTGACCATGAGAGCCTTACTAACTTTTAATTATGGAAGAAATTTCAGACTAAAAAGGCAAAACCCAAAGGAAGAACATGGGGAAATGGCTGAAATGCAGAAGCTAAACCCGGAACCCCATGAAAATGTCTAAGCCAATAAAAAGGGGAGACATTAGAAAACGAGTGGGTATAGAGGTCTCCACTCGTCCTTGCTGTGTCTAGTTCCCTCATTGTAAGTGTCATTTACGTAAAACCGTGCGGCTACGACGCTGCAACATGCGTTTCTTAAACAGCACGGACGTGCGTGAACAATGAAGGCATGAAATATGTTATAAACTGAGACCTCAAATTTAAAGATATAGAGTAACTTATGTTTAAATGATTGCTTTAAATCTAAGAGAGAATTAGATAAGTGTTAAAGGATTAAATAAGTCTTATATAGTCATTTTCTTTTTCTAAACAAATTCGAAGAAATCTCTGTTTTAGGTTTCCCAATGGAAATTCTATTTGAAACCAACATGATAATAATGTCGTTTTGTTAAAATCAATATATGTGTAATAAAATTGGCGTATTTGTTCAATATTGTCTTGTAGCGCAAAAATGTACTCAATCGTATTACCTATTATGTATTATGACTACTCGTTTTAAAGAACGTGTGTTTCTCCCTCGTTAATTTTATTACAGGAATTGGAATGAACTATCGGAAATCATTCATTACAATACGTAGTCCAGTGCAGATACAACCTAGTAGCATCTATTTTCATCATCCCTCAACCAACGAAGAATACTCACCATAAATTACAGGCAACGAAGCCAGGACAAAAATTACGGTTACCTTGATCGTTGTCCCTCGATCACAAACTATATTATGTATCAGGTAACACTATCTATAAATTTCAGTTTCCAGTGCATTACTGAATTATATAAACATAACAATCCTGAGAACCCCATCGATCAGCATAAGATGTAAGTGCATAAACATCATCCTTGATAAACCCCGTGGACTGATATACCATATAACTGTATAGTTATGATACTAGATGAACCCAATTAATTTACATGTAGCAGATTCACGCGTTGAATCCCTTTTGACCATTTCTCGGAACCCATCCTATCACCTCTATACAAGCGAAAAGTTCCTATCTCTGTTATCCCATAAATGTTACGAGATAATTTCTGAAAAACGGACCAAAAGTAACCCCAGGGACTAACCCCTCAGTGACAATATACTCCTCCCACAAGTGAAAGACAATATGTTGAAGGAGTCACTAAAGTTTGATGTCGACCATTCCAAATCCAAAATAAATTCCCCTGTGATTAACCAAGGAATCACTGCGAAAGCTAATATATGCAAGCCGTGCACGAACAATTTTATAAGAGAACTAATCTCTAAGTGCACAAACGAACAATTTTATGCGAGAAACACATTCTCTATGTACTTTAAAATATCCCAAGAATGATATGCTGAGAAGAAAATCAACCCATTTATTATCAACGCGATCCCAGTGTTCAACCCCTTAATGATAAAGCACGTTATGAACTATCCAAAAACAGCAGGTGAGAATGAACTCTGATATCAAAATTCCAATCACCTGTACCTAGAAGTATCATTTTCCGTTTGACAATTAGAGAAAGCGTTTCGTCCAAGATGAACATAACCATGCTCGGACTAGTGTGTGAAGAAACTATATTGTAAGTGTTTTAAAAATTTTTTTGCACAAGACGAAAAGAGTGAAGGACCATAATTTACAACAGAAGGAGTGAGTACGCTAATAGACATGTAAGGTGGTGAAATAGATGTGAATTTGCATGTGTCACATTTTAATAAATTCGATAACTTAACAATTCCGATAACCTATCATTAATATTACATAACAAACATTCCCAGTGAAAGTGTTCTAATGTTTACCAGTGAACGTGGTGAACTCAATATTGTGTGTTTTAAATCGTTCTTATATGTAGTGCTAGATATTCAGATAGAGTTATGTGTAGTGTTGTCGTATTATTCATTTAATTTAGCGTAGATAGGAAAAATAATTATCCCATAGTCAGCGTAAGAAGAAAACTTATAAAAGGTGAATCTTCAAAAAAAAATCTTATAGTAAAAGTAGAAGAGCCCCAACCTTGTTGGAAATGTTTGAGTCATTAGTGTTAGATGTAGAAAAAAAACAAAAAAAATCCTTAGCATACTAGTTAGGCTATAACCATAGATAATCTTAGTCCGGTAGAGGAACAATTGAAAAGAATATATAATAAAATTAGAAAAGTAATAGAGAAAGTCTTTAAGCACTCCTGATTAAGCTTAAATAAAAGTATAAAATATTACAATGTCAATTAAAATCATGTAGGACAAATAGTAAATAAATCGCGAATATTTCAAAAACCCAAGGGCAAGCAAATCCTAATGACGGGACGTCATTGAATAATGGGGAAGTCATTAAATTTCCGACGTAATTAAACTCCCCCTAATTAAGCTTAAATCCCGTTTCAAACTTGAGTCTAAATTCTTAATCAGCAAAAGAGAAAATGCATTTTATTCTCAGCTAAACAAGGAAGATGGTTTTGAATTTCGCAAACATACTTGGCAATAAAAAATCACGAGATACAAAGTTCACAGAAAGTTTAAGTTATCATAGGAGTATGAATGTTTAATCATCAAAATATTGAAAATTATTTATTGGATGGGCAGTTAGCATAATGAGTTGAGTTTGCAAACATAATTACAAGGTAGCGGGTCCTCCACGGGAGTTGGGCCAATCGTGAAATAACTCTCGCGCGCAGAATCAAGACTAGTATTTTATAGTGTTAGAAAAGCGTTTTTCGAGGCAGTCATTATCATTATTATTATTATTCAGAACCCAGGCATTATGATTCCAGACATTAAGTTCTGACCATTCTGCGAGCAATTATGAAATTATTATTCTGACTGAAGTGAAGCCTTGCTCATATACATAAATTGTTGTACACCTGAAATGTAAGTTCAATAAATCCATTACTTTTCTATTTGTGTTTGTTCTTATTATATGTATGTATCTTAGCGCACAGTAGATAACTAGTTCAATTGTACTCCATAGGCAGCGCTCCCTAAGGAATCTGATTTGAAGATAACTCGAGGAAAAGAGGTTACACTTATATAGCTACATATTTTATTTTCTCTCTAAGATTGAGAGTGGCGCGGTCACCCATTTACCCTACTCCCCATTGCTGTGGCGCAGTCCTCGATGGCACAATTGGCACAATCTTTAGCGTTACAAGTGGCGCAATAAGAAAACTTGTAAGGTGCAAGTTCACAGCTTTAAACCTTAACGACGCAGTTGGCGCGATCGGTATACAGATTAAATACCTAAACATTACACATGACAGGTCTAATAGAAGCCCGCTGGGGAATTCCAGAAAGTGATATTTTATCACAACTAACTTCTAGGCTGTCAGATAGCCATAATAATTGGTCTAAGAATCAATCGCGAGAAAATGAAAATTATCAAATTTACGAGAAAATATACAACTTCGCTGACTACGGGGGAAGGTGGACCGGCCCATAAAACAAATTGGAAGGCTGTGCCACTTTGTCGGAAAAACGAAATACTTGATACTCGTGTTCAAAACGTTCATAATCTACAAAAATGGGATGCGGGAGTAAGCAGACCACATAATGTTGAAAATAAGACGCGCGAGAATGATTTTTCGGGAAAATTTGCAGATAATATAAAACTTGAGAACACTTTTAATGAATATGAGACGCTAACAAGTACAGGCCAGAATGAAGCACTGATTGTATCAGAGAAAAATGAGACGAAATTTATTGTACGCGCTTTTCCTCGCAAAGTTCGGCAAATTTTAGTACAATATGGAAAACCAAATGTCAAAATTCAGTTCCAATTGGATAACGAAATATTTGTTTCTACGGTAAAAGTAAAGAGAAGTAAAAGAGAGAAAAGAGATATTAAACGGAGCTACAATGAAGTAATGCAGTCAAAGATGGTTGACACTGGAGTCCAAATCAGATTTAACGATGATTTATTATTTTGCGTAAATGACAGAATTGAGAGAAGTAGAGATGAAAAGAGGAATGCAAAAAAGAGACAAAATTTGGAAGTTCAGCCTGCAGTGGCGAAAAATAAAAATGTTGGATGGGCTGTGCCTCGAAAACATAAATAATAGGGAGAAAAATTAAATGTTGGATGGGTTGTGCCTTGATAACATAAATAAGGGGGAAAAAGAGGTCAAAGACCGATGGGGAATAAAACAAGATGGTTATAAAATAAACATGAATAACCTACAACGGGTTGGGGGAAAGTTGGGAGATATGGAATGTCGAATCGGATTGGAAAAACTTGGAAAGGAATCTGAGATTAGTATTATCAATTCAAAAGATATGTCGATCCTTTATGAGGGGGGGGGGAATCCCTTGGGGAAGATCCCCTGCGGGAAGTCGCGAAAGATAGCCCTTTTCTCAATGCACAACTGGCGGACAAGTTGTGATCCCTTTACCGAGATTTTGCCATTCTGATCTGGAGCCCTTGGGGGATAATCTCTCCCAGTCACTTCATACTTCACCCAAACCTTTGTCCAGTAAACCTATTCATAGTTATTATTCTTCATGGGAACCGAAAATAATTTCCGGCAAATTGTATTCAGTGGTAGATGTATCCAAGTTTCATTTTCAATTAGCATCAACGCATATTCTTCATTTAATTATCCCAGGGGAGGAAACCCAGAAAAAAGGCAATTCATGGTTCCCTCAAAATTTTATTTCATTCCCAGTAACCTTATCGTTTTCACAGGCCATTGCATTTCCGGCCTTAGATTGTTTGAAATTATGCCATGGGATAATTTACTATTTTATTGAGATGTGGGGTTGTTTCCACAGATGGAAATTAAGAGGCAAGTGCAGCCAATTTTGCATGATGGCTGACATCATCATATGTGTCAGAAACTGATTTTCTGCTCCTCTCAAATGTAACTTCATGAGAGCGAGAAATTTTTTTTTGTTTTTATTGTGCTGCGCACAATTATTATCTACGAATCTTGGGAACTTCAACTTCCAAAATTTAATGCGGATGCTATACGATTTAGACCATGATGGTCCTACAGTAGAGACGTGTAGATGACGACCGATCCAGAGCAAAGCAGTGGAAGTAGAAGCACAGACCCTGGTGGAAGAGAGAAGGCAAATGGATTTTGTAAAGTTGAGGTTAAGTGTTTATGTTTGTAAGGGTGGACCAAGGTAGCGCGTGGGCGGTCATAAGTTAAGGGCGTCGCAATAAGTAAGCTTTGAGGTAAGTTCTATTTTGTACTTCCTGGTTCGGAGTCATTGAAAGATAAAGGTAAGAGGTAGAATTGGGTTTGAATGAGGATGGAGGGGAATGGCTGGGCTAAGCGAAGGTCCACCCCTATGAACAGTGGTGTACAAAATATTATTTTGGTTTAGTCTGCGTTTAGATCCCGTTCGGGGAGATATATTTATGTGGGATTATTATGACCCTATTTGGAAGAATACAAGTAAGGTATTTTCTACAAAATGTGTAATAGTTTCCGTAACCCAGGCAGGGTAGGAATAGAGCTACGAGGCACTGTCATTATTATATTGACAGGGAGGTTTGTTACCTCCAAGCAGAGTTAGAGATTTTCTAGCCGTAACCCAAGGCGGGCACATTTGGCTTTAGAAAGTGGCCATTTGACCACTCGATCGCGTTATCATACCCTGGGACAGGGTATACTGTAAATAGGGTAGTACCGAACCCGATATTTGCAGAACCGGTGCGGTAGACGCGGCATCACATTATATTTTGGGGTCGGGTCTTTCCCCTCCAATAAGTGGTGACACCCGTATATTACCACGCCAGTAGAGTTGTGGCCTACCGGTATAACACTGGTGGCTAAACACCACGAACATTGGTGGTAGCAACAAAAGGTCCTATCAGTAAACCTGATAGTAAAAGAACCGTTGGCGTAAGCACGGGAATCCCACTAACATTTGGGCCGACAAGGGGTTCTCCCCCTCGAGTAAGTGGCATAGCAACCTTTTTGCGCCAATTATTGGTGACCCCCGTACTTACGCCCAATACAAACATCCAGTTAAATTTTTGAGCTTGTATTTTCTTCAACATTGTTGAAAAGTTCAGAAATTATGCCTTTGGGGGTGTAAACCCCCCAAAGCCCTCAGGGCAAAGGAAACGAGTTAGGCGATCTGTTCATTGTACGTACAGCGTATGTTATTGACTTTCCAAAAAGACAAAGTGCATTCAGGTTAACCTTTCAGATAATGTTGGAGGGAGTGTTGAACTAAATCAAAACTGGTTATGTGTATACGGCTGTCAAAAGGGCTTAACTCAGGAACGACTGAATATAGGAATTTGGAATTTTCAGGAAATGATAAAAGAGATGACCGATTGACCAAAAAAAATATATTTGCATGCTACTACTACTACAACTACCACCACTATTACCGCGACCACTACTATTAATACTGCAATACTACTACATTTAAAATACTGATGGGATATTTGAACTAAATCAAAAGACACTACGTGCATGCAAATTGTCAAAAGAACATATCTCAAGAATTGATCTGAATTTTAAGTTTAAACATTAATTGACAGGAAAATTAATTGACCAAAAGGCAATATGTGCACACAACTACTAATATTACAACCACTAACACTGCTGTATTTATTGCTACGACTACTTTAACTACTGCTTCTATAACAACTACTTGTAAGGCTAAGTGCATTAAGATGAAAATTTAAAGCATTATATGAATATACATGTTATTAAAAGGACATATCAGCAATGTCAAAGAAACAGCTAAGTGCATTAAATTGAAACTTTCAGGACATGATGAGAGGGATGTTCGACTGACCAAAAGGTAATACATTAATACTATTGCAAGTAATAGTACTACTGCTACTACTACTACTGCTAGTATCAAAAACTAATACTTCTATTGTGACTACTATTACAAATACTCCTAATAGTAAGAAATTTTCAGGGAGTTTCCAGATGGAAAACTGAATCACAACACGCCATCTATATGAAGGTTATCAAAAGGGTGTATCAACAAGCATTTTGAGAACAGTTTAGTGTGTGCAGTTGAAACTTACAGGGATTGCTACAGGGATGTTGAACAAACCAAAAGACAATATTTGCATCCGATTGCAACTGCTTCTACACCTACTAGTACTACTGCTACTACTCCTATTATTACTACTGCTATTACTTCCATTAAAGCTAAGGCTACTAATATTAATTTTTGTTCAAATACTACTACAAATACTGCTACTAAAATGAAGGGTATTAAGGCAAAAATTTGAGGAATATTCAAACTTTATGAAATTAAACAAGAAAACACAATTCCCATAAAGGTTGTCAAAAGTAAGTAAGCAATACTTCAGAAACGGTTGATGGCATTAAATTGAAAATATTTTGTTGAAAAGGATGTAGGAGAAACCAAAGGCGCGTTGTGCATACTGCTATGAATGCTACTACTGCAACTAAAACTGTTGCTACTACGTAAGCAAAGGGTATTCAAATGAATCTTTGAAAGAATATTTAGGCAGATGTTGAACGAAATCGAAACGAATTATGAGTATGTAGATTTTCGAAAAGGTGACAAAGCAATATCTCAAGAACAGTTTACATTACTAAGTTAGACCTTTAAGGGTAGGTTGTCACGGATTCAGAACTAGCTAGAAGGAACTATAGCTAGCAACACTCTAGAATAGCTAGCATAAGTTCATAAGTTTATTAATCCACATTCACAAACAAATAAATAAATTAAACAACACTTTCACGCAGGAGAAGACCTATGAAGATTTGCGATCGCGCGAAAGTCCACGTAACTATTTACCTATTAACTCAACTATTTACATAAACCTCAACTATTTAATTAAAACTATTATAAATAAACCAAAAATAGATAAACTATAACCCATATATATATGAGAAAAATATAGATAAATAAATAAATAACTGAATTAAAAATAATAATGGATAATAAAATATAAAAGAAAAATAATAATAACAAATACAATCTTCATCACTCTAAATACTCAACACCCTCTCCCCTCCACACCCTGCCCTTCCAACCTTACCTCTTAGCCTCTACCCACCCTTACCTTCCCAGCCCACTCTTACCTCTCCAGCTCCTCTTCCTCCCCTACCCAACCTACCAGGCATAATAGAATTTAACAAATTCCCCCCAAAAAATAATCTTTTAAATACTTTTCAAATTGAGGTACATGTTCCGCCGCACTAATGCTCAATGGTAGCTAATCCCATACTGATGGACACAGGTGTTTCATTGAAAATAACGACCTGGTACTACGACGCAAATCAACAACCATATTATCACTTTGCCTAGTTTCATAATTATACAGGTCACTTATAATTTGGTAAAAATTCTTAAAAACATCAGGGGTTAAAAGTAGAGTAGTACCTTCCATTTTGGGGCCTTCATGTTCCTTCCTGTGCTATTTGGGGCCTTTACGTTCCTTGACACCTTTCAAAGTGGTCAAGCATGTTATGAAACTAAAGTCAAGATCAGACTGGTACCTTCACACAGTTTGACGTAGACATTTTTTTTTAAAGTTGGCAAGGTATAATGTGGTCCAACATGTTTTGAGAGTATGCAGTTTGTTATTAAAAAATTGGACGCTACAATCAGAATTGTTTGATTGACATTTAAAAAGGGGTAATGGGATTTGCGAATTGGAGTGTAGGATTTGCGAATTTGATCCTGTTAAGGATTAACTTGAAATAAAAAATTTTAACAAGAAATGGCTGAAAAGTGTTTTGGGGGAGATGGGGTGATTGTGTACTGTATAATACACAAGTGATGTTTGGACAGTGTTGTCAATTTAAAATAGTTTAACGTTATACTATACGAAGAAGTTGATACTAAGAGGGGTGTAGATGACAAGAAAAGAATTGTAAGAACGAATAGATTTACTTTTTCGAAGTGTTCCGTATAATACATAAGTGGTGGGGTGATGGTAGAAGGATCTCTTAGAGTACTTATAGTGCTGTACGATGGGCCGAGCTGCTAGGAAAGGTATAATGTGGTCCAACATGTTTTGAGAGTATGCAGTTTGTTATTAAAAAATTGGATGCTACAATCAGAATTGTTTGATTGACATTTAAAAAGGGGTAATGGGATTTGCGAATTGGAGTGTAGGATTTGCGAATTTGATCCTATTAAGGATTGACTTGAAATAAAAATTTTTAACAAGAAATGGCTGAAAAGTGTTTTGGGGGAGATGGGTTGATTGTGTACTGTATAATACACAAGTGATGTTTGGACAGTCTTATCAATTTAAAATAGTTTAACGTTATACTATACGAAGAAGTTGATACTAAGAGGCGTGTAGATGACAAGAAAAGAATTGTAATAACGGATAGCTTTACTTCTTCAATGTGTTCCGTATAATACACAAGTGGTGGGGGTGATGGCAGAAGGATAGTGTCTCTTTGGGCTGTTTGAGTCTTTTTAGTCTGTTTGTGTCTCTTTGGGCTGTTTGAGTCTTTTTGGTCTGTGTTTGTCTCTTTGGGCTGTTTGTGTCTCTTTGGGCTGTTTGTGTTTCTTTGGGCTATGTGTGTCTCTTTGGGCTGTTTGAGTCATTTTGGTCTGTGTGTGTTTCTTTTGGCTGTTTGTGTCTCTTAGAGCCGTGTGTGTCTCTTTGGGCTATGTCTGTCTCTTTGGGCTGTTTGAATCTTTTTGGTCTGTATGTGTCTGGATGGGCGTTTTTTGTCTCTTTGGGCTGTGTGTGTCTCTTTGGGCTTTGTATGTCTCTTCGGGCTGTTTGAGTCTTTTTGGTCTGTTTGTGTCTCTTTGGGCTGTTTGAGTCTTTTTGGTCTGTGTTTGTCTCTTTGGGCTGTGTGTGTCTCTTTGGGCTGTTTGTGTTTCTTTGAGGTGTGTGTGTCTCTTTGGGCTGTATGAGTCTTTTTGGTCTGTTTTTTGTGTCTCTTTTGGGCTGTTTTGAGTCGTTTTAGTCTGTGTTTGTCTCTTTGGGCTGTTTGTGTCTCTTTGGGCTGTTTGTGTTTCTTTGGGCTATGTGTGTCTCTTTGGGCTGTTTTGAGTCATTTTGGTCTGTGTGTGTTTCTTTTGGCTGTTTGTGTCTCTTTAGGCTGTGTGTGTCTCTTTGGGGCAGTTTGAATCTTTTTGGTCTGTGTGTGTCTCTTTTGGCTGTTTGTGTCGTTTTGGGCTTTGTGTGTCTCTGTTGGCTGTGTGCGTCTCTCTTTGGGCCGTGGGTTTACCTTGTCACAGTTACATTCTCCTGATTTTTCAAAAGCTCATTTTTGGATTTCTTTCGTTGAAATGCAAGAGTTGGAATATTTCAGTAGTGTTTTCTTATGGTTTATCTTGTCACAGTTACATTCTCTTGATTTTTCAAAGTTCATTTTGGATTTTTTTCCTTGAAATGCAAGAGTTGGAATATTTCAGTAGTGTTTTGTCATGGTTTACCTTGTCACAGTTAAATTCTCTTGATTTTTCAAAGTTCATTTTGGATTTTTACATTCTCTTGATTTTTCAGTTCATTTTGAATTTCCTTCGTGAAATGCAAGAATTGGAATATTTCAGTAGTGTATTGTCGTGGTTTACCATGTCACAGTTACATTCTCTTAATTTTTCAAAGTTCATTTTGGATTTTTTTTTCCTTGAAATGCAAGAGTTGGAATATTTCAGTAGTGTTTTTGTCATGGTTTACCTTGTCACAGTTAAATTCTCTTGATTTTTCAAAGTTCATTTGGATTTTTACATTCTCTTGATTTTTCAAAGTTCATTTTGAATTTCTTTCGTGAAATGCAAGAGTTGGAATATTTCAATAGTGTTTTATCGTGGTTTACCTTGTCACAGTTACATTCTCTTGATTTTTCAAAGTTCATTTTGGATTTCTTTCGTTGAAATGCAAGAGTTTGAATATTTCAGTAGTGTTTTGTTGTGCTTTACCTTGTCACAGATACATTCTCTTGATTTTTCAAAGTTCATTTTGAATTTCTTTCGTGAAATGCAAGAGTTGGAATATTTCAGTAGTGTTTTATCGTGGTTTACCTTTTCACAGTTACATTCTCTTGATCTTTCAAAGTTCTTTTTGGATTTCTTTCCTTGAAATGCAAGAGTTTGAATATTTCAGTAGTGTTTTGTCGTGGTTTACCTTGCCACAATTACATTCTCTTGATTTTTCAAAGTTCATCTTTGGATTTCTATCATTGAAATGCAAGAGTTGGAATATTTCAGTAGTGTTTTGTTATGGTTTACCTTGTCACAGTTACATTCTCTTGATTTTTCAAAGTTCATTTTGAATTTCTTTCATTGAAATGCAAGAGTTGGAATATTTCAGTAGTGTTTTGTCGTGGTTTACCATGCCACAGTTACATTCTCTTGATTTTTCAAAGTTCATTTTGGATTTCTTTCGTTGAAATGCAAGAGTTGGAATATTTCAGTAGTGTTTTGTCATGGTTTACCATGTCACAATTACATTCTCTTAATTTTTTCAAAGTTCATTTTGAATTTCTTTCGTTGAAATGCAAGAGTTGGAATATTTCAGTAGTGTTTTGTCGTGGTTTACCTTGTCACAGTTACATTCTCATGATTTTTCAAAGTTCATTTTGAATTTCTTTCATTGAAATGCAAGAGTTGGATTATTTCAGTAATGTTTTGTCATGGTTTACCATGTCACAGTTACATTCTCTTAATTTTTTCAAAGTTCATTTTGAATTTCTTTCATTGAAATGCAAGAGTTGGATTATTTCAGTAGTGTTTTGTCTTGGTTTACCATGTCACAGTTACATTCTCTTAATTTTTCAAAGTTCATTTTGAATTTCTTTCGTTGAAATGCAAGAGTTGGAATATTTCAGTAGTGTTTTGTCTTGGTTTACCATGTCACAGTTACATTCTCTTAATTTTTTCAAAGTTTATTTTGAATTTCTTTCGTTGAAATGCAAGAGTTGGAATATTTCAGTAGTGTTTTGTCGCGGTTTACCATGTCACAGTTACATTCTCTTGATTTTTTCAAAATTCATTTTGAATTTCTTTCGTTGAAATGCAAGAGTTGGAATATTTCAGTAGTGTTTTGTCATGGTTTACCATGTCATAGTTAAATTCTCTTGATTTTTCAAAGTTCATTTTGAATTTCTTTCATTGAAATGCAAGAGTTGGATTATTTCAGTAGTGTTTTGTCGTGGTTTAACTTGTCACAGTTACATTCTCTTGATTTTTAAAGTTCATTTTGAATTTCTTTCATTGAAATGCAAGAGTTGGAATATTTCAGTAGTGTTTTGTTGTGGTTTGCCTTGTCACAGTTACATTCTCTTGATTTTTCAAAGTTCATTTTGGATTTCTTTCGTTGAAATGCAAGAGTTGGAATATTTCAGTAGTGTTTTTGTCGTGGTTTACTTTGTCACAGTTACATTCTCTTGATTTTTCAAAGTTCATTTTGAATTTCTTTCATTGAAATGCAAGAGTTGGAATATTTCAGTAGTGTTTTGTCATGGTTTACCTTGTCACAGTTAAATTGTCTTAATTTTTCAAAGTTCATTTTGATTTTCTTTCATTGAAATGCAAGAGTTGGAATATTTCAGTAGTGTTTTGTTGTGCTTTACCTTGTCAAAGTTACATTCTCTTAATTTTTCAAAGTTCATTTTGAATTTCTTTCATTGAAATGCAAGAATTTGAATATTTCAGTAGTGTTTCGGTGTGCTTTACCTTGTCACAGTTACATTCTCTTGATTTTTCAAAGTTCATTTTGAATTTCTTTCATTGAAATGCAAGAGTTGGAATATTTCAGTAGTGTTTTGTTGTGGTTTACCTTGTCACAGTTACATTCTCTTGATTTTTCAAAGTTCATTTTGAATTTCTTTCATTGAAATGCAAGAGTTCGAATATTTCAGTAGTGTTTTGTTGTGGTTTACCTTGTCACAGTTACATTCTCTTGATTTTTCAAAGTTCATTTTGGATTTCTTTCGTTGAAATGCAAGAGTTGGAATATTTCAGTAGTGTTTTGTCGTGGTTTACTTTGTCACAGTTACATTCTCTTGATTTTTCAAAGTTCATTTTGAATTTCTTTCGTTGAAATGCAAGAGTTGGAATATTTCAGTAGTGTTTTGTCGTGGTTTACCGTGTCACGGGTTACATTCTCTTGATTTTCCAAAGTTCATTGTGGATTTCTTTCATAGAAATGATGGATTTTGAATTTCTTTCCTGCGTACGCGCGCGTACGTAGGAAAGAAATTGAAAATGAACTTTGAAAAATCAAGAGAATGTAACTGTGACATGGTAAACCACGACAAAACACTACTGAAATATTCTAACTCTTGCATTTTACGAAAGAAATCCAAAAGAACTTTGAAAAATCAAGAGAACGTAACTGTGACAAGGTAAAGCACAACAAAACACTACTGAAATATTCCAACTCTTGCATTTCAACGAAAGAAATCCAAAATGAACTTTGAAAAATCATAAGAATGTACCTGTGACAAGGTAAAGCACAACAAAACACATTTCAATGAAAGAAATCCACAATGAACTTTGAAGAGTATGTAACTGTGACACGGTAAACCACGACAAAACACTACTGAAATATTCCAACTCTTGCATTTCAACGAAAGAAATTCAAGACAAACTTTGAAAAAATCAAGAGAATGTCACTGTGACAAGGTAAACCACGATAAAACACTACTGAAATATTCCAACTCTTGCATTTCACAAAAGAAATTCATAATGAACTTTGAAAAAATCAAGAGAATGTAACTGTGACAAAGTAAACCACGACAAAAAACACTACTGAAATATTCCAACTCTTGCATTTCAACGAAAGAAATCCAAAATGAACTTTGAAAAATCAAGAGAATGTAACTGTGACAAGGTAAACCACAACAAAACAGTACTGAAATATTCCAACTCTTGCATTTCAATGAAAGAAATTCAAAATGAACTTTGAAAAATCAAGAGAATGTAACTGTGACAAGGTAAACCACAACAAAACACTACTGAAATATTCCAACTCTTGCATTTCAATGAAAGAAATTCAAAATGAACTTTGAAAAATCAAGAGAATATAACTGTTACAAGGTAAAGCTCAACGAGACACTACTGAAATATTCAAACTCTTGCATTTCAACGAAAGAAATTCAAAATGAACTTTGAAAAATTAAGAGAATGTAACTTTGACAAGGTAAAGCACAACAAAACACTACTGAAATATTCCAACTCTTGCATTTCAATGACAGAAATTCAAAATGAACTTTGAAAAATTAAGAGAATTTAACTGTGACAAGGTAAACCATGACAAAACACTACTGAAATATTCCAACTCTTGCATTTCAATGAAAGAAATTCAAAATGAACTTTAAAAATCAAGAGAATGTAACTGTGACAAGGTAAACCATGACAAAACACTACTGAAATAATCCAACTCTTGCATTTCAATGAAAGAAATTCAAAATGAATTTTGAAAAAATCAAGAGAATGTAACTGTGACATGGTAAACCATGACAAAACACTACTGAAATATTCCAATTCTTGCATTTCAACGAAAGAAATTCAAAATGAACTTTGAAAAATCATGAGAATGTAACTGTGAAAAGGTAAACCACGACAAAACACTACTGAAATATTCCAACTTTTGCATTTCAACGAAATAAATTCAAAATGAACTTTGAAAAATCAAGAGAATGTAACTGTGACAAGGTAAACCACAACAAAACACTACTGAAATATTCCAACTCTTGCATTTCAATGAAAGAAATTCAAAATGAACTTTAAAAATCAAGAGAATGTAACTGTGACAAGGTAAACCATGACAAAACACTACTGAAATAATCCAACTCTTGCATTTCAATTAAAGAAATTCAAAATGAACTTTGAAAAATCAAGAGAATGTAATTGTGACATGGTAAACCATGACATAACACTACTGAAATATTCCAACTCTTGCATTTCAACGAAAGAAATCCAAAATGAACTTTGAAAAATCAAGAGAATGTAACTGTGACATGGTAAACCACGACAAAACACTACTGAAATATTCCAACTCTTGCATTTCAATGAAAGAAATTCAAAATGAACTTTGAAAAATCAAGAGAATGTAACTGTGGCAAGGTAAACCATGAAAAACCACTAATGAAATATTACAACTCTTGCATTTCAATGAAAGAAATTCAAAATGAACTTTGAAAAATCAAGAGAATGTAACTCTGATAAGGTAAACCACGACAAAACAGTACTGAAATATTCCAACTCTTGCATTTCAAGGAAAGAAATCCAAAAAGAACTTTGAAAGATCAAGAGAATGTAACTGTGAAAAGGTAAACCACGATAAAACAATACTGAAATATTCCAACTCTTGCATTTCACAAAAGAAATTCAAAATGAACTTTGAAAAAACAAGAGAATGTAAAAATCCAAAATGAACTTTGAAAAATCAAGAGAATTTAACTGTGACAAGGTAAACCATGACAAAACACTACTGAAATATTCCAACTCTCGCATTTCAAGGAAAAAAATCCAAAATGAACTGCGACAAGGTAAACCACGATAAAACACTATTGAAATATTCCAACTCTTGCATTTCACGAAAGAAATTCAAAATGAACTTTGAAAAAACAAGAGAATGTAAAAATCCAAAATGAACTTTGAAAAATCAAGAGAATTTAACTGTGACAAGGTAAACCATGACAAAACACTACTGAAATATTCCAACTCTCGCATTTCAAGGAAAAAAATCCAAAATGAACTTTGAAAAATCAAGAGAATGTAACTGTGACAAGGTAAACCATAACAAAACACTACTGAAATATTCCAACTCTTGCATTTCAACGAAAGAAATCCAAAAATGGACTTTTGAAAAATCAGGAGAATGTAACTGTGACAAGGTAAACCCACGGCCTAAAGAGAGACGCACACATCCAACAGAGACACACAAAGCCCAAAACGACACAAACAGCCAAAAGAGACACACACAGACCAAAAAGATTCAATCTGCCCCAAAAAGACACACAGCATAAAGAGACACAAACAGCCAAAAGAAACACACACAGACCAAAATGACTCAAAACAGCCCAAAGAGACACACATAGCCCAAAGAAACACAAACAGCCCAAAGAGACACAAACCACCCAAAGAGACAAACACAGACTAAAAAGACTCAAAACAGCCCAAAAGAGACACGAAAACTGACCAAAAAAACTCATACAGCCCAAAGAGAAACACAGCCCAAAGAGACACACACACACCTCAAAGAAACACAAACAGCCCAAAGAGACACAAACAGCCCAAAGAGACAAACACAGACCAAAAAGACTCAAACGGCCCAAAGAAACACAAACAGAACAAAAAGACTCAAACAGCCCGAAGAGACATACAAAGCCCAAAGAGACACACACAGCCCAAAGAGACAAAAAACGCACATCCAGACACATACAGACCAAAAAGATTCAAACAGCCCCAAGAGACAGACATAGCCCAAAGAGACACACACGGCTCTAAGAGACACAAACAGCCAAAAGAAACACACATAGACCAAAATGACTCAAACAGCCCAAAGAGACACACATAGCCCAAAGAAACACAAACAGCCCAAAGAGACACAAACAGCCCAAAGAGACAAACACAGACCAAAAAGACTCAAACAGCCCAAAGAGACACAAACAGACCAAAAAAACTCAAACAGCCCAAAGAGACGCTATCCTTCTGCCATCACCCCACCACTTGTGTATTATACGGAACACATTGAAGAAGTAAAGCTATCCGTTATTACAATTCTTTTCTTGTCATCTACACCCCCTCTTAGTATCAACTTCTTCGTATAGTATAACGTTAAACTATTTTAAATTGACAACACTGTCCAAACATCACTTGTGTATTATACAGTACACAATCAACCATCTCCCCAAAAACACTTTTCAGCCATTTCTTGTTAAATTTTTTTATTTCAAGTCAATCCTTAATAGGATCAAATTCGTAAATCCTACACTCCAATTCGCAAATCCCATTACCCCTTTTTAAATGTCAATCAAACAATTCTAATTGTAGCATCCAATTTTTCAATAACAAACTGCATACTCTCAAAACATGTTGGACCACATTATACCTTGCCTAGCAGCTCGGCACATCGTACAGCACTATAAGTACTCTAAGAGATCCTTCTGCCATCACCCCACCACTTATGTATTATACGGAACACTTCGAAGAAGTAAAGCTATTCGTTATTACAATTCTTTTCTTGTCATCTACACCCCTCTTAGTACCAACTTCATTCGTATAGTATAACGTTAAACTATTTTAAATTGACAACACTGTCCAAACATCACTTGTGTATTATACAGTACATAATCACCCCATCTCCCCCAAAACACTTTTCATCCATTTATTGTTAAAAAATTTTATTTCAAGTCAATCCTTAATAGGATCAAATTCGCAAATCCTACACTCCAATTCGCAAATCCCATTACCCCTTTTTAAATGTCAATCAAACAATTCTGATTGTAGCGTCCAATTTTTTAATAACAAACTGCATACTCTCAAAACATGTTGGACCACATTATACCTTGCCAACTTTAAAAAAAATGTCTACGTCAAACTGTGTGAAGGAACCAGTCTGATCTTGACTTTAGTTTCATAACATGCTTGACCACTTTGAAAGGTGTCAAGGAACGTAAAGGCCCCAAATACCACAGGAAGGAACATAAAGGCCCCAAAATGGAAGGTACTACTCTACTGTTAAACCCTTCTTACACTGAAACACAAATACTGCAGCTTGGTAATCTCTTATCTGACCTACATTAAGGAGCTTCAGGGACCTAAGACAAGCGCATGTGTCATGTACATCCTGGACATACCTACCGATTGTTCTATCAGCTTTATTTTGTAGAACTTGCACTCTTCAGCAGTTGCATAAGAAGTTACTGCTCCATAGGAGGCAACTTATGGAGATATATGGATAAACCAACGAGTAATATATAGTTAAAAGTATTCTTTGAGGGAGAAAGTGCTGCAGATGTCGAAGTATTCCTATCCCATATCATCAAACCTTTTAAAAGAGTTATTTAGGCATGATATTAAAAGTTCTTATGCCCTTCATAAATGTCAATGGTGACTGGAGGGCAAGAAGCCCCATGTCTCAAAGTCCAGTAACTATGTCTCAAGGAAAATTGGGTTTACCATTCCTCCACAGTTATGCAATTTGTCCATTATGCTTTAAAGCTAAATCAAATGAACTGTGTGTAAAATCGCCAATAAGACACCAAAGAAATATCTTGAGAACGACTGGGGGTATTACGTTAAGCCTTTTAGGGCTACTACTATAACTACTTCTGCTCTTACAATTTAAATAAATCAAAAGAGTATAAGTACATCCAGAATGTTAAAGGGCATTGATAGAATTTTCGGGAATGGAATTAGGTTCAACTTTTCAGGTCAACTCGAGGAGGTATAAAACTAAATTAAACACTATTTGTGCTAGGATTAAAAATTGTTGAATAAGTTTGTCCAACATACAAATAGTAAACCAAACAACTACTGCTACTACTAACAACTCACCGAAGCACCAAGCCGCCTGAGGCCAACACAGCTACGCACGCTCTTCCTCCGAAGCTACGCATCCCAATCTATTCAAAGCCTCCCTTTTTACACCATCCCACGAAGTTCCCATTTCCTTTAAATCTTTCTTTATGACGTCCTCCCACCCCAGACGAGGACGACCTGCTTTCTGATTATCCCTAGACAGTTGGTCGAAAAGAACAATCCTCGGCAATCTGTCATCATTCATCCGCACAACGTGCCCTAGCCATCTCAACCTTTCTTTCATTATGGCCCTAGAGAGCGGTACTGAACCACATTTTTCGTACAGCCTATTGTTTGAAATACAGTAAACCATACTATGGATTCTTTAAGAAAAAAAAATAATTAAAATTTGCACTTTACAGAAAACAAAGTACATGAAAGGTATTTTCAATTTCTTGAGTTTAATAAATAAAAATTGATTAAGACTTTCAGGCATAAATAGCAGTATATGTATATTAAAATGAAATTCCACAATCACTCTTTTTTTTGTTTTGTTTAAGAGGAAGTTGAGATGTTGCTCAATAACCGGTACTTTCGCATTATATGGGCCCCTCTAAAGAAGACCAACAAGAGATGCTACAGTCAAACGGGAAAGACGTAATGAAAAAGCTGTTTTTACAAAACGATTCAATACACCGCAGTAGAGAAATACATTGTGTAGCGTGGTTTTAAGATATTTAAAGTGTTGTTCTTTGCTGTTTTTTTTTGGGAGGGGGAGGTACCTAGGTTAGGAAAGGTTATGTATTAAATATATGCTATGCTTTGCCCCCCACTCCCCCTAATGTGCAAATATATAGCCCGAATTTTTTTCTAAACTATTATATATTCATCCTATTTTATTTTATTTTGTTAGCATTAACCGAACTTGACTTTTTAGAAAGGCCCATATAATACGAAAGTACGCAATAATCTAAAACAGAAACAACAGTCACTTGTATACGCACATCCACCCATTGGTTGACATTGTACATTGTCAACATTGTTGACATTGTACATTGTCAACATTGTTGACATTGTCAACCACCCATTGGTTGACATTGCACTCATTGATGTGCAAACAGGAAAAGCAATGTTATCAAACAGTTCGTGGTAACGAACTGTAAGTAAGGAGCGACCCGGCTCAATGGTAACCCAAACTCTAGAAAACTGGATTTTGATACCAATAGATACATCAAAATAATCAGATTTTAATGCTGATTTCAAATATATAAGTTTCATCAAGTTTTGTCCTACCCATCAAAAGTTATGCGCCTGAGAAAATTTGGCTGATTTTCGAAAAAAGGGGGAGAGACCCCCTAAAAGTTATAGAACCTTAAGGAAAATCACACCATCATATTCAGCGTATCAGAGAACCCTACTGTAGAGGTTTCAAGCTCCTATCTACAAAAATGTAGAAATTTGCATTTTTTGCCAGAATAAATATCACGGATGTGTGTTTATTTGTTGTTGTTTTTTTTGTTTCTTTTTCCCAGGGGTGATCATACCGACCCAGTAGTCCTAGAATATCGTAGGAGGGCTCATTGGAACGAATATTAAAAGTTCTGGTGCCCTATTTAAGTGACCAAAAAAAGGAGGGCAACTAGGTCCCCTCCCACGCTCATTTTTTTCCCAATGTCACCCGATCAAAATGTTAAGATAGCCATTTTGTTCAGCATGGTCAAAATGTGATAACTATGTCTTTTAGGATGACTCAATCCCCCGAAGCCCCCGGGGAGAGGGCTGAAAGCTATGAAGTTTACCCAATGTTAACGTATAGTATTGGTTATTGGGAAGTATACAGACGTTTTCAGGGGGATTCTTTCCGGTAGTGGGGGGGATGGATCGGGAGTTATGAGGGAGGATCTTTACATGGAGGAAGTTTTCATGTGTGAAGGGACATTGCTATGAAGAGGGCGCCGGATTTCCCAGCATTATTTAAAAAAAGATCAGAAATTAAATAAAAAAACAAGTTTTTCAACTAAAGTAAGGAGCAACATCAAAACTCAAAACGAACAGAAAATATTACGTATATGATTGGGTTCACCCCCTAGTCAATACCTCGCTCTTTAAGCCAATGATTTTTTAGTACTTTCATAAGAGCTATTTATTCTAATTAACGGCCTTTGTGATTAATCGGTCATTTTTAAAGAATTGGAACAAAATTCTAACTTTAGCTTAAAGAGCAAGATATTGACTAGGGGCGAACGCCCTAATATACGTATTAAAAATATATGAATGTAGAAGTTCATTACCTAAGTTAATTTGTAAGTTAAGTATATTTATTACTAATAAAAACGTTCGTAAACACAATTAAACAACTTTCGAGGAGGCCATTTAACCAAATAATAGTACAATTAATATGCAAATTTTGTTTTAATTATTCATGTACGAAGAGCCAAAATCAAAACCTGCATTAATTCAAAAACGTTCAAAAACTAAATAAAAACAAGTTTCTTTAACTGAAAGTAAGGAACAACGTTAAAACTTAAAACGAACAGAAATTATTCCGTACATGAAAGGGGCTCTTCCCTCCTCAACGCCTCGCTCTTTACGCTAAACTTTGACTCTTTCTCACAACTCTACTTTATAAAACAATAAAAACCATATACGAAAATTCCATATACGAAAGGGGTTGCCCCTCCTCAACACCCCGCTCTTTAAGTCAAACTTTAGCGTAAAGAGTGGGGCGTTGAGGAGGGGACATCTTCTTTCATATACGGAATAATTTCTGTTTGTTTCAAGGTTTAATGTCGCTCCTTACTTTCAGTTAAAAAAAAACTTGTTTGTTATTTCATTTTGAACGTTTTTGAATTAATGCAGGTTTTGAAGATTGCTCATCGTAGGCTACATGAATAATAAAAACCATATTTCCATATAATAGTTAGCCATATTTCTGTACTTAAAAGTTTCTCTTTATAATTACTTTTTAACTTACTGAGAAATTCCTACTTAACAGAAAGGGCTGAAGATAGTGTCCGAGGTCGGACTTATAATACACTTGCAACATACAAAATATAAAACTCTGTCACAGGAACGATGTTAAATTTTTTAATCCGTGCTCTTTAAAGTTACTTTTTGTTCTATCTTAAGTTTTACTCCTGTGTGAATGGTTTTGTGCATGAGCTGACCATTGCCTGTTCCCAGATCATTGTCTGAATTTATCTGCAACCGGAATTTAGGAAGAGAGACAGAAGGCTTCAGAGAAAATTTTAAGAAAATAACCCGCATTTTTCTTTGTTTCATTTAACATTTGAGTCATTGTCAATTTAGCAGGCGGCCCACAGAGGCGAAGGTGAAATTTGTGGTGAAAAAAGGTGAAAAAACCGCCAGGATGTCTGGCTTCACTTCCATGGAAAAATCACCCTCCCCACGGAATTATCCTCTGGACAACTCAACCCTCGCAAAAAGTTACCCCGGACAATCATAGGCAGCGCACTAGCGCTGCCTAAGTAAAGAAGGATGTGGGCACAATGTGTTGTTTTTTGGTTCTCCATACCCAGGCACTTCGTATCGAAGGAGTTGTCGTAGAAACTTCCAAAAAGGCTCATTCGATTGGAAATTGGAGTGGCTAGTGCCCTTTGTCAATTTAGCAGGCGGCCCACAGAGGCGAAGGTGAAATTTGCGGTGAAAAAAGGTGAAAAAACCGCCAGGATGTCTGGCTTCACTTCCACGGAAAAATCCCCCTCCCCACAGAATTATCCTCTGGACAACTCAACCCTCAAAAAAAGTTACCCCGGACAATCATAGGCAGCGCGCTAGCGCTGCCTAAGTAAAGAAGGATGTGGGCACAATGTGTTGTTTTTTGGTTCTCCATACCGGGCACTTCGTATCGAAGGAGTTGTCGTAGAAAATTCCAAAAAGGCTCATTCGATTGGAAATTGGAGTGGCTAGTGCCCTTTTAAATAGTCAAAAGTGATTGGAGGGCAACAAGCCCCCCTTCCTCCCAGGCCCATCATTCCCCCAAATACATCCAATCAAAATTCTGAGATAGCCATTTTGTTCAGCGTAGTTGATTTCCAGATAGAAAATATGTTTTTGAGGAGGACACTCCCTCAAAACCCTCAGGGCAAGGGTTTTAAGTTATGCCCTCGGGGCATATAAGGTTTTTATAGAAGGCGTTGTCGTAGAAACCTCAAAACAGGCTCATTTGATTGGAAATTCAAAGAGCTAGTGCCCTTTTTAATAGTCCAAAGTGATTGGAGGGCAACTAGCCCCCCCCCCCCACGCCAATCATTCCCCCAGACACATCCAATCAAAATTTTGAGATAGCCAATTTTTTCAGTAAACTTGATTTCCAGATAGAAAATATTTTTTTGAGGAGGACACTCCCCCACAACCCTCAAGGCAAAGGTTTTTAAGTTATGCCCTGGGGGCATATCAGGTTTTTAAAGAAGGTGTTGTCGTAGAAACATCAAAACAGGCTCATTCGATTAGAAATTCAAAGGGCTATTGCCCTTTTTAATAGTCGAAAGTGATTGGAGGGCAACTAGCCCCCCCCCCCACGCCCATCATTTACCCAAACACATCCAATCAAAATTTTGAAATTTTGAGCCATTTTGTTCAGCGTAGTTGATTTCCAAATAGAAAATATGTTTTTGAGGAGAACACTCCCCCAAAACCCTCAGGGCAAGGGTTTAAAGTTATACCCTGGGGGCATATAAGGTTTTTATAGAAGGCGTTGTCGTAAAACTTTGGAAATTCAAAGGGCTAGTGCCCTTTTTAATGGTCAAAAGTGATTGGAGGGCAACTAGCCCCCCCCCACGCTCATCATTCCCCAAAACACATCCAATCAAAATTTTGATGTAGCCATTTTGTTCATCGTATGCTAGTTGATTTCCAGATAGAAAATATATTTTTGAGGAGGATACTCCCCAAAACCCTCAGGGCAAGGATTATAAGTTATGCCCTGGGGGCATAAAATGTTTTTATAGAAGGCGTTGTCGTAGAAACTTCAAAACAGGCTCATTCGATTGGAAACTCAAAGGGCCAGTGCCCTTTTTAATAGTCGAAACTGATTGGTGGGCAACTAGCCCCCCCCCCCCCATGCCCATCATTCCACCAAACACATCCAATCAAAATTTTAAGATAGCCATTTTTTTCAGCATAGGCTAGTTGATTTCCAGATAGAAAATATGTTTTAGAAGAGAACACTCCCCCACAACCCTCAGGGCAAGAGTTTTAAATTATGCCCTGGGGGCATATAAGGTTTTTATAGAAGGCGTTGTCGTAGAAACTTCAAAAAAGGCTCATTCGATTGGAAATTTAAAGGGCTAGTGTCCTTTTTAATAGTCAAAAGTGATTGGAGGGTAACAAGCCCCCCCCACGCCCATCATTCCCCCAAACACATCCAATCAAAATTTTGAGATAGCCATTTTGTTCAGCTTAGTTGTTTTCTAGATAGAAAATATGTTTTTGAGGAGGACACTAGTAGTGTCCTCCCGGCGCAGTAGGAAGGCGCAGTAGGACACTGCGCCTTCTGGATTTGCTTGACGCTATAGCAATTTCTACGTTATTCTATAGAAGCTCTACACATTTTCAAAGAGATTCAGAGCTCCCTCGCATGGCATATGGAATTCTATGGAAGCTATAGCAAGGACTGGTTTGGTGGGTATAGTCTGGTTTGGTGATTGGACACTAACCCCCCTCTCATGCCCACCATTTCCCCAAACGAATCCAATCAATATTTTGAGATAGCCATTTTTTTAGCGTAGTTGAAAGTTCTGGATATTATGTCTTTGAGGATGATAAGCCTCCCCACTCCTCAGGACAAGGAATGTAAGTTTTGCCCTGGGGGAATATAAGGTTTTTATAAAAAGCATTGTCTTAGAAACTTCAAAAGGGGCTCATTCGACTGGAAATTGAAAGGGCTAGTGCCCTTTCTAATAGTCGAAAGTGAAATGGTCGGGACACTCCGACCATTTCTTAGATTTAAATATTAATATTTCAAATAATAATAAATTAGTTTTTAAATTATATAATAAATCGGATGATTTTAATTTTGTAGTAATTAATTTTCCATTCCTTGAAAGTAATATACATTCAAATATTACTTATTCGGCTTATTATTCCCAATTATTTAGGTATGCAAAAATATGCAGTAATTACACAGATTTTAAAAATAGATGTAAAAAGCTGAGCGAAAAACTGATCTTAAGAGGTTTTTCTGCCAAAAAAATTAGTTGACAATTCAAAAAATTTAGTTTTATGTATCATGAACTTTTAAGTAAATATACAAAAAATTATAAGGAAATACTGAATGATATTTTAATATAATTTCTCTTGCGCTTTTCTTTTTTGGAAGTTTGAGTTTGTAGTGGTTTTCAAACAAGCTTGATTATCTTTAAATTGGTAATTGGTTCCAGATACCAATAAAAGATACATCTGGGCATGTCTTCATTTGTTCCAGAATGGTCTCTGTCAGTGACCTCTGGGATTTTATTAAGGAAACATTGAAACACTTTTTGTATTTAATTTTTAATAGCTTGACTAGTATGCATGTATTTCACAAGTTTTACCTGACATAGGGTTACCATATAGATCTTATGGTAGAGGCTCCACCGTGCCGGGTAAAGAAAGTAAAGCCTCGAAACCCGTTAAGGCAGGTGGTATTTCTTCTGATGAGCCCTAAATGGAAGGTTCTACTTGGAAATATTTTGCTAGATTTAAGGTGCTTTTGCTTGTAAATTTACAACGACTTACATTTATTGATGACGACTTTGCATGGACTTGGACATTTCTATTTGGTTGACGGTTCGGGTATACTGTTTGGTCCTAGGTAGTTGGATAGATGGGTAAGGTAAAAGCCTCGTTCAAGTGCACATTTGTGTCAATTGCTGGATTAGGACGACAGTTTACACAGATTTTGAAAATAGATGTAAAAAGCTGAGCGAAAAACTGATCTTAAGAGGTTTTTCTGCCAAAAAAATTAGTAGCAATTCAAAAAATTTAGTTTTATGTATCACGAACTTAGTAAATATACAAAGAATTATAAAGAAATACTGAATGATATTTTAATATAATTTCTCTTGCGCTTTTCTTTTTGGAAGTTTGAGTTTGTAGTGGTTTTCAAACAAGCTTGAGGATCTTTAAATTGGTAATTGGTTCCTGATACCAATAAAAGATACATCTGGACATACTTCTAACTTTAACCCATATTGGAGTGTTAATAACTCGTTACAAGTGATAGATTCTTTGGCGAATGTTTCAGCTAAAAGAGTCGATTCATTTGATTTTACTACTCTTTATACAAATTTGTCACTAAATTTAGTATTCGAAAAATTGAAAATGGTGATAAAGAAATCTTTTCTTTGTCTAATATCGGATTTTTGAAAATTGATACTTTTAATAAAAAAGCCCGATGGACGAATTTCTTTAGAAGTACTATTAATTCAAGATGTTATAGCTTGGATATGGTATGCGATTTATTGGAATTTGTTCTATTTAATGCATTTATAAGATTTAATGGGAATTTATATAAACAAACTGTAGGTATTCCTATGGGTGGGAATGCGAGTCCATTCATAGCAGACCTGTTTTTAAGTCAATTAGAATACGAATATATGATAAATAAAAATAGCCCAAGCAATGTAAAATATAACCTTTCAAATAATAAAAGATATCTGGACGATCTCTTATTCATAAATTCTGCAGAGTTTATTGAGATTTCAAAAAATATTTATCCACAAGAGTTAATTCTTGAGCCTAGCAATGGGATGGGACACTCCGACCATTTCTTAGATTTAAATATTAATATTTCAAATAATAATAAATTAGTTTTTAAATTATATAATAAAACGGATGATTTTAATTTTGAAGTAATTAATTTTCCATTCCTTGAAAGTAATATACATTCAAATATTACTTATTCGGCTTATTATTCCCAATTATTTAGGTATGCAAAAATATGCAGTAATTACACAGATTTTAAAAATAGATGTAAAAAGCTGAGCGAAAAACTGATCTTAAGAGGTTTTTCTGCCAAAAAAACTAGTTGGCAATTCAAAAAATTTAGTTTTATGTATCATGAACTTTTAAGTAAATATACAAAAAATTATAAAGAAATACTGAAAAATGTTTTAATATAATTTCTCTTGCGCTTTTCTTTTTTGGAAGTTTGAGTTTGTAGTGGTTTTCAAACAAGCTTGAGGATCTTAAATTGGTAATTGGTTCCAGATACCAATAAAAGATACATCTGGACATGTCTTCATTTGTTCCAGAATGGTCTCTGTCAGTGACCTCTGGGATTTTATTAAGGAAACATTGAAACACTTTTTGTATGTAATTTTTAATACCTTGACTAGTATGCATGTATTTCACAAGTTTTACCTGACATAGGGTTACCATATAGATCTTATGGTAGAGGCTCCACCGTGCCGGGTAAAGAAAGTAAAGCCTCGAAACCCGTTAAGGCAGGTGGTATTTCTTCTGATGAGCCCTAAATGGAAGGTTCTACTTGGAAATATTTTGCTAGATTTAAGGTGCGTTTGCTTGTAAATTTACAACGACTTACATTTATTGATGACGACTTTGCATGGACTTGGACATTTCTATTTGGTTGACGGTTCGGGTATACTGCTTGGTCCTAGGTAGTTGGATAGATGGGTAAGGTAAAAGCCTTGTTCAAGTGCACATTTGTCTCAATTGCTGGATTAGGACGACAGTTTTTTTTTTGTTTTTTTTTTTCCAAGTAATGACCTCTTAAACATAATATGAATCCAGATTGGATCTAGTGCTGGTGGAGGAATCATCAAAAATTCCTCCCCGACGGACCTTAACCCTGGTCCAGATTTTACCTGAAATTGATGATTATTTGGCGAATTTATCACTTATTTTAAAAGGGTAGCATAAGCAAATGTTCTATTTAGGGTAGTTTTTTTTTTTTTTTTTTTTTTTTTTTTTTTTTTTTTTTTTTTTTTTTTTTTTTTTTTTTTAATGATTATTTAGAGTAACCTTATTACTTGTGGACTTTTGGCTTGGCTTTTGGAGATGTTTTGGATTTTTCTATTGTTTGTCGTTTTGGCTTTATTTGATTTCTGATTTTATATTGAATAATATTGGTAAGGATAATATTCAAAGGGGACTGCCGAATATTAGTAAGTGTAATGGTCGTTGTTTTCTTTGTCAAGATCACTTCATCCCTCGAAATTATGTTAAAAGCACTTTATATAATAAAAAGTTTCAATGTTTATTAACTGGACAGGTAAATTGTAAAACAAATAATATTATCTATTTACTAGAATGTAAAAATTGTCAATTACAATATGTGGGGGAAACAATTAACAACATCAGTTTCACTTTTTGCTGATGACACAACAGCCATTAGCACAGCTAAGACAGCGGAGCTGCTGCAGATTTCCATGAAGGAATCAGTTAATAGAATTACAGCATGGCTGAGGGTATATAAATTAAGGATTAACATGGCTAAGTCTAACTTTATTATTTTCTCGCGATCATCAAACTTTTACCCATGGATCAAGGAATTAGATATGCCCAATGGCGTTATAAAACGGACTGCGTCTTTTAAATACCTTGGGATTGTAATAGATGAAACTCTATCTTTTAAGGAACATGTTACTTTAACTAGCAAAATTCTGGCAAGAAATCTTGGTATAATGAAGAAACTCCAACATTGTTTTCCCAAGTCTGTCCTTCGCAATCTTTATTTTTCTTTAATACACCCGTATATACTTTATTGTTCAAGTATTTGGCTCTCTACTTTTTCTTCTACCTTAAAACCAATAAGAGTTCTACAAAATCATGCAGTAAGAATTTTAGCCGGTATATCTCCACGTATGTCTGTTAGAGAAATTTACCCAACTTTAAAAATTTTTGCCGGCTGCAGGCCTTCGTGAGTTCTATATATTGTGGTCTATTTTTGGACTGCAGCAGGATGTTCAGTCTCGTTGTTTTGGTGATTTATTGTCCATTAGGTCTACTGTTCATTCTCATGATACAAGGGGTAGCGCGGACTTCTGTGTACCTAGAGGTATATCTTCCCGTTCATGTTTTTCTGTTTTTTTATAGAGGTACGCGGAAATGGAATAGTTTGAATAGTGATATTAAGACTATTGGTGACCCCAATATTTTTAGAAAAATCATTAAGGAACTGCTTTTTGCTGAATATGAGTTTTGACTGATTCACTGATTTATTTATTGTGGGGGTTTTGTTGATATGATGTTCCCAGAGGAAGTATAATATATGATATTATTTTGTATTTATTGTTTAGTGTGATGGTATTAGTGGTGTCGGTGGCCAAGTATTCTTTGTTTTATGGATTTTGTTTTCTCTACCTCCCCCACGGACAAGCTTTGCTTTTTAGGGGAGGCAGCAATAATTTTTTGTTGATATGTTGTTTTTTTCAATAAATCCTTCTCTCTCTCTCTCATATATAAGAGATTTTCGGGTCATAAAACAACAATTACCAAAGAAAAAACTAATAATTATCTAGTTCAACATTGTAATAATGGTACTTGCTCAGTATCTAATCTAACTATTACAATTTTAGAAAATCTGGACCTAGAAAACTTTACTAAAGAAGAAAAAAATAATAAATTACGCAGACAAGAAGAGTATTGGATCCATGCTCTGGGTACCGCGTATCCTTTTGGACTAAATGATCGAGTTGCGAAATACGGAGACATGTCGAATGTAGTTGCTAACTGTATTAATGGGTTAACTGAGCACCCTTCTTTTAATTGCCCCACTAAACGTAAAAACCGATCAAGAGGACATAGGGAAAATAATAAAAAGAATTATTTAGATTTAAATGCATTTTTAATCGATTTAGGTCACATATTTGAGACTAATGGAGTGACTAGTTTAATAAAATCTTTAAATAAGTTATCAAGGAATAATTTAATAAAAGTATTCTGGATTGCAAAAAATAGTACAACATGTAACTCAAAAAATAAATTAATTTATGATGCAGTTTGCATTTTAGCTAAATCAAAATTTATTTCAAAATATAATAAATTTGATAAAATTGTAAATAAGGATAATAGATTATATTTGTCTATTAATTTTTGTTCTAAACAAATAGAAGATATTAATTTGCCAAGAATCTTAAATCAGCGGAGAGTAAGGAATGCCCTTCCATGTAATTTGGTGTATAATGGTAGTCCAATTTTAACATATAAATTTTCAAAAACAATTGGTCAAATGATTTTTAATTATAATTCAATACTTAAAAAACTGGACAGGGAGAGTAATTGGAAACCGGTTTGTAATTGTGAGCAATTTTTTTACCAGCGTTGTTGTGGAAACTTCAAAAGGGACTCGTTAAATAGAGAATTAAGAGGGACAGTGCTCTTATTAATGGTCAAAAGCGATCGGAGGGCAAATACCCCCCCCCCCCACGCCCATCATTGCCGAAAACACTTTTGATCAATATTTTGATATAGCCATTTTGTTGAACGTAGTTGAAGAATCCGGAAAAATTATGTTTTTGAGTATGAATACCCACTCACAGCCCTCATGGATAAGGTTAAAAGCTATGCCCTGGGGGCATATAATGTTTTTTATAGAAAGTGCTGTCGTAAAAAACTTCAAAAAGGGCTCTTTCGATTGGAAATTGAGAGAGATATTGCCCTTTTTAATAGTCAAAAGTAATCGGAGGCAGAATCACACCCCCCCCCAACACCAATCATTTCCCCATCACAGACAAGTGCCTTTTTTATTAGTCGAAAGTGATCAGAGGGCAAATGCCCCCCCCACGCCTATCATTTCCCCAAATACTTCCGATCAGAATTTTGATATAGTCATTTTGTTCAGCCTATCAGGAAAGTCTGGAAATTATGTCTTTGAGGATAACATCCCCGCCCAGCCCTCAGAGCAAGGGTTGTAATTTATGCCCTGGGGACATATGGGATTTTTATAGAAAGTGCGATCATATAAACTTCGGAGAGGGCTCATTTGATTGGAAATCAAACGCTCTAGTGCTCTTTTTAAGAGTCAAAGTGATCAGAGGGCAGCTACTCCCTCGCTTTACACACACGTCGTATTGTCCTGAAATAGAAATTTTGAGATAGCCATTCTATTCAAAATAGTCTAAATATCATCCGACAAGGCTTTTGGGATTGAAAAAAAAACCCAGAGATTAGGGGCAAGGGTTGTATGTTATGCCCAGTGGGTATTTAAGGTTTTTATGGAAGGGATGGTTGTTTAACTTCAGAAGAGGATGAGTGTTTCTCCCTGAAAAAGACTACGTCAATATAAAACAAACAGGAATTAATCAAAAAACTTTTTGCACAAAATAAGTTTTTCAAAAAAAAAGTAAAGAACTCTATTAACTGGGGGATTGCAGAGCAATCCCCCCCCTCCAAAAACCGTCATGTTTTCCTGAAAAACATCGAATAAAAAATTTTGAGACAGTCATTCTATTCAAAATAGTCCAAAGATCATATAACAAGGCTTTTGCGGTTGATACAAACCACCAGTGTCTAGGGGCGAGGGTTGTAAGTTATGCTGTGGTGCATTGTTTTTATGGAAGTGATGGTTGTTAAACTTTAGAACAGGCTCATTTGGTTAAAAATTCTAGTTCCTTTTTAAGCGTCAAAGGTGATGGAGGGCATTTAGCCTTCCCTCCCCAACAACCTCTTTTTTCACCAAACACATCTGATTGAAATTATGAGATAGCAATTTTGTAAAAAACAGTTTAAAGAACATATAATAATGTCTCTAGGGATGAAACAACCCCTCAGCGCACTGGGGATAGGGTTGTAAGTTATGCCATGTGGGCATATAAGATGTTTATGGAATGGGCAGTTGTATAAACTTCAGAAGGGGCTTATTTGATTTGAAATTGGAAGTTATAGTGCCCTTTTTAAGACTCAACGTGATTTGAAAGCAACTAGTCCTCCCCCCATGCTCATCATTTCCCTAAACACCTCCAATTAAAATTTGGAGATAACAATTTTGTTCATTGTAGTTGAAGGTTTCAGAAATCATGTCTGTGAGGAGGACCCCCCCCCCCTACATCTGTCAGGATAAGGGCGGTAAGTTATGCCCTGGGAACATAAAATGTTCTTATAGAAAGGTAATATTTGCTTTGGACAGGACTCATTGGATCTGTAATCAGAAGTTCTAGTGTCCTCTTTAAGAGTCAAAGCTATCATATTGCAACTACCCCCTCCCCCACACACATACACACACAAACACATCATTTTTCCCGAGATGTATTCAATAGATATTTTGAGACAGTCCTTTTATATTCAAAATATTCCAAATATCATATAACAAGGCTTTTGAGGTTAATATAAACTACCATAGCCTGAAGGTTATAGGTTATACACCTGGGGGATTTAAGGTTATACAGTTGGGGGATCAAAGGTATCATTGTATAAACTTTAAAAGTGGCTCAATTTGTTGAAATTGTAAGTTATAGATCTCTTTAAAGAGTCAATAGTGACAAAGGTCAAGTAGCCCTGCCACCCCCCTCCCCGCCTCACCCAACTACCCCTCTTTTCACTGAATGTATCTGATTGAAATTGTGCAAAGGCAATTTTGTTTTAAATAGTCCAAAGAACATTTAAAAATGCCTCCAGGGTTGGCACAATCCCCCAGAGCCCTGGGGCAAGAGCTTGAAGTTATGCCCTGGGGGCATATAAGGTTTTTTATCCAATGAGTGGTTGTATTAAATTCAGATGGGTCTCATTGTATTTTAAATTGGAAGTTATACTACCCTTTTTAGGAGTCAACGTAATTTGAGAGACCCCCCCCCTCACGCCCATCATTTCCCATAACAAACATTCAAACAAAATTTTGAGATATTCATTTTTTCAGCATTGTTGAAAGGTTCAGCAATTATGTGTAGCAATTGTTGTAGTAGCAGTTGTAGTATTAGTAGCAGCATGCAAATAATATCTTTTTTCAACATCCCCTTCAGCACACAATGCAATTTTTAACTTAAAACCATCAACTAGTCCTGGAGCACTGCTGATATGACCTTTTGACAACCTATATGGGCATAGTTTATTTTGATTTATTTCAATACGGTTACAATACTGCCCAAATTTTTTTTCTTAATACCCTTAGGTTTACTAGTAATAGCAGTAGCACCAGTAGTTATAGGAGTAGCAGTAGGAATGCAGTTAATAGTAGTAGTCTTAGCTTTAGTAGTAGTAGTAGTAGTAGTAGTAGTAGTAGTAGAAATAGCAGTAATAATAACAGTACCAGTAGTTGTAGTAGATGCAGTAGCATTATGATGCAAATATTGTCTTTGGGTCAATTCAACATCCCCCACAACATGCATTGTAAGTTTTAATTTCACACATTGAACTGTTGCTAAGATATTGCTAATATACCCTTTTGACAACCTGCATAGAGATGGCAGGTTGTCATCCGTAAAACAGAAATATTCTACAAAAATTTCACCTTCATACCTTCATAGGTTGCAGTTTTTGAACCGGCCAGAAGACACACTGTGTATACATTTAATGCTGCTTCTAAAGTCACTGTAACTAACAACACTAAAGGCATTAAGCTGAAACTTTGAGGGAACATTTAGGGGGAGTTTCAACTAAACAACGAAAAACTATATGCATGCAGGTATTACAAGGGAATATAAGCATTATAGGGTAATAGGGACATAGGCAGTGATACTCTATCATAGGTAACAATATCATTGATATTTTAAAGGAGCCAATTTGATTGAAAATTAAAAGTTCTAGTGCCCTCTTAAGAGTCAAAAGTGATTGGAGGGCAATCAAACTTCCTCTTTGGCTCATAATTTTCCAGACATTTCTAATCAAAATTTTAAGACAACCATTTTGTTCAGCATAGCTGAACATTCTAGTAACTACATCTCTAGGGTTATTGGGCAGGTCAACCCCCACAGTTATGTAATTTGCCACATTATGCTTAAAAACTAAATGTTGCTTTAAAATACAATCAAAATGTACTGTTTGTATGCTGGTTGCCAATAAGACATCTCAGCATTATACCAACAACAACTGAGGATATTAAGCTTAAAGTTTTTGGGCTGCTGCTATTACAACCTCCACTCTTAATATTTTACTAAATCAAAAGGGTGTAAGTGTATCCAGGCTATGAAAGAACAAAGATTTAATTTTTTTGGATGGTATTAAGTTTTATTTATCAGGTCAACTAGAGGATGTATATGACAAAATTAAACTAATATTTGTGTCATAATTTTCAAAAGGGTTTATGTTGGTAAAAATTGCTGAAAAAGTTTCTTTAGCATGCAAATAGCATGCCAAACTATAAATTCTTAAAAAAAAAGATTCAAACCATTAATTTATTTTTCCCTGAAAAAGATTATGTCAATATAAAACAAAAATAAAATTAATTAAAAAAACTTTTTCCACAAAATAAGTTTTTTAAAAAAAGTAAAGAACTCCATTGAACCAAAAATGAACAAAAACAGAATCCAATAATCTACCAAGCATACAACTACCGCACATCAGAATCAATAAGTAAATGAAACTCAAAAGAAACAGAAATTGCAATAAATACCCAAGTCAAACTCAAAACAAGCAGAAATTAACATGAGTAGGGTTCAAAACCCTTATGCTTTCTAAAAGACACCATAGAAAGCTGATTCTTTGACTGAATGTTGTCAATGGTTTGGCTCTTATACTTTTGTTATTGACATTTTTGTTATTTACTTACCGTTCATTAATGTGAAGAATTTGTTTTTTTTTGTATTATTTTTTGCTCCAACCAAATCATATAGAAATTTGTTTGTGGAAAACTGGTTAGGGGTTACTCAGTCATGAATTAGAAGTTATATCTTTTATTATGGGTGAAAATCTATTTGCAAGCAGTCAACAATGGGGTAACAAACATGTTTTCCATGGTTTTTCCCTATTCTGCTCTCTTTCCTTTGGCTTCTCTATAGTCCTGAATTTTCAGGCCCACCCCTTGCTGGCACACATGCTCTAGAGGGTCCTGAAATTTGCCTACATGACAGGTATATATTGAAATTTTGACAAAACAACATTTTACCTTAATTTTCAATTATCAGTTTCTTTTCTCTGGCTTTAGTTCTGAAATTGCAATTCCTGTTATTTGAAGAGAATTTTAAGCTTTATCAATGTTTTTTTTTCAAAATTTATAAAATATGTTTGTATGTCTTTGAAGCTTTATAAATTGGGATTGAGCAAAGTTATGAAGCTGAAAACAATTTTGTTGTACTTCATTTAAGCAGAAAATCTATTTTGCAAGGTTTCATTTTTACAACACACTTATTTTTAAAGGTCATCAAAGGTCAGGACCCTCTAGACATAGAAGGAGTGGAGGTAGGTACTTCAAAATACCTTCTCAGGACATACTTGAGCCTGTAGACCCATCCCTGAAAGTTTCATTTTCCTAACCTAACCCCTCTCCAAGACAGCTCAAAGTAGCTAAAGTAGAATTTTACCCAGGTAAATACTTAGCATTTGTTACATCTGCTAATAAATATAAAAAGGTAAAGTTCTACCAAATCATATTATTGAGTTAGGAATAAAGTGAATACACCATTAAATGCCTTTTCTTATGCTGATTACAAATATAATAATCATTTCTATGAATTTCAGCCCGCCCCCTATATATACCTAACATAACCCAACCTAACCTAAACTAACCTAACCCTTAATTGGCATAGCCTATATAGGGAGGGCTGAAATTTGTTTCCAATAGAAATGATTATTACATTTGTAATCAGCATAAAAAAAGGCACTGAATGGTGTATTCACTTTAGTCCTAACTCAATAATATGATTTGGTAGAACTTTACCAATAAAAATGAACTCAGTTAATAAAACAACTCCTACTTCATATAATGCATACAAAATAAAGATGCCTAAGTTTATGCTTACAGTCACATTTTTGTAAGTAATGTGAAATGTACATTCATAATTAGGAAAATTATAGTACATGTTTGTATATACTGTGGGAAACAAAAGCAGTATCTATATTATTCACAAAATAGCATTTTCAGAGTTTAACATTCTGATGGCATTTTAAAAACAGTTCTCAAGATTTCTAGTTCACAGTAGAACTTGAAATCTGAAAGCATTTTTGAAAATGTTTTGTTATAAATGGTTCTTATACCAGCAATACCTTTCTTAATGTTGATCAACAAATCCATGTGTTACTGTGAAATTCAAGTAGTGGAATATTGCCTCAAATTGTGAGTCAAAGACATTTTTCCTGATTTATTGTGTGATTTTCCTATTAATTAACCCTAATGTGATATATTATAGTTAATTACCTTATTGTTTTATTCTCTGTCTGGTTTTCTAAATGGTGATATAAAAGTTTTATTCCTATTAGCTTCAACGTTTCAAGACTTCGAATTTCGAATGTCGCTGCTACCGTTGAAAATTTTCGAATATATTTGTTTGGCGAATTTGAAAATTTAGCCAAAAGATCAGTGAATCTGCATCATAGTGTCGATCCACTGACAAAGCAAGTGGAAGAGGGTAGGTCACGGGGCGCAAGTGCCGGTGTATCTGAAGATACTAATATCTCTAAAACTACGCGGATCAGGTGAGCAGGGATCAACGCTTCAGTAGAACCCAATATTTGCATACGACGGGGTACCACTGCTGCCATCTATAATCGAGTCTAACGCGAACAAGACCACACCTCTTTCTAGACCTGTTTGATGGTTCTGTTTGTTGATGGTTATATGGTTTGATGGTTATATGGTTTGAGTGTTATATGGTTTGATGTTGTTTCATAGTTCTGTTTGTTGATGGTTATATGGTTTGAAGATTATATTGTTCATTGGTTATATGGTTTGATGTTGTTTCATATTTCTGTTTTGTTTGTTGGTCAACTTGTTTGATGGTTCTAAGCCTAATGGATACAAACAGAAGTTTACAACATTGTCAGATAAGAGTGTTTGATGATTATAGTGTTTGTTGGTTATATGGTTTGATGTTGTTTCATAGTTCTGTTCTGTTCTGTATGTTGATGGTTTGATGTTGTTTCATAGTTCTGTTTGTTGATGGTTATATTGTTTGTTGGTTATATGGTTTGATGGTTATATTGTTTGCTGGTTATATGATTTGATGTTGTTTCATGGTTCTGTTTGTTGATGGTTATATTGTTTGATGGTTATATTGTTTGATGGTTATATGATTTGATGTTGTTTCATAGTTCTGTTCTGTTTGTTGGTCAACTTGTTTGATGGTTATATTGTTTGATGGCTATATGATTTGATGTTGTTTCTTAGTTCTGTTCTGTTTGTTGTTGGTTATATGGTTTGATGGTTAAATGATATGATGTTGTTTCATAGTTCTGTTTGTTGATGGTTATATGGTTTGATAGTGTTCCTTAGTTCTGTTCTGTTTGTTGTTGGTTATATGATTTGATGCTGCTTCATAGTTCTGTTTGTTGATGGTTATATGGTTTGTTGGTTATATGGTTTGATGCTATTTCATAGTTCTGTTCTGTTTGTATGTCAACTTTTTTGATGTGTCTAAGCCTATTACTCCGAATTTAAGTTTACATGGGGGGTTCTTGACTGTGTTCAGTAAATCCGCAAGTTCCATTTGAACAGTGTTGCACAAGTTTAAAACTTTTCCAACATCACACACACGACATGAGAAGAAACCTAGCAAAGGAAGCAAGAAACAACAGACTTTCACACAAGTAAAATCAAGAACCAGCATAAATAAAAATACCAGATCATAAGCTAAGAGTTTTAGTTTAGAGTTTATAGTTTTAGTTTAGAGTTTTTAGTTTTATAGTTTTAGTTAGAAATGATTATTATATTCGTAATCGGCATAAAAAAGGCATTGAATGGTGTATTCACTTTAGTCCTAACTCAATAATAATATTTGGTAGAACTTTACCTATAAAAATGAACTCAGTTAATAAAACAACTCCTACTTCATATAATGCCTACAAAATAAAGATGCCTAAGTTTACGCTTACAGTCACATTTTTGTAAGTAATGTCAAATGTTCATTCATAACTAGGAAAATTATAGTACATATGTTTGTATATACTGTGGGAAACAAAAGCAGTATCTATATTATTCACAAGATAGCATTTTCAGAGTTTGACATTCTGATGGCATTTTAAAAACAGTTCTCAAGATTTCAAGTTCACAGTAGAACTTGAAATCTGAAAGCATTTTTGAAAATGCTTTGTTATAAATGGTTCTTATACCAGCAATACCTTTCTTAATGTTGATCAACAAATCCATGTGTTACTGTGAAATTCAAGTACTGGAATATTGCCTCAAATTGTGAGTCAAAGACATTTTTACTGATTTATTGTGTGATTTTCCTATTAATTGACCCTAATGTGATATATTATAGTTAATTACCTTATTGTTTTATTCTCTGTCTGGTTTTCTAAATGGTGATATAAAAGTTTTATTCCTATTAGGTTCAACGTTTCAAGACTTCGAATGTCGCTGCTACTGTTGAAAATTTTTCGAATATATTTGTTTGGCGAATTTGAAAATTTAGCCAAAAGATCAGTGAATCTGCATCATAGTGTCGATCCACTGACAAAGCAAGTGGAACAGGGTAAGTCACGGGCCGCAAGTGCCGGTGCATCTGAAGATAGTAATATCTCTAAAACTATGGGGATCAGGTGAGCAGGGATCAACGCTTCAGTCGAACCCCATATTTGCATACGACGGGGCACCACTGCTGCTACCTATAATCGAGTCTAACGCGAACAAGACCACACCTCTTTCTAGACCTGTTTGATGGTTATATGGTTTGTTGGTTATGAGTGTTGTTTCATGGTTCTGTTTGTTGATGGTTATATGGTTTGATGGTTATATTGTTTGTTGGTTATATGGTTTGATGTTGTTTCATAGTTCTGTTTGTTGATGGTTATATGGTTTGAAGATTATATTGTTCGTTGGTTATATGGTTCGATGTTGTTTCATATTTCTTTTTGTTGTTGGTCAACTTGTTTGATGGTTCTAAGCCTAATGGATACAAACAGAAGTTTACAACATTGTCAGATAAGAGTGTTTGATGGTTATATTGTTTGTTGGTTATATGGTTTTCATAGTTCTGTTTGTTGATGGTTATATGGTTTGAAGATTATACTGTTCGTTGGTTATATGGTTCGATGTTGTTTCATATTTCTTTTTGTTTGTTGGTCAACTTGTTTGATGGTTTTAAGCCTAATTGATACAAACAGAAGTTTACAACATTGTCAGATAAGAGTGTTTGATGGTTATATTGTTTGTTGGTTATATGGTTTGATGTTGTTTAATAGTTCTGTTTGTTGATGGTTATATAGTTTGATGGTTATATGGTTTGATGGTTATATTGTTTGCTGTTTATATGATTTGATGTTGTTTCATGGTTCTGTTTGTTGATGGTTATATGGTTGATGGTTATATGATTTGATGTTGTTTCATAGTTCTGTTCTGTTTGTTGGTCAACTTGTTTGATGGTTATATTGTTTGATGGCTATATGATTTGATGTTGTTTCTTAGTTCTGTTCTGATTGTTGATGGTTATATGGTTTGATGGTTATATTGTATGGTTTGTTGGTTATATGATTTGATGTTGTGTTTTAGTTCTGTTCTGTTTGTTGTTGGTTATATGGTTTGATGGTTATATGATATGATGTTGTTTCATAGTTCTGTTTGTTGATGGTTATATGGATTGATGGTTATATGGTTTGTTGATGGTTATATGGTTTGATAGTGTTTCTTAGTTCTGTTCTGTTTGTTGTTGGTTATTTGATTTTAAGCTGCTTCATAGTTCTGTTTGTTGATGGTTATATGGTTTGATGGTTATATGGTTTGTTGGTTATATGGTTTGATGCTATTTCATAGTTCCGTTCTGTTTGTATGTCAACTTGTTTGATGTGTCTAAGCCTATTACTCCAAAGCTAAGTTTACATGGGGGGTTCTCGACTGTTTTCAGTATAATACGCAAGTTGCATTTGAACAGTGTTGCAAGGTCCCCTACCCCAACCCCCAACTGCCCCCCCACAATTCCCCCGCTTTGCGCGCTTGAAACACAGAAGGGCCTCCCCCCTCCATCCAACTTTTTGCCCCCCCCCCATTTTTTACACTATTTTTGCGTGCTTGAGACACAGAAATTAACAAACAGAAAATGTTTTTCAGCTAAAGCAGGGAACAAGTTTAAAACTTTTCCAACAACACGCACACGACATGAGAAGAAACCTAGCAAAGTAAGCAAGAAACAACAGACTTTCACACAAGTAAAATCAAGAACCAGCATAAGTAAAAATACCAGATCATAAGCTAAGAGGTTTAGTTTAGAGTTTATAGTTTTAGTTTAGAGTTTAGTTTAGAGTTTTATTTAGAGTCATAGTTTTAATTTAGTTTTAGTTAAGAATTTAGAGTTTTAGTTTAGAGTCATAGCTTAGAGTTTTAGTTAGAGGTATAGTTTAGTCTAGTTTTAGTAAGGAGTTTTAGTTTAGAGGTGAAGTTTAGTTTAGAGTTTTAGTTTAGAGTTATAGTTTTAGTTTAGTTTTAGTTAAGAGTTTTAGTTTAGAGTATAGAGTTTTAGTTTCGAGTCTTAGCTTAGAGTTTTAGTTTCGAGTCTTAGCTTAGAGTTTTAGTTAGAGTTATAGTTTGGTTTAGTTTTAGTTAAGAGTTTTAGTTTAGAGCTGTAGTTTAGTTTTAGTTTAGAGTTATAGTTTAGAGTTATAGTTAGAGTTATAGTTTTAGTTTAGTTTTAGTTAAGAGTTTTAGTTTAGAGTATAGAGTTTTAGTTTCGAGTCTTAGCTTAGAGTTTTAGTTTCGAGTCTTAGCTTAGAAATTTAGTTAGAGTTATAGTTTGGTTTAATTTTAGTTAAGAGTTTTAGTTTAGAGTTTTAGTTAGAGTTATAGTTTAGTTTAGTTTTAGTTTAGAGTTTTAGTTTAGTGTTTTAACCTAAATTTTTAGTTTATTTAAGATTTTTAGAGTTCATAGTTTCAGCTTAGAGTCTTAGCTTAGAGTTTTAGTTATAGTTATAGTTTAGTTTAGTTTTAGTTAAGAGTTTTAGTTTAGAGTTGTACTTTAGTTTTAGTTAAGAATTTAGAGTTTAGTGTTTTACTTTAGAGTCTTAGCTTAGAGTTTTAGTTAGAGTTATAGTTCAGAGTATTAGTTTAGAGTTTTAGTTTAGAGTTTTAACCTAAAGTTTTAGTTTTTAAGAGTTTAGAGTTTTAGTTTAGAGTCATACCTTAGAGTTTTAGTTAGAGTTATAGTTTTGTCTAGTTTTAGGAAGGAGTTTTAGTTTAGAGCTGTAGTTTAGTTTTAGTTAAGAGTTTTAGTTTAGAGTATATAGTTTTAGTTTCGAGTCTTAGCTTAGAGTTTTAGTTAGAGTTATAGTTTAGTTTAAGTTAAGAGATTTAGTTTAGATTCTTAGCTTAGAATTTTAGTTAGAGTTACAGTTTAGAGTTTTAACCTAAAGTTTTAGTTTAAAGTTGTAGTTTAGTTATAGTTAAGAGTTTAGAGTTTAGAGTTTTAGCTTAGAGTCTTAGCTTAGATTTATAGTTAGAGTTATAGTTTACTTTAGTTTTATTTAAGAGTTTTTGTTTAGAGTTGTAGTTTAGTTATAGTTAAGAATTTTAGAGTTTCGAGTTTTAGCTTAGAGTCTTAGCTTAGAGTTTTCGTTAGAGTTATAGTTTAGTTTAGTTTTAGTTAAGAGGTTTAGTTTAGAGTTGTTGTTTAGTTTTAGATAGGAGTTTTAGTTTAGAGTTTTAGTTTGGTATTAGCTTACAGTTTTAGTTAGAGTTATTGTTTAGTTGTAGTTTAGAGTCAAGAGTCTTAAGTTAGAGTCTCAGCTCTTAGAGTTTTGTAGTTTAGAGTCTAGAGTTTTAAGTTAGAGTCTCAGCTCTTAGAGTTTTAGTTAGAGTTATGTTTTATGTTAGTTTCAGTTAAGAGTTTTTTGGACTTGTAGTTTAGTTTTAGTTTAGTTAAGTTTAGTTTTAGTTAGTTAAGTTTTAGCCTAGAGTCTTAGCTTAGAGTTTTTAGTTACACTTATAGTTTAGTTTAGTATTAGTTAAGAGTTTTAGTTTAGAGTTTTAGTTTAGACTTTAGAGTTTTAGCTTAGAGTCTTATCTTAGAGTTTTAGTTGGAGTTATAGTTTAGTTTAATTTTAGTTAAGTTTTAGTTTAGAGTTCTAGTTAGAGTTATAGTTTAGTTAATTTAGTTTAGAGTTTTAGTTTAGTTTTAGTTACGAGTTTTAGTTTAGAATTTAGAGTCTTAGCTTAGCGTTTTAGTTAGAGTTATAGTTTAGTTTAGTTTTAGTTAAGAGTTTTAGCTTAGAGTTGTAGTTTAGTTTTAGTTAAAAGTTTTAGTTTAGAGTTTATTTTAGTTTTAGTTAGAGTTATAGTTTAGTTTAGTTTTAGTTAAGAGTTTTTGTTTAGAGTTTAGAGTTTTAGTGTAGAGTCTTAGCTTAGAGTTTTAGTTAGTTATAGATTGCTTTAGTTTTAGTTAAGTGTTTAGTTAGAGTTATAGTTTAGTTTAGTTTTAGTAAAGTTTAGAGTTTAGAGTTTTAGTTTAGAGTTGTTCTTTAATTTTAGATAAGAGTTTTAGTTTAGAGTTTAGATTATTAGTTTAGAGTCATAGCTTAGAGTTTTAGTTAGAGTTATAGTTTATTTTAGTTTTATTTTTGAGTCTAGAGCTTTAAGTTAGAGTCTCAGCTCTTAGAGTTTTAGATAGAGTTATATTTTATTTTAGTTTTAGTTAAGAGTTTTAGTTTAGACTTGTACTTTAGTTTTAGTTAAGAGTTTTAGTTTAGAGTTTTAGCTTAGAGTCTTAGCTTAGAGTTTAAATTAGAGTTATAGTTTAGTTTAGTTTTAGTTAAGAGTTTTAGTTTAGACTTGTACTTTAGTTTTAGTTAAGAGTTTTAGTTTAGAGTTTTAGTTGAGAGTCTTAGCTTAGAGTTTCAGTTAGAGTTTTAGTTTAGTGTTAGTCAAGAGTTTTAGTTTAGAGTTGTTGTTTAGTTTTAGATAAGAGTTTAAGTTTAGAGTTTAAAGTTTTGGCTTGGAGTCTTAGCTTAGAGTTACAGTTTAGTTTAGTTTTAGTTTAGAGTCTAAAGTTTTAGTTTAGAGTCCTAGCTTAGAGTTTTAGTTAGGGTCATAGTTTAGTTTAGTTTTAGTTAAGAGTTTTAGTTTAGACTTGTAGTTTAATTTTAGTTAAGAGTTTTAGCACAGAGTCTTAGCTTAGAGTTTTTAGTTAGACTTATGGTTTAGTTTAGTTTTAGTTAAGAGTTTTAGTTTAGAGTTGTTGTTTAGTTTTAGATAGGAGTTTTAGTTTAGAGTTTTAGTTTGGTATTAGCTTGCAGTTTTAGTTAGAGTTATAGTTTAGTTGTAGTTTAGAGTCAAGAGTCTTAAGTTAGAGTCTCAGCTCTTATGACTCAATATCCCGACAATTTAATTTACTCTTTCCTCCCAATTTTTTTTTGTGTTCAGCACTTTCTCAAAAGTCGGGCTCAATACTCGCGCTTCTTCCGCACACTGGAGCCAACCGTTTCTTTCTATGTCATCGTAATTTGCCGATTTGTTCAAAGGTAGAACACTGCTCTTTTGTCTTTGTATTTTTACGTGAAATCTTTGCTTGTACCAATGCAAACCCCTACACACAGTTTTCACACACTTTTCACTTCCTGTGATAAAATTTCCGTCATCTAAGAAAGCTGCACTTTTCAGAAAAACGTTTTCAGAAACATGAACACCGCACATTCTTTCTTCTACATACGGAAAGAGTGGGTCGAGATGTATTTCAAATAGCGTTCCAGAACAAGGGTCCCCTTGCAGCAGACCTCTTTCTAGGTTTACTATTGTCGTCAATTTTCCATTCACTTTTATAACCACTTTCGGTGCAGAATATATTCTTTCCAATTTATCTTTGACATTCTTTACGAAATTCATCTTTAATTGCATTAATAACCACAAAATCTCTCGTATCACGGAATCATACGCCTTCACTGTGTTAGCGCCAACTAAGGCTAATAGGTTCCAACCTAACACTTTTTCCATCGTTTTTTTATCTCGTCAAAGGCAAAGGTCTCTGAGAACTGTCAGGACATGTTGGGCTCTCCTGCTTTTTATTCCACCGTACTGGTAATCTCCCGCTATTTTCGCTGCGCTTTTATCCAGTCTTTTAGACCATACTATAGTACAAATTCTAAAGTCGCAGTTTTTTAAGGAGATTGGTCGCCAGTTTCGAAGGTCTTCTCTAGGTCCACCCTTGTGCAACATTGATATAACTGACAGTTCACTTTCAGGGTATCCTCTTGACCCAAATTCATTTAGCACTTTTATTAAAAATTCCCCGATTTCGTTCCACGTTAACTTATAAAAATCATAGCTTAGCCCGTCCCTTTTTACCGATACTCCATTTTTTAACCCGGATATCACTTTTTCTACTTCATGTCTCGTAATTTTTTCCCCTATTTGTGCATTTTCTTCTTCTGTAACCTGGTATCTGGACTGGAAATCACCGAAGCAGTTCTCTGTTGTGTTTCATACTGGAGGTTTTTTATGCAACACCCTGTAAAAGAAGGTAGTTTCATTTAATATTCATGTTTGATCCGAGGTTGTTCCACCGTTTTCGGTTCTCACTCTCCCGATTTGGTTTTCGTTTCTCTTTGCTTGCGCTTTAACTTTTTCTGACAACGTTATCAGTCTTGATCCTTCTAGCTCTTGTAATCTATTTTTTATCTTAAAGGTTTCGAACTTTTTTCTTCAATTTGTCTTACTTGCTTTTTTGTTTCGTAATACTCTTGCCAGATGCTTTGTCCTAAATCCATTTCCTCCTTTAGGTCAGTTAACGTCCTATATAGGTGGCGTTTGTGATCTTCTTTCTCTCTTCTCTGTTGCTTTTCAAGACTTCTAATAAAAAAATAACCTATTTTTGCTTTGAACCTAATCCAAAACTGGCATACGTTTGTTTTTTCAACGGAAACTCCTAGTAATTCTTTTACTTTACTTCGAATTATTGTTATGGTCTCTTTTTCTCGTAATATATTTGGGTCCATTCTCCAAAATGCTTATTTTTTTGACGTCGATACTACGGTCCTGTCTGCATCATAATTGAACGTCATAACTAAGGCCGTGTGATCTGTGAAAGGTACTACTACGTTTTCAATCTTCGTCACATTTTTCATGAGGTTTGAAGGGCAGTTAATTCTGTCTATACGGCTCGCACCTCTTCCGTCAATATGTGTGTAAGATACCTCTTTATTCTTTTCGATCCAGGCATCTTTCAGCTTCCAAACACGTACAATTTCATTTAGTTCTTTGCTTAGTTTCCTCTTGTCATTTTACTTGGCATTACTTTTGATTTCTGTTTGCTGTAATACGCAATTGAAGTCACCTAAGACAATCATTGATTCTGCAATGAGATGCTTGATAATTTTCCTTCTGAGGAATTCTTCGCGTTGCTCAAAATGATTTGTGCCAGACGTTAAGTGTATATTAACCAAAGTGATATTTTGCCACGTGATGCTGCTCACTTTTCAATCGGTTTCATATTTCAGGCTCTCTTTATTTATGTTTTCATCATTTCGAAAAATGAATCCTGTGTCAGGTGCCAGCCCTGCTGATATAAACTTATAACCTTTCTCTCGAAGGTACCTTATATTCGTAGTGTTTACCTCCTGGACGCACAAAATATCCAATTTATTTATTAAAACAAAATCTAGTAGCATTTTTTGTCTTTTCTCCTGTTTTAGACAATTTAAATTTAAAGTTCCTATTCTTAAAGCCATATTTTTGTTAAGGTCTTTTAATTTTTTTTTCCTGTTTTAATTCCTTCTTTTCTTTTCGCTTGGTTTCGCACCTTTTTCTTCTCACTGTTTGACTCCACCGAATCTTGCGAGACATTGCTATACTGTCTTTTGAGAGTGTCTCCCGGTTTCCTTGTTTCTGGCGTTTTCTTGAAAGCTGTGCCTGGAGTTGGTATCCGTGACTGTTTGCTGATCAACGCTCCTCATTTACTTTGTGCTCGGTACTCCCCTCTTCATTTTTTTTCATTTTTAGCGTACTGAGTTTGATCCAGTTGGTTGGTGGCTTCTGTTTCTGTATTTTCTACGAGCGGAGATGTGGTACATTGTTTCGGATTCTCTGGTTGGTGAATTTGTGAGGTGGCTGCGAAAACTTAGTTGACTGGTTCTGTGCTGCTAAGCGATACAATACCCTGTAGTGTTGATTTGGATTTATCTGGGAGTGTGGCTAACCCGGCCGTTCCCCAAGGATTGTGGCTTTTTCCTGTTGTATCCCTTCTCTGGTTTGGATTTTTTCTCGGGCAGTTTGCAGCATCATGGTTGTCGTTGTGGCATATAAAACAAAGCTTGGGTTGGCCATCGCAGGATACAAAAATCTTCTCTTCTTGGTTTATCATAATCGCAGTGGAATGTGGGATTCGATATACATAAGCGCTGAAGCTCGGCCTGTGGCTACCTCAACAAAATCTTCCCGAACTTCTGACGCATGTTCAGGACCTGCCCATAGCATATGAGTCCTGCTCCAACTTTATCAGCCGAAGATTCGCCGTGGATTTTTCGGAGATAAACGAGAACTCGGCGTTTGCCATGTTTATCCACAAATACTGGGTAAACAACTTGATCAAAATTTATCTTCAGCTCCATTTTCTTCCGTTTATCGACAAAGTCATCGGTGACTACTGCAGAAATAAGTGTAACCTGCACGTTTCCAAATTTCCGCAGATCGTCAGAATCTATCGCTCGGACATTTGTTGCATTGAGATTTAGCCCTTTTAGGAAACGATGGATGTCAATATCTCGAATGGTTTTAATAATATCCTCTGGGATAGCTCTGAAGTTAAAGCTAACTGTACTCCTCTTTTTTTTCTTTTTTTTTACGCAAAACTACACTTTTTCAAAATGCACCAAAACTTCGTTCGCTCCGCCCTTTCCGGAACCTCGAGAGGTCTCCGGCAACGCTGCGCCCTGATGTCACTCATATCGTCACTTCCTTCGGGATAAAACCACTGTGAAATGATACTTAAACCTTAGACGTAATTGGGAAAATACTTGCACACACTGAAACCAACACTAGACTACACTGTATCACATTCACTGATGCTTTCCAAGTTCCCTCTATCTCTGTTTTGGCACCAAAAGGGAGATTCTTTTCAAACAACTGTGACATGCGCTGCCCAGTTGCTTTATTTCTGATCTTTTAGAGAAAGGGTATACCAAGTTTTACTGAAATTGAGTTACCAAATTACACAAAATTAAGGCCTCCTTACAATCTCCCCCACTTAAAATCTTAGTATAATTTTTGTTTTAAAAGGAATAAACGAAAAGAAACACAAATTTACTAAGATCCACTGTAACTCAATTTCTCCTTATACTTCTTCTAAATGTAACCCCTAAGACTTTTGGTCTCGATAATTTGTCTATAATTTTCTTAACTTTTTGAATATCAATCCTACTAAAAGAAGTCCTATTATATATATAAAGAGTGTAAAAATATTAAAAGTCGATGTCCAATATGTTGTTACATCTTTCCCTTTTTCTTCTTGCAAGGAAACTCGTATTTGCCTCACTTCATCCAGGCGAATGGTTGAACTTTCCCTATTCTGAAAGCAAATAGAAAATAAATATTCAATTTCGGCTTCTAAAATGTAATAGACTGTTTAGTCGTTTATCCTGAATCTGGTAAAAGTTATTAAAAAATACATGAGTACAATTTGGTCTTAATATAAGCTTTCCAAATTATGATTAAGAAGTTTCAGGTTTTCTTTTTGCTTTTATAATTCAAGCGTTTCGTCACCAAGTAAAATGACGGCTCAGTCATAAATTTTGTGTTTTATTGACAGTCATCACTGTACTTTGAAGAGGATATTAGATACACCTTTCCAAATTATAAGTGAATCCTTAAAGGAGTATTTAAAGGGGCCAAAAGGTCCAGTAACAATGAAAGACTTGAGAAACGAAAGGCAAATAAAAATATATTCTACGAGGAAAAATTCTTGTACCCGTTCTCTATGTAAAAAAAATGCGACTTATAAAAATTTGTACCTTTCGAACATTCTGAACACATCTCTGTTGTCGGAGACAGGAAAATCACAGATTATTACCAGTTCAAGTTGGTGTGCGGTCACGTTAAAAGGTGTGGTTTTATATAATTTCCATAATCCATATCCTATATTTGACGGATATTTAAATCCTACCGGCAGTACCTTTTATTTTCAACAATATTTTAAATCCTATGGGCAATACGATTAGTCTTATCATTGCTCCTTAGATGGTGCTATTACTATATTTGTACCAATGTAAATTGGTCATTATTCGCCCTAAGTTGCGATTTTCCTCCGGTATTAATTGACCGAATATAAAAAAGGTCACGAGTGAAAATATTTTCTCTAAGAGTGGGGTAACTACCACTAAGTTTATCTCCTCTCTAACAGAAGTCATACTTCTTTACTGCTTCTTCAACCTGGCAGTAAATATTTCCTAAGAAACAATATTGTCTTAATTTATTTAAAGTTTTGACAGCTCCCATCTGCCCCCCCCCCCCCGCCAAAAAAGGACTTGAATACAGGAAACGGAAGAATCCATTAACTAGATTTTTTTTATAAAATTATCTTGAATTGACGTCTTTTTTTCTGGTCAGAATCATACTGTGTATACAATAAGCCATTCATGGGAACCGAATGGAGGTTTCCTAGCCTTTTCCTAAAAAAATGGTATTTCCTTTCTTTCCTAAATTCGCGATTTCTGGTTCTGAGCTCTATCCAAAATGTCAAATCTCTTAAATTTTTCGGTATCCTGCTTACTTTAGAAGCCGTTTTAGTAATGTGATAGCTTTCTTTGTCTCAATTTTTAGCCATGAAGACTCCAATTCAGGTTCATGATCATCAATACTCTGTGAGCATATGTATACGCAACCTTAGCGCGCTGGTATGCAACCCTTTTTCGTATCCCTATGGATGCAAACCTTTTTTGCTTCCTTAAAAGGTGGACGCAACCCTTTTTTGTATCCTTAACAGCTGGACGCAACCCATTTTTGCATCTTTGAGAGGTATTCTCTCAACCTCCCTCTGAAGTACATGACTCCCTGTCATGAAATGTCCGTGACTCTTAGTTACACTAGGTCTACTCCCAAGAGTTAACCTATATCTACAAACAACGGAATCTGGGCCTGTGCCTTCCAGTGGTTCCCTACCCATTGCCCGGCGTTCACAGTACTTTCGGCAAAAATTGTCCTAAAAATTTTTTGGTGTTGGTTTATAGGTGCTGGAGCTAAACAATATTTTGCTTTGTGTCCTGTTTCACTACAGCGGACACACGTTGGAGGTTTTTCACAGTCTGATTGTCTATGTGGACCCCCGCAAGTCCAGCATTTTATGCGAGCGTTTATGTTTCACTAAATTAATTCTTGGAATAATTACCCCTACTTGGTCTTGACATACCTTTTCTTAAATAGCTGGACTTTCCACAGTTCAAACATTTTTTTGGGTTGTGGTTATAATTTCCTACGTTTTGAAATTCTACTCCGGAGTTATTTCTTTGTTCTCCAGGGGAAGTCTTGTCTCCTGAGTCAACCACCGTTGCTCCCAAAGATATGTCTGAAGAGTCCCTATACATTAAATCAATCTATTCAAATCTCTTTTCCAGCGCTAATAATTTATGTTTGTCGTCAGTTGCTTTAGTTTGTTCATAAACTTTCCTTCCAATTGAAGGGACCATATCACTTTTAAAAATACTAATAATTAATCATCTGCCCCTATACCAGGAGAATTTTTTGCATACTGTAGTGCCTTTCTACTAATTCGGGAGTAAAATTGGTGTGCCAATTCAGATGGCCTTTGTTTCTCGGATAGGAGTTCTTGCATTTTCTGTGCAGCTGGTTTTTCAAGTAAAAAGTCTTCTTTTAGAAGTCTTTCTAAATGGTCTAAATCTCTAATTATATAAATATCTAAGCTCGTTGAAAACCTTTGGACTTCTCCCCGTGTATGGCAAATAGCTTGATTAATTAGCAATGTCATTTTTTTCTAAACTCCTTTGTATTTGTTTAAGAGTCGTAATCCACGAATGGATTTCATTTGGATATTAAATAAAAAAAAACAAGTTTTTAAACTGAAAGTAAGGAGCGACATTAAAACTTAAAACGAACAGAAATTATTCCGTATATGAAAGGGACTGTCCCCTCCTCAACGCCTCGCTCTTTACGCTAAAGTTTTTTATTGTTTTAAAAAATAAAGTTGTGAGACAGAGTCAAATTTTAGCGTAAAGAGCGAGGCGTTGAGGAGGGGACAGCCCCTTTCATATACGGAATAATTTCTGTTCGTTTTAAGTTTTAATGTCGCTCCTTACTTTCAGTTTAAAAAACTTGTTTTTTTTATTTAATTTCTGATCGTTTTTTAGTTAATGCAGCTTTTATTTTGGCTCTCCGTCATTGAATAAGTAAACAAAATTTGCATAAAAATTTTACTTTTCTTTTGCTAAATGGCTGTCTCTAAATTTGGTTCTGACGTAATTTACAAATTAACTTACGTAACGAACTTCTATATTCGTATATTTTTCTTCTGGCAAAAAATACAAAGTTGCAGATTTTTGCAGATATGAGCTTGAAACCTATGTTATAGGGTTTTCTGATACGCTGAATCTGACGGTGTGATTTTCATTAAAAATTTTTCACTTTTAGGGGATGTTTCCCCCCTCTTTAAAAAATCAGGTGAGTTTTCTGAGGCTCGTAGCCTTTGATGAGTAATACTAAACTTAATAAAATTCATATATTTAGAATCAGCATTATAAGCCCATTCTTTTGATACATTTATTGACATCAAAGTTCCGTTTTTAAAAGTTTCGCTTACTATTGAGCCGTATCGCTTGTTTTTTTTTTTTTTTTTTTTTTTTTTATTACGTATATGTTATTACGTATATGATGGGGTTCTCTCCTTAGTCAATACCACGCTCTTTACGTTAAAAATTAAAAAAAAAATTAATTCACAAACCCCTGAATCACAAAGGCCGTTTAATTAGAATAGATAGCTCTTTTGAAAGCACTAAAAAAAAACTGTAGCGTAAAGAGCGAAGTATTGACTTGGGGGAGAACCCCCTCATATGCGTAATAATTTCTGTTCATTTTAAGTTCTAATGTTGCTTCTTACTTTCAGTTGAAAGTACTTGTTTTTTTAATTTAATTTCTGATCGTTTTTTAAATAATGCTTGGAAATCCGGCGCCCCCTTCATAGAAATGTCCCTTACCCCAAAGAAACATCCTCCACGGAAAGATTCTCCCGAGTAACCCCCTTCTCCAGCCCCCCCCCCCACCAGAAAAAAATTCTTCCGGAAAATGTCTGTATACTTCCCAATAACCAATACAATATGTAAGCAATGGGCAAAGTTCATAACTTGCAGCCCTTCCCCTGGGAACTGTGGGGGATTAAGTCATCGTAAAAGACATATTTATTAGGTTTTCGACTATGCTAAACACAATGGCTATCTCAAAATTTTAATTGGGTGACTTTGAGAAAAAAATGAGCGTGGGAGGGGGCCTAGTTGCCCTCCATTTTTTTGGTCACTTAAAAAGGGCACTAGAACTTTTAATTTCCGTTCCAATGAGCCCTCTTACGATATTCTAGGACCACTGGGTCAATACGATTACCCCTGGGAAAAAAAACAAATAAACACGCACCCGTGATCTTTCTTCTGGCAAAAAATGCAAAATTCCACATTTTTGTAGAAGGAGCTTGAAACCTCTGCAGTAGGGTTATCTGATACGCTGAATATGATGGTGTGAATTTCATTAAGGTTCTATAACTTTTAGGGGGTCTTTCCCCCTTTTTTTCGAAAATGAGCCAAATTTTCTCAGGCGCGTAACTTTTGATGGGTAAGATTAAACTTGATGAAACTTATATTTTTGAAATCAGAATTAAAATCTGATTCTTTTGATGTATCTATTGGTACCAAAATTCCGTTTTTTAGAGTTTCGGTTACCATTGAGCCGGGTCGCTCCTTACTTACAGTTCGTTACCACGAACTGTTTGATGTTAGTAACGAGATGGGAGGGGCCTGTTCTACAAATGGATTTTGAATCCTACTTGTGACGGTGGCATCTGTATATTGCCTTTCTAGAGCGTTTATTCTAGAATGTGCTTGTTGTAGTGCAATGTCTAACTCTTTGATTTTGTTTTCATTTGAACTCATAATGGTTCTATCTTTATAAACATTTAATATGGGAAACGTTTTAGACCTTTAAATTGTTTTAAACTACTAAAATGAGTTAGTTTATAAATTGCGTAAGAGTTAGCTCAATATCTTAATTTAAATTAACCCTTAAGGCTAATAGTATGATTACACTTTTGAAGATGATTAACCTAAAACACTATATTAAAAAAGATTCAAGCAGGCTACAGATAATACGGACACTGGAACTTGTAACAAAGAGAAAGAAAAATAGAAGAAACAAATAGTTCTAACTTCTAGGAAGGTAAAACTATCTAAACTTACTTTCAAGTCAACTTATTTAAATTTGTTTCTTAAATGAACACTTTTTCGAACTTTTCTGTCGCTGCTAGGATTGACGATCATCGTCAGAAAACTGAACACACACCTTCTTTGGAGGAGCAGAGGACTAAATTTAACCAAAATTTATAATTTTTATTAATCCTCCCCCCCCACCCTTAAACGAAAGTTGCACCGAACTGGAGTACCGCTGAAACCAGTTGTAAGATTGCCCCTACTTATCAGGGCTAAAATATGGTAGCGTGTCATCAACTGAGGCGTTGGTAAGTATCGGTACTCAAAATTCAGTGACAACTGACTTTTATTATAAAATAGAAGAAAAGGAAAAATGTTCTATTTCTAATTATTCTGAATTCATCCCCTAACTTTTCTAGGTCGGCTGTTGTTTAATCCTCGTTGTTTACCAAAAAAGGAGTAATTTAGTTCTAGGTTATCAATACTGCTAATTGCAAGTGTTATTCTTGAATAATTAGACAAGACTTGGGTACCAAGGTAATTAAAATCCTTTGCTTCAAATTATTGTTTCTCGTAAACTAGGAATAACCCTTTGATTAGATCTCAAATTATTTGTTTACACTAAACCAAGCTTTTATGTTTATATCTTGAAAAAGAAGTTAATGTTCTTTGGAACTTCGATAAACTTAAGCTTTACCAGGGAAATCTGAGTCTATATGGACGGATAGAGATTGAAGTTCTTAATCTGACAAAATAATTCCCCTTTCTTCCCTGACCTATCTGTAAAAATCAAGGTCGCCTTTTATATAAATAGCTGGCACGGGTTAACAAAATGCCTTAGTGTCTAAAAAGAGGAGTGGGGTCCCCCTTCGTATAAACGTCAAAGAATACACAATGAAGGAATATTGTTATTGTCCGATAGTTCCAATCTTCTTATATATAAGAATTTAATAAATGCCAGGCAAGTTCCAAGGGTCACTAGACTGGAAGGTGGAGGCACAAAGCTCTTTTAGTCTATTCTTCTTGGTTAAGGGTTTTTTTTCTTTAAACATTAGGTTATTCGCAAGTTTCAGTTTCTGGGACGAAACTAATTTTGTCCTGTTTTAATCCTTAAAAATGCTGTACTTTGTCTAGAGGGTCCATGTCTTGGTTAATTAATATACTCTAACCAAATTATAAACCCAAATCCCCAAATATAATAAAAATCTAGAATCCTAAGCTATTTGCGTGCGTATTTTCCAGCTTTTAATCTGTTCTATTTAGATCACGCATTCATTAATTTTTAAACCCTTTATAAGTCTATTGACAACCCTAAAATGGGAATTTCAGCTCTGACTCCAATTTCAGTTTAAATATCTCAAATGTAAGTATTAAATCTAATAACTCAACTCAGCATAAGACCTGAGTTTAGCCCAGGCAACAGAAATCTCTTTGAAGATTATTTATCTTATTTCAGTGGTTCTCAAAGGAAATTTATACAGGCTAGTAGTAGCTTTTTATCCTAGTTAAAAAGAACTTCACTTACTCATATTCCTTGGTTCCGAGGAAAACTACCCCGATTTGTCTCTGCTCCGTAAGTTATATACAACTTGGTACTTGATTCGCTTAGCAACCTTACCCCGTTCTTTTAGCCAATCACCAACCTTTTGGTAAGAAAGTAGTTTTTTCCAGTATTTTGAGGCCTTGCATTCCTCTTTGTTTTAAACCAAAACTGCTCTAAATTAGGCCTTCAAATATTTATTACGGGTTCAAAAGTCGTTCGATGCTTAACTAATTTATGATTAGTTACGCAAAGCAAAGTTATTTCAAATTCAAGCTAATTTTAAATTGCCTCTTTGTTTCTGATCTATTAGAGAAAGAGTATACCAAGTTTTACTGAAATTGAGTTACCAAATTACACAAAATTAAGGCCTCTTTACACTCTCATCAATTCCTGGTGGTTTCAACGTAATACTGTTAGCCGATGGTATGATATTGCTTATATGTCTTTTTGATAATCTGTATCTAGATATACTTCTCAAAATTTTCATCTCAACGCTCTTAGCCTTACAAATAGTTGTAACAGAAGTAGCAGTTGAAGTATTAATAGTAGTAGTAAATGCACAGTGATAGTAGTATTAGCAGTAATACGCACATTTTGCCTTTAGGTCAGATGATCTTCCCCTTTAAAAATATCTGAAAGTTCCAAATTAATACCCAAATTAATTCTTGAGATGTGCTCTTTTGACAATATGCATGCCCAAAGCGTCTTTTGATTTTGTTCAAATTTCCCCTCAATATTGTAGCTGGAGTAGTATGTCAGTAGTACTAGTGGTAGTTGTAGTAGTATTGTTAGCATGCAAATATTACATTTTTGATTATCTCCTTTGATATAATCAGTGATTCCTGAGATACGCCCTTTTGACAATTCGTATACACATAACGTGTTTTGATTTAGTTCGCTACCCTCAACATTCTCTGAAAGGCTCACCTGAATGCTCTTCGTCTTCTTGGAAAGTAAAGTTCAAACATGCATACCTTTCTCAATAACATATAGGCTACTTTATGTAAGCAGTGAACAAATTGCCTAACTTACAGACCTTGCCCTGAGGACTGTGGGGAGGTTGAAATCCCAAAATACATAATTACTGGACCTTTTGACAATGCTGAGCAAAATAGCTCTCTTAAAATATTAATCAAATGTTTCTTGGGGAATAATAAGCTTGGGGGAGGGGGCTGAATGCCCTCTATTTACTTTTGACTCATAAAGAAGGCACTAAATCTTCCAACTTCCAATCAAATGACCCCATTAGATCCAAAGTTTATACGACCACCCGTTCTTTAAAAACCTCTATAATGATTATAATAATAATTCATTTATTGCCCACTATGAACGAAAAGAAGTGGAGTACATCAGTACAAAGGGGGTTGCTATTCGTGACAGGACCACGTGGTTTATGGTTTTCTCAGTGAGAATAAAAAAACAGGAATTTTCTCACTTGGAAAAACAGGAATTTTCTCACTTTGAAGGATGTTTCAAGGTCGATTTATTTGCTGTTGTTTGTCCAGGTGTAATGACATTGGGGTGATTTACATAATCGATGGGGGAATTATTGGTTCAAGAAGGGGGAATTAAGAAACAAACATGGCTTCATTGTTGTTTGGCTAGCCTAACCTGAGAAATTGATTTACATAATCGGCGGGAAAATTATTGATTCACGAAGGGGGAATTAAGAAACATTATGGTTTCTTTGATCTTTAGGCGAACCTGACCTGAGAACTTGATTTACATAATCGCTAGGGGAAATTATTGATTCACGAAGGGGGAATTAAGAAACATTATGGCTTCTTTAATCTTAGGTCTGAGGGATAAACGTTCTTTAGGTCAGAGAGAAAAATTAATATTCTATTTTTAAATAGGGCTTCATTGATCTTTAGTGTCAGGAATTATAAATGACATCACTTGTTATCTTGGAATTATGCGGGAGTCTAAAGAGATAGAAATTCTATTTTTAAATACGGCTTCACTGAGCTTTAAGTCAGAGAGATAAATTGATATTTGGGCGAAACGGTTTTAGACAGCTTATGGAATTATTTCGGCGAAACAGTTAGAGACATTTTAAAAGGTGATTTAAAGGATGATTTTAGAAGAGAATTTGAGGGTAAAACTCTGTGGTCGTTATAATACACAAGTTCCATTTGAACAGTGTTGTGAGGTCCCCTACCCCAACCCAAAGGGTTCCGATCCCCTACCCTACCCCAAGGTTCCAATCCCTACCCCAACCCGAAGGAAGCCCCGGTCCCCAAAGGTTCCCAGGGCTCCCACCCGGCCCCCCAGACCCTCAAAGGCCCTCCCCGGGCCCCCAAAGGCACATCGAGCCCCCAAAAGACCACCGGGGTCCCAAAGGCCTTCACCCGGTCTCCAAATGTCCCCCAGGCTCCCAACTGGCCCCCCAGGACCCCAAAGGCCCTCCACCGGTCCCCAAAGGTCCCCCAGGCTCCCAAAGGGCCCCCCTCCCCTCCCTCTCTCTCCCTCTCCTCCCCCCTCCTCACCGTCCCCTCCCCCCTCCTCCTCTTCCCAATCCCCCTCCCTTCCCCTCCCCTCCTCCCCTCCCCTCCCCTCCCCTCCCCTCCCCTCCCCTCCTCCCCCCCATTTTTTTAATATTTTTTGTGCATTGAGACAAAGAAGGGCACCCTCCCACCGGGCCCCCCCAAAGGGCCCCCGACGCCCCAAAGGCCTGATTTTTCAGAGTCATGGTTTACCATTTTGGATTTCTTTCGTTAAAATGCAAGAGTTGGAATATTTCAGTAGTGCTTTGTCGTGGTTTACCTTGTCACAGTTACATTTCTTGATTTTTCAAAGTTCATTTTGAATTTCTTTCATTGAAATGCAAGAGTTGGAATATTTCAGTAGTGTTTTGTTGTGGTTTACCTTGTCACAGTTACATTCTCTTGATTTTTCAAAGTTCATTTTGAGTTTCTTTCTTTGAAATGCAAGAGTTGGATTATTTCAGTAGTGTTTGGTCATGGTTTACCTTGTCACAGTTACATTTTCTTGATTTTTCAAAGTTCATTTGAGTTTCTTTCGTTGAAATGCAAGAGTTGGAATATTTCAGTAGTGTTTTCTCGTGGTTTACCTTGTCACAGTTACATTTCTTGATTTTTCAAAGTCCATTTTGGATTTCTTTCATTGAAATGCAAGAGTTGGAATATTTCAGTAGCGTTTTGTCGTGGTTTACCTTGTCACAGTTACATTCTCTTGATTTTTCAAAGTTTATTTTGGATTTCTTTCGTTGAAATGCAAGAGTTGAAATATTTCAGTAGCGTTTTGTCGTGGTTTACCTTGTCACAGTTACATTCTAGTGATTTTTCAAAGTTCATTTTGAATTTCTTTCATTGAAATGCAAGAGTGGGATTATTTCAGTAGTGTTTTGTCGTGGTCTACCATGTCACAGTTACATTCCCTTGATTTTTCAAAGTTCATTTTCGATTTCTTTCATTGAAATGCACGAGTTGGAATATTGCTGTAGTTTTTTGGTGTGGTTTACCTTATCACAGTTACATTCTCTTAATTTTTCAAATTCATTTTGAATTTCTATCGTTGAAATGCAAGAGCTGGAATATTTCAGTAGTGTTTTGTCGTGGTTTACCTTATCACAGTTACATTCTCTTAATTTTTCAAAGTTCATTTTGAATTTCTTATGTTGAAAAGCAAGATTTGGAATATTTCAGTAGTGTTTTGTTGTGGTTTACCTTGTCACAGTTACATTCTCTTGATTTTTCAAACTTCATTTTGAGTTTCTTTCATTGAAATGCAAGAGTTGGAATATTTCAGTAGTGTTTTGTTGTGGTTTACCTTGTCAAAGTTACATTCTCTTGATTTTTCAAAGTTCATTTTGAGTTTATTTCATTGAAATGCAAGAGTTGGATTATTTCAGTAGTGTTTTGGTCATGGTTTACCTTGTCACAGTTACATTTTCTTGATTTTTCAAAGTTCATGTTGAATTTCTTTCGTTGAAATGCAAGAGTTGGAATATTTCAGTAGTGTTTTCTCGTGGTTTACCTTGTCACAGTTACATTTTCTTGATTTTTCAAAGTCCGTTTTGAATTTCTTTCATTGAAATGCAAGAGTTGGAATATTTCAGTAGCGTTTTGTCGTGGTTTACCATGTCACAGTTACATTTTCTTGATTTTTCAAAGTTCATTTTGAATTTCTTTCATTGAAATGCAAGAGTGGGATTATTTCAGTAGTGTTTTGTCATGGTTTACCATGTCACAGTTACATTCCCTTGATTTTTCAAAGTTCATTTTCGATTTCTTTCATTGAAATGCACGAGTTGGAATATTGCTGTAGTTTTTTGGTGTGGTTTACCTTATCACAGTTACATTCTCTTAATTTTTCAAAATTCATTTTGAATTTCTATCGTTGAAATGCAAGAGCTGGAATATTTCAGTAGTGTTTTGTTGTTGGTTTACCTTATCACAGTTACATTCTCTTGATTTTTCAAAGTTCATTTAGAATTTCTTATGTTGAAAAGCAAGAGTTGGAATATTTCAGTAGTGTTTTATGTGGTTTACCTTGTCACACTTACATTTTCTTGATTTTTCAAAGTTCATTTTGGATTTCTTTCATTGAAATGCAAGAGTTGGAATATTTCAGTAGTGTTTTGTTGTGGTTTACCTTGTCACAGTTACATTCTCTTGATTTTTCAAAGTTCATTTTGGATTTATCACGTTGAAATGCAAGAGTTGGAATATTTCAGTAGTGTTTTGTCATGGTTTACCTTGTCACAGTTACATCCTCTTAATTTTTCAAAATTCATTTTGAATTTCATTCGTTGAAATGCAACAGTTGGAATATTTCAGTAGCGTTTTGTCGTGGTTTACCTTGTCACAGTTACATTCTCTTGATTTTTCAAAGTTCATTTTGGATTTCTTTCGTTGAAATGCAAGAGTGGGATTATTTCAGTAGTGTTTTGCCATGGTTTACCATGTCACAGTTACATTCTCTTGATTTTTCAAAGTTCATTTTGGATTTCTTTCATTGAAATGCAAGAGTTGGAATATTTTAGTAGTGTTTTGTTGTGGTTTACCTTGTCACACTTACATTCTCATGATTTTTCAAAGTTCATTTTGGATTTCTTTCATTGAAATGCAAGAGTTGGAATATTTCAGTAGTGTCTTGTCGTGGTTTACCTTGTCACACTTACATTCTATAGATATTTCAAAGTTCATTTGAATTTCTTTCATTGAAATGCATGAGTTGGAATATTTCAGCAGTGTTTTGTTGTGGTTTACCTTGTCACACTTACATTTTCTTGATTTTTCAAAGTTCATTTTGGATTTCTTTCATTGAAATGCAAGAGTTGGAATATTTCAGTAGTGTTTTGTCGTGGTTTACCTTGTCACAGTTACATTCTCTTGATTTTTCAAAGTTCATTTTGGATTTATCTCGTTGAAATGCAAGAGTTGAATTATTTCAGTAGTATTTTGTCATGTTTTACCTTGTCACAGTTACATTCTCTTGATTTTTCAAAGTTCATTTTGAGTTTCTTTCATTGAAATGCAAGAGTTGGAATATTTCAGTAGTGTTTTGTCATGGTTTACCTTGTCACAGTTACATTCTCTTGATTTTTCAAAGTTCATTTTGAATTTCTTTCGTTGAAATGCAAGAGTTGGATTATTTCAGTAGTGTTTTTTCGTGGTTTACCTAGTCAAAGTTACATTCTTTGATTTTTCAAAGTTCATTTGAATTTCTTTCATTGAAATGCAAGAGTTGGAATATTTCAGTAGTGTTTTGTTGTGGTTTACCTTGTCACAGTTACATTCTCTTGATTTTTCAAAGTTCATTTTGAATTTCATTCATTGAAAAGCAAGAGTTGGAATATTTCAGTAGCGTTTTGTCGTGGTTTACCTTGTCACACTTACATTCTCTTGATTTTTCAAAGTTCATTTTGAATTTCTTTCATTGAAATGCAAGTGGAATTATTTCAGTAGTGTTTTTTTGTAGTTTACCTTGTCACAGTTACATTCCCTTGATTTTTCAAAGTTCCTTTTGGTTTTCTTTCATTGAAATGCAAGAGTTGGAATATTTCAGTAGTGTTTTGTCATGGTTTACCTTGTCACAGTTACATTCTCTTGATTTTTCAAAGTTCATTTTGAATTTCTTTAGTTGAAATGCAAGAGTTGGAATATTTCAGAAGCGTTTTGTGGTGGCTTACCTTGTCACAGTTATATTCTATGATTTTTCAAAGTTCATTTTCAATTTCTTTCATTGAAATGCAAGAGTTGGAATATTTCAGTAGTGTTTTGTCGTGGTTTACCTTGTCACAGTTACATTCCCTTGATTTTTCAAAGTTCATTTTGAATTTATCTCGTTGAAATGCAAGAGTTGGAATATTTCAGTAGTATTTTGTCATGGTTTACCTTGTCACACTTACATTCTCACGATTTTTCAAAGTTCATTTTGGTTATCTTTCGTTGAAATGCAAGAGTTGGAATATTTCAGCAGTGTTTTGTCGTGGTTTACCTTGTCACAGTTACATTCTCTTGATTTTCAAAGTTCATTTTGGTTTTCTTTCGTTGAAATGCAAGAGTTGGATTATTTCAGTAGTGTTTTTTCGTGGTTTACCTTGTCATAGTTACATTCTCTTGATTTTTCAAAGTTCATTTTGAATTTCATTCATTGAAATGCAAGAGTTGGAATATTTCAGTAGCGTTTTGTCGCGGTTTACCTTGTCACAGTTACATTTTCTTGATTTTTCACAGTTCATTTTGAATTTCTTTCATTGAAATGCAAGTGGAATTATTTCAGTAGTGTTTTTTTGAAGTTCACCAAGTCACAGTTACATTCCCTTGATTTTTCAAAGTTCCTTTTGGTTTTGTTTCATTGAAATGCAAGAGTTGGAATATTTCAGTAGTGTTTTGTCGTGGTTTACCTTGTCACAGTTACATTCTCTTGATTTTTAAAAGTTCATTTTGAATTTCTTTAGTTGAAATGCAAGAGTTGGAATATTTCAATAGTGTTTTGTGATGGCTTACCTTGTCACAGTTATATTCTATTTATTTTTCAAAGTTCATTTTCAATTTCTTTCATTGAAATGCAAGAGGTAGAATATTTCACTATTGTTTTCTCGTGGTTTACCTTACCACACTTACTTCTCTTGATTTTTCAAAGATCATTTTGGATTTATTTCGTTGAAATGCAAGAGTTGGAATATCTCAGTAGTGTTTTGCCGTGGTTTATTATGTTAAAGTTACATTCTCTTAATTTTTCAAAGTACATTTTGGATTTCTTTCGTTGAAATGCAAGAGTTGGAATATTTCAGTAGTGTTTTGTCGTGGTTTACTTTGTCACAGTTACATTCACTTGATTTTTCAAAGTTCATTATGGATTTCTTTCGTTGAAATATGTTTTGACGTGCTTTACCTTGACACAGTTAAATTTTTGATTTTTGTTAGGTTAGGTTAGGATAGATCAAGTTAGGTTAGGTTAGGTTAAGTTAGGTTAGGTTAGCCTACGTACGCGCGCGTACGTAGGCTAACCTATCCTAACTTAACCTAACCTAACCTAACTTGATCTAGCCTAACCTAACCTAACCTAACAAAAATCAAAAAATTTAACTGTGTCAAGGTAAAGCACGTCAAAACATATTTCAACGAAAGAAATCCATAATGAACTTTGAAAAATCAAGAGAATGTAACTGTGACAAAGTAAACCACGACAAAACACTACTGAAATATTCCAACTCTTGCATTTCAACGAAAGAAATCCAAAATGTACTTTGAAAAATTAAGAGAATGTAACTTTAACATAGTAAACCACGGCAAAACACTACTGAAATATTCCAACTCTTGCATTTCAACGAAATAAATCCAAAATGATCTTTGAAAAATCAAGAGAATGTAAGTGTGGTAAGGTAAACCACGAGAAAACAATAGTGAAATATTCTACCTCTTGCATCTCAATGAAAGAAATTGAAAATGAACTTTGAAAAATAAATAGAATATAACTGTGACGAGGTAAGCCATCACAAAACACTATTGAAATATTCCAACTCTTGCGTTTCAACTAAAGAAATTCAAAATGAACTTTGAAAAATCAAGAGAATGTAACTGTGACAAGGTAAACCACGACAAAACACTAATGAAATATTCCAACTCTTGCATTTCAATGAAACAAAACCAAAAGGAACTTTGAAAAATCAAGGGAATGTAACTGTGACTTGGTAAACTTCAAAAAAACACTACTGAAATAATTGCACTTGCATTTCAATGAAAGAAATTCAAAATGAACTTTGAAAAATCAAGAAAATGTAACTGTGACAAGGTAAACCGCGACAAAACGCTACTGAAATATTCCAACTCTTGCATTTCAATGAAAGAAACTCAAAATGAACTTTGAAAAATCAAGAGAATGTAACTGTGACAAGGTAAACCACGACAAAACACTACTGAAATATTCCAACTCTTGCATTTCAATGAAAGAAACTCAAAATGAACTTTGAAAAATCAAGAGAATGTAACTATGACAAGATAAACCACGAAAAAACACTACTGAAATAATCCAACTCTTGACATTCAACGAAAGAAATTCAAAATGAACTTTGAAAAATCAAGAGAATGTAACTGTGACATGGTAAACCACGACAAAACACTGCTGAAATATTCCAACTCTTGCATTTCAACGAAAGATAACCAAAATGAACTTTGAAAAATCGTGAGAATGTAAGTGTGACAAGGTAAAGCATGACAAAATACTACTGAAATATTCCAACTCTTGCATTTCAACGAGATAAATTCAAAATGAACTTTGAAAAATCAAGGGAATGTAACTGTGACAAGGTAAACCACGACAAAACACTACTGAAATATTCCAACTCTTGCATTTGAATGAAAGAAATTGAAAATGAACTTTGAAAAATCAATAGAATATAACTGTGACAAGGTAAGCCACCACAAAACGCTTCTGAAATATTCCAACTCTTGCATTTCAACTAAAGAAATTCAAAATGAACTTTGAAAAATCAAGAGAATGTAACTGTGACAAGGTAAACCACGACTAAACACTACTGAAATATTCCAACTCTTGCATTTCAATGAAAGAAAACCAAAAGGAACTTTGAAAAATCAAGGGAATGTAACTGTGACAAGGTAAACTACAAAAAAACACTACTGAAATAATTCCACTTGCATTTCAATGAAAGAAATTCAAAATGAACTTTGAAAAATCAAGAGAATGTAACTGTGACAAGGTAAACCACAACAAAACAGTACTGAAATATTCCAACTCTTGCATTTCAATGAAAGAAACTCAAAATGAACTTTGAAAAATCAAAAGAATGTAACTTTGACTAGGTAAACCACGAAAAAACACTACTGAAATAATCCAACTCTTGCATTTCAACGAAAGAAATTCAAAATGAACTTTGAAAAATCAAGGGAATGTAACTGTGACAAGGTAAACCATGACAAAACACTACTGAAATATTCCAACTCTTGCATTTCAATGAAAGAAACTCAAAATGAACTTTGAAAAATCAAGAGAATGTAACTGTGACAAGGTAAAACATGACAAAATACTACTGAAATAATTCAACTCTTGCATTTCAACGAGATAAATCCAAAATGAACTTTGAAAAATCAAGAGAATGTAACTGTGACAAGGTAAACCACGACAAAACACTACTGAAATATTCCAACTCTTGCATTTCAATGAAAGAAATCCAAAATGAACTTTGAAAAATCAAGAAAATGTAAGTGTGACAAGGTAAACCACAACAAAACACTACTGAAATATTCCAACTCATGCATTTCAATGAAAGAAATTCAAATGAACTTTGAAATATCTATAGAATGTAAGTGTGACAAGGTAAACCACGACAAGACACTACTGAAATATTCCAACTCTTGCATTTCAATGAAAGAAATCCAAAATGAACTTTGAAAAATCATGAGAATGTAAGTGTGACAAGGTAAACCACAACAAAACACTACTAAAATATTCCAACTCTTGCATTTCAATGAAAGAAATTCAAAATGAACTTTGAAAAATCAAGAGAATGTAACTGTGACATGGTAAACCATGGCAAAACACTACTGAAATAATCCCACTCTTGCATTTCAACGAAAGAAATCCAAAATGAACTTTGAAAAATCAAGAGAATGTAACTGTGACAAGGTAAACCACGACAAAACGCTACTGAAATATTCCAACTGTTGCATTTCAACGAATGAAATTCAAAATGAATTTTGAAAAATTAAGAGGATGTAACTGTGACAAGGTAAACCATGACAAAACACTACTGAAATATTCCAACTCTTGCATTTCAACGTGATAAATCCAAAATGAACTTTGAAAAATCAAGAGAATGTAACTGTGACAAGGTAAACCACAACAAAACACTACTGAAATATTCCAACTCTTGCATTTCAATGAAAGAAATCCAAAATGAACTTTGAAAAATCAAGAAAATGTAAGTGTGACAAGGTAAACCACAACAAAACACTACTGAAATATTCCAACTCTTGCTTTTCAACATAAGAAATTCTAAATGAACTTTGAAAAATCAGAGAATGTAACTGTGATAAGGTAAACCAACAACAAAACACTACTGAAATATTCCAGCTCTTGCATTTCAACGATAGAAATTCAAAATGAATTTTGAAAATTAAGAGAATGTAACTGTGATAAGGTAAACCACACCAAAAAACTACAGCAATATTCCAACTCGTGCATTTCAATGAAAGAAATCGAAAATGAACTTTGAAAAATCAAGGGAATGTAACTGTGACATGGTAAACCATGACAAAACACTACTGAAATAATCCCACTCTTGCATTTCAATGAAAGAAATTCAAAATGAACTTTGAAAAATCAAGAAAATGTAACTGTAACATGGTAAACCACGACAAAACGCTACTGAAATATTCCAACTCTTGCATTTCAATGAAAGAAATTCAAAATGACTTTGAAAAATCAAGAAAATGTAACTGTGACAAGGTAAACCACGACAAAACGCTACTGAAATATTCCAACTCTTGCATTTCAACGAAAGAAATTCAACATGAACTTTGAAAAATCAAGAAAATGTAACTGTGACAAGGTAAACCATGACCAAACACTACTGAAATAATCCAACTCTTGCATTTCAATGAAAGAAACTCAAAATGAACTTTGAAAAATCAAGAGAATGTAACTTTGACAAGGTAAACCACAACAAAACACTACTGAAATATTCCAACTCTTGCATTTCAATGAAAGAAACTCAAAATGAACTTTGAAAAATCAAGAGAATGTAACTTTGACAAGGTAAACCACAACAAAACACTACTGAAATATTCCAACTCTTGCTTTCAACATAAGAAATTCAAAATGAACTTTGAAAAATTAAGAGAATGTAACTGTGATAAGGTAAACCACGACAAAACACTACTGAAATATTCCAGCTCTTGCATTTCAACGATAGAAATTCAAAATGAATTTGAAAAATTAAGAGAATGTAACTGTGATAAGGTAAACCACACCAAAAAACTACAGCAATATTCCAACTCGTGCATTTCAATGAAAGAAATCGAAAATGAACTTTGAAAAATCAAGGGAATGTAACTGTGACATGGTAGACCACGACAAAACACTACTGAAATAATCCCACTCTTGCATTTCGATGAAAGAAATTCCAAATGAACTTTGAAAAATCACTAGAATGTAACTGTGACAAGGTAAACCACGACAAAACGCTACTGAAATATTCCAACTCTTGCATTTCAACGAAAGAAATCCAAAATAAACTTTGAAAAATCAAGAGAATGTAACTGTGACAAGGTAAACCACGACAAAACGCTACTGAAATATTCCAACTCTTGCATTTCAATTAAAGAAATCCAAAATGACTTTGAAAAATCAAGAAAATGTAACTGTGACAAGGTAAACCACGAGAAAACACTACTGAAATATTCCAACTCTTGCATTTCAACGAAAGAAACTCAAATGAACTTTGAAAAATCAAGAAAATGTAACTGTGACAAGGTAAACCATGACCAAACACTACTGAAATAATCCAACTCTTGCATTTCAAAGAAAGAAACTCAAAATGAACTTTGAAAAATCAAGAGAATGTAACTGTGACAAGGTAAACCACAACAAAACACTACTGAAATATTCCAACTCTGGCATTTCAATGAAAGAAATCCAAAATGGACTTTGAAAAATCAAGAGAATGTAACTGTGACACGGTAAACCACAACAAAACACTACTGAAATATTCCAACTCTTGCTTTTCAACATAAGAAATTCTGAACTTTGAAAAATTAAGAGAATGTAACTGTGACAAGATAAACCATGGCAAAACACTACTGCAATATTCCAACTCTTGCATTTCAACGAAGGAAATCGAAAATGAACTTTGAAAAATCAAGGGAATGTAACTGTGACAAGGTAAACCATGACAAAACACTACTGAAATATTCCAACTCGTGCATTTCAATGAAAGAAATTCAAAATGAACTTTGAAAAATCAAGAGAATGTAACTGTGACATGGTAAACCACGACAAAACACTACAGCAATATTCCAACTCTTGCATTTCAATGAAAGAAATCGAAAATGAACTTTGAAAAATCAAGGGAATGTAACTGTGACATGGTAAACCATGACAAAACACTACTGAAATAATCCCACTCTTGCATTTCAATGAAAGAAATTCAAAATGAACTTTGAAAAATCAAGAGAATGTAACTGTGACATGGTAAACCACGACAAAACGCTACTGAAATATTCCAACTCTTGCATTTCAATGAAAGAAATCCAAAATGGACTTTGAAAAATCAAGAAAATGTAACTGTGACAAGGTAAACCACGAGAAAGCACTACTGAAATATTCCAACTCTTGCATTTCAACGAAAGAAATCCAAAATGGTAACCATGACTCTGAAAAATCAGGCCTTTGGGGCGTCGGGGGCCCTTTGGAGGGGCCCGGTGGGAGGGTGCCCTTCTGTGTCTCAATGCACAAAAAATATTAAAAAAATGGGGAGGGGAGGGGGAGGGGAGGGGAGGAGGGGAGGAGGGGAGGGGAGGGGAGGGGGATTGGGAGGAGGGGAGGGGGAGGGGACGGTGAGGAGGGGGGAGGAGAGGGAGGGAGAGGGAGGGGAGGGGGCCCTTTGGGAGCCTGGGGGACCTTTGGGGGCCGGTGGAGGGCCTTTGGGGGTCCTGGGGGGCCAGTTGGGAGCCTGGGGGACATTTGGAGACCGGGTGAAGGCTTTTGGGACCCCGGTGGTCTTTTGGGGGCTCGATGTGCCTTTGGGGGCCCGGGGAGGTCCTTTGAGGGTCTGGAGGGCCGGGTGGGAGCCCTGGGAACCTTTGGGGACCGGGGCTTCCTTCGGGGTTGGGGTAGAGGGATTGGAACCCTTTGGGGTTGGGGTAGGGGGATCGGAACCCTTTGGGTTGGGGTAGGGGATCTCACAACACTGTTCAAATGGAACTTGTGTATTATAACGACCACAGAGTTTTACCCTCACATTCTCTTCTAAAATCATCCTTTAAATCACCTTTTAAAATGTCTCTAACTGTTTCGCCGAAATAATTCCATATTGGGGCGTCGGGGGCCCTTTGGGGGGGCCCGGTGGGAGGGTGCCCTTCTGTGTCTCAATGCACAAAAAATATTAAAAAAATGGGGAGGTGAGGAGGGGAGGGGGAGGGGAGGGGAGGGAGGGGAGGGAGGGGGATGGGAGGAGGGAGGATGGGGAGGAGGGGAGGGGGGAGGGACGTGGGAGGGGGAGGGGGGGGGGGGGGGCCCTTTGGGAGCCTGGGGGACCTTTGGGGACCGGTGAGGGCCTTTGGGGGTCCTGGGGGGCCAGTTGGGAGCCTGGGGGACATTTGGAGACCGGGTGAAGGCCTTTGGGACCCCGGTGGTCTTTTGGGGGCTCGATGTGCCTTTGGGGCCCGGGGAGGGCCTTTGAGGGTCTGGGGGGCCGGGTGGGAGCCCTGGGAACCTTTGGGGACCGGGGCTTCCTTCGGGGTTGGGGTAGAGGGATTGGAACCCTTTGGGGTTAGGGTAGGGGGATCGGAACCCTTTGGGTTGGGGTAGGGGATCTCACAACACTGTTCAAATGGAACTTGTGTATTATAACGACCACAGAGTTTTACCCTCAAATTCTCTTCTAAAATCACCCTTTAAATCACCTTTTAAAATGTCTCTAACTGTTTCGCCGAAATAATTCCATAAGCTGTCTAAAACCGTTTCGCCCAAATAATCCCCTAAAAGTAATTTCTGTGTGTTCTTTTGTTTTTTGGCATCTCTGTGCTTTCACATTTCAAATTTCTAGGAAACCCTTTCCTACGTTAATCTTTTCATCTCATAAATTTTCCTAGCTAAACTATTAAGGTTTCGTTAGAATATCAATTTATCTCTCCGACTTAAAGCTCAGTGAAGCCGTATTTAAAAATAGAATTTCTATCTCTTTAGACTCCCGCATAATTCCAAGATAACAAGTGATGTCATTTATAATTCCTGACACTAAAGATCAATGAAGCCCTATTTAAAAATAGAATATTAATTTTTCTCTCTGACCTAAAGAACGTTTATCCCTCAGACCTAAGATTAAAGAAGCCATAATGTTTCTTAATTCCCCCTTCGTGAATCAATAATTTCCCCTAGCGATTATGTAAATCAAGTTCTCAGGTCAGGTTCGCCTAAAGATCAAAGAAACTATAATGTTTCTTAATTCCCCCTTCGTGAATCAATAATTTTCCCGCCGATTATGTAAATCAATTTCTCAGGTTAGGCTAGCCAAACAACAATGAAGCCATGTTTGTTTCTTAATTCCCCCTTCGTGAACCAATAATTCCCCCATCGATTATGTAAATCACCCCAATGTCATTACACCTGGACAAACAACAGCAAATAAATCGACCTTGAAACATCCTTCAAAGTGAGAAAATTCCTGTTTTTCCAAGTGAGAAAATTCCTGTTTTTTTATTCTCACTGAGAAAACCATAAACCACGTGGTCCTGTCACGAGTAGCACCCCCCTTTCTACTTACATCAAGAACAAAAAACAAAAAAGCAAGCTTGCACACTTAACAATTATTTAGATAAAACGACGTAAATAATGGTGCGCAGTAACACCTGCAGATTCCGACAGCTTTCCCGCAAGCACAGTCACTTTTTTCTGTAAATCAGGGAGGCCGAATCGTGATATTAGATGCCAATTCTGGGACCACGGAGGAGGGCAAAGAAGTTACCGAGAAAATTAAAATAATAAGTCCGCAGAGATCTATATACTTCAGAATTTGAATAAAACCAAATAAAAATAGAATAGAATGATCAGAAAATGAAGAATATAATTTCCCAAGCGATTTTCTATTGAACCTTCTCTGTTTGCAACAATTTTCGAATATCAATCTTAATTGTATTTTCTTTGCAATAGAAACTGTCAGAGCTCGAAGTGTTTTAAGATTATTAGTAATGTGAAGACCAAACCACAGAAAAGACGAGACACAGGGAATAGAAAAAAAACACAGTTAAGAGGGAGATTCGCACTCGAATTAAACGAAATATATTCGAACTTATCAACGATCGAATATGCCTCGGATATTGCTTATAATCTTTGCCTCTGGGCTCTAAGGGGTTGTGTCAGCCGTGAAGACTTTGTTACATGCTCTTTGGACTATTGGCAAACAAAATAGCTATCTTACAATTTCGAGCAGATGTGTTTGGGGAAAAGAGGATGTCCAGGAGGATGGAGGGCTAGTTGCCCTCCATTATGTTTGACACTTAAGAGGGAACGAGAATAATACATTTCCAATCAAATGAGCTTTTTCCTAAAGCTCAAACGAACACCCCTTCCATAAAAACCTTATTTGATCCCGGGGCATAATTTACAACCCTTACCACCTGTCTCTGAGGGGTTGTGTCAACTCCAAGGGCCTCGCTTTGGACCATTTTGAACAAACGGCTATCCCAAAATTTTTAACACATGCATTTGGGAAAAACAAGACCTGGAGGGGTAGCTACCCTCTAGTCACTTTGACTCTTCAAAGGGTAACATAAATTCTTATTTCCAATCCAATCAGACCCTTCCAAAGCTTATACGACCACATTTTCCATAAAAACCTATTATGCCCGCGGGGCATTTCTTACAACCCTTGTACTTTCACAAGACATAATTTCAAGACCTTTCAACTAAGTTGAACAAATTCACTATTTCACAATGTTGGTTGGATGTGTTTGGAGAAATGATGGACGCGGGGAGGGGCTGGTTGGCCTCCAATCACTTTCGACTATTAAAAAGGACACTGGCCTTTTCAATTTCCAATTTAATGACCTCTCTTCAATGATTTCTATGACAATAAATGGCCATCTCGAATTTTGTATCTGACACATTTCGGGTAGATACAAAGTGTGGTTGAGGGTATCTGCCCTCTGATCCCTTTGACTTTTAAAAAGGGTACAAGAAATTCTGATTATCAATCCAATGAGTCCGCTCCAAAGTTTATACAACCGCCCTTTCTATAAAAACCTTACATACCCCTAGGGCATAACTTAGAGTCCTTGCCCTGAGGGATGTGGGGGGGGGGGGTGTCATCTTCAAAGACATAATTTCCGAATCTTTCAACTAAGCTGAAAAAAATGGCAATAAAGGGTATTATCCCTTTCAATTTCCAATCGAATGAGCTCCTTTCGAAGTTTTTTTTCCACGACAACTCCTTCTATACGATGTTCTCAGGTCTAAAAAAAAAGAAGTAAATAAATAATAGAATCCAGTAAAAGAATCCGACAGACTGAATAGCCTACCTTGTGCAATGCCATGATCATAATCACCAGTCACAATCACCAATATTTCACAATCACCATAACCATCAATCCATAATCATCAGTCAAAAACAGTTCCTTTGAGGTAACAAGACAATTCCTAGGAGTAAGATCTGGATGAATCATTCCTTTATTATGGATAGCCTATAGCCCGTTTGAAACATCAAGTGATATTTTCATTAGGGCAGTCACATTTGGAATATAGCAATTTTCTGCTGATCCAATAAGTATGACTTAAAATCTCCCTGGAACAATATTAGGGCATGAACAGTAAGTACAAAGGCAAGTAGGGCTAATCAGTAAACAGACTTTTGTGGCGTCACATAGCTTCTCCAAAGACACTGGAAGCATCAGATGTTCCCTCCAAATTCAATCTATAGCTTCTTAAACCAACAGTGTTTTACTATCAGTCTAGATATTGTAACCTCCTATATTAATAACCTGCAATGCAACCTCCAATATTAAATTTTAAAACGTGTTGAAAAGGATTATAGAAACAGCTTAACAGTATTTGCGTTTGAAACAAAGAAATCAAAGTAGTGGTGCTTAATAAGAGAATAAATTCTCAGCAATCAGCAAGGTCAAGACGATAAGTAACCGCTTGATGACAAATATTGCTGCAATAGAAAGCAGACTTCGGGTAAGAAGGCTTTTCATGGAGACTTCGGAAAAAAGGCCCTTTCGGGACATTTACCGATTTATTTTAGCCAGAATTTCTAATTTAAACATGGACAAAAATCCGACAAATAGTACAAATTCGATCCATCAAAAGGGGTTTGGGAACTTTTGTTATTTCTTTTAAACAAGTAAGCCCGAGAAATTCAGATTTAATAAATAAAGATCTACTAACTGAACACACTTAACTTTTTAGTCTTTGCCTATTTTCAGCTCAAAATATTCTAGATTTAATTTTCTCAAAGAAAGCTTTTCTAACTAAATAGTTTATTTGCGTGAGTCTGTATCATTCTTTTCTATGTTCACACAGTCAGAATAGGAGAGGCTGACGTAGATATTTCCTGATATTAGTCCGAAGGACCTCTGGAGATAAATCACGGCTTTTCATATTTTTCGTGTTTTACACACTTCCCTACAAAAAATGGACTTGTGTGCAAACTCCAAAAAATATAATATTTTTATTTGCAACTTTTTCAACGTCACCGCTATGTGGGTCATAATTCGCTGAAATCAGCCGCTGGAGAGGGGGACACAAATGGCCTTCCGGACCCAAATTTTAGGATTTTTACTTTTGTCTCTATAATTTCTGGCGTATCGTTTGGTTTTTTACTTTTTTGAAATTCTCCCCTTCTCCCAAAATACAGTACCTCTGAGATAAACTGTACCTTAGCCGCCTGCTTTAATCACATCATCTGGCCATCCCGCTAATGCCTGCTTCCTCGGAATGAGCTGCGAAAACAGGAGTTCTCAATATTACATTTTTTTTTCTCTTTTTTTTAGAATCTTATGAGCTTGTTTATGGAATCGTCGCGGAAAGTGTGTGTATCGTCATGGTTGTGAATTTATCGTCATAGAAAGGCAGTGCGGTCTTTGAAATTATCTACGTCATATTATAGGGCCCCTGGAAAATAACTTTGTTTAACAGCCGTAATTCAAGTATGGCACTCAAACATAACTGTTTAAGTTAAACTAGATTTACCTTACTAAAGTTAGATCACTGTGGACGGTCACTGTGTATGTGAACGAGATATCCAAAGATTTTGTCATTCTTTTCTCACTATCTAATAAAAGATTTTCGCACTATCATAGACAGCACAGTAGCGCTGCCTAAGTACAGAACGACGTTGGCACAATGTATTATTTTTTTTTTTTTGGTTCTTGGTCTTAGACCAGGGCACTTCATTTCGAAAGAGCTGTCGTAGAAACTTCGAAAAGGGCTCATTCAACTGGAAATCGGAGTGGCTTGTGCCTTTAATAGTCAAAAGTGATTGAAAGGCAACTAATAACCCTTCTATGCCCTCCATTTCCCCAAACACATCCAATCAAAATTTTGAGATAGCCATTTTGTTCAGGGTAGTTGATTTCCTAATAGAAATTATATTTTCGCGGAGGAAACTCCCCCACAGCCCTCGGGGCAAGGGTTGTAAGTAATACCCAGGGGGCATATTAGGTTTTTACAGAAAGTGTTGTCGTAGAAACCTCAAAAAAGGCTCGTTCGATTGGTAATTCAAAGGGCTATTGCTCTTTTTAATATTCGAAAGTGATTGGAGGGCAACTAACCCCCCTCTCACGCCCACCGTTTCCCCAAACACACCCAATCAAAATTTTGAGAAAGTCATTTTGTTCAACGTAGTTGAAAGTTTTGGAAACTATGTCTTTGAGAAGGACCCTCCTGTCACGCCCACCTTTTCCCCAAACACATCCAATCAAAATTTTTAGACAACCATTTTGTTCAACGTAGTTATAAGTTTTAGAAATTGGGTCTTTGAGGATGAAAACCCACTGAGAGCCCTCGGGGTAAGGGTTGTAAGTTATGCCCTGGGGGCATATAAGGTTTTTTTATAGATAGTGATGTTACACAAACTTCAAAAATGGCTTATTCAATTAGAAATTAGAAGGGCTTGTGCCCTTTTTAATAGTCGAAAGTGATTGGAGGACAACTAGCATCCCTGTCACACCCAACGTTTCCCCAAACACATCAAACTAAAATTTTGAGATATTCATTTTGTTCCACGTAGTTCAAAAGCCTGGAAATTATGTTTTTGAGGATGACAATCCCCCCACAGCCCTCAGGGCAAGGGTTGTAAGTTACGCCCTGGGGGCATATAAGTTTTTTTTATAGAAAGCGTTGTCGCTTTCTTAAAAGGGAATTTAAAAAGGGAATTTAGAAACTTTAAAAAGGAATCATTCGATTGAAAATTGAAACGGCTAGTGTCCTTTTTAATAGACGAAAGTGATTGGATGGCAAGTAACCCCCCCTCTCACGCCCACTACTTCCCCAAACACATTCAATCAAAATTTTGAGATTGCCATTTTTTTGAACGTAGTTGAAATATCCGGAAATTATGTCTCTGAGGATGACAACCCAATCACAGCCCTCAGGTCAAGGGTTGTAAGTTATGCCGTGGGGCATATAAGGTTTTTATAGCAAGGGTTGTCGTAAAAACTTCATAAAGGGGTCATTCGATTGAAAATTGAAAGGGCTAGTGCCCATTTTAATATTCGGAAGTTATTGGAAGGGCAACTAAACCCCCTCACACGCCCACTATTTCCAAAAACACATCCAATAAAAATTTTGAGGTAGCAATTTTCTTCAATGTAGTTGAAAGTTCTGGAACTTAGGTCTTTGAGGATGAACCCCCCCCCTTCCCAGCCCTCAGGGAAAGGGTTATAAGTTATGCCCTGGGAAGGCTTGAAATTTTCATAGGCAGTGCAATATCGCTCCCAAAGTACAGAACGATGTTGGCACAATGTATCTTTTTTTTCCATACCAGGGCACTTCGTATCGTATAGTAGAGTAGTAAAAACTCGGAAAAGGGCTCATTCGATTGGAAATTGGAACGGCTAGAGTCCTTTTTAATAGTCAAAACTGATTGGAAGGTAAGTAATATCCCTTCGATACCCACCATTTCCCCAAACACATCCAATAAAAATTTTGAGATAGCCATTTTGTTCAGCGTAGTTGATTTTCAGATAGAAATTATTTTTTTGAGGGGGACACTCCCCACAGCCCTCAGAGCAAGGGTTTTAAGTTATGCACTGGGGGCTTATAAGAACGATGTTGGCAAAATGTATTATTTACTATTTTTTTCCTTTGGACCAGGGCACTTGGTATCGAAGAAGTTGTCGTAGAAACTTCAAAAAGGGCTCATTCAATTGGAAATTTGAGTGGCTTGTGCCCTTTTTAATAGTTGAAATTGATTGGAAGGCAACATACACCGCTTCCACACCCATCATTTCCCGAAACACATCCAATAAAATTTTTGTGATAGCCAGTTTGTTCAGCGTATTTGATTTCCAGATAGAAATTATGTTTTTGAGGAGGACACTCCCCCAAAACCCTCAGGGCAAGGGTTGTAAGTTATACCCTGGGGGCATATAAAGTTTTTTTTATAGAAAGAGTTGTCGTTGAAAATTCAAAAAGGAATAATTCGATTGGAAATTGAAATGCCTAGTTCCCTTTTGAATATTCGAAAGTGATCGGACGGCTGCTAACACCCCTTCCACGCCCACCATTTCCCGAAATACATCCAATCAAAATTTTGAGACACCCATTTTGTTAAACGTAGTTGAAAGTTCTGGAAATTAGATCTTTGAGGATGACAACCCCCCCAGAACCCTCAGGGCGAGGGTTGTAAGTTATGCCCTGGGAAGTCTTGAAATTTTCATAGGCAGTTCAATATCGCTGCCAAAGTACAGATCGATGTTGGCACAATGTATTTTTTTTCCATACCAGGGCACTTCGTATCGAAGGATTCGTCGTAGAAACTTGGAAAGGGGCTCATTCAATTGGAAATTGGAACCGCTAGAGTCCTTTTTAATAGTCAAAAGTGATTGGAAGGTAAGTAACACCCCTTCGTCGCCCACCATTTCCTCAAACATATCCAATAAAAATTTTGAGATAGCCATTTTGTTCAGCGTAGTTGATTTTCAGATAGAAATTATGTTTTTGAGGAGGACACTTCCCACAGCCCTCAGGGCAAGGGTTTTAAGTTATGCCCTAGGGGCTTACAAGTACGATGTTGGCAAAATGTATTATTTATTATTTTTTTCCTTTGGATCAGGGCATTTGGTATCGAAGAAGTTGTCGTAGAAACTTTGAAAAGGGCTCATTCAATTGGAAATTGGAGTGGCTTGTGCCCTTTTTAATAGTCGAAATCGATCAAAAGGCAACATACATTCCTTCCACGCCCACCATTTCCCGAAAAACATCCAATCAAAACTTAAAGATAGCCATTTTGTTCAGCGTAGTTGATTTCCAGATGAAAATTATGTTTTTGAGGAGGACACACCCCCACAGCACTCAGGGCAAGGGTAGTAAGTTATGCCCTTGGGGCATATAAGGCTTTTATAGAAAGCGTTGTCGTAGAAACTTCAAAAAAGGCTCATTCGATCGGAAATTCAAAGGGCTAGTGCCCTTTTTAGTAGTCGAAAGTGATTGGAGGATAACTAGCCCCCCTTTCACGCCCACCTTTTCCCCAAACACATCCAATCAAAATCTTGAGATAGCCATTTTGTTAAACGTTGTTGAAAGTTCTCGAAATAAGGTCTTTGAGGATGACACCCCCCCCCGCCTCACAGCCCTCAGAGAACGGGTTGTACGTTATGCCCTGAGGCATATAAGGTTTTTATAGAAAGCGTTGTCGTAGAAACTTCAAAAAGGGCTCATTAAATTGGAAATTGAAATGGCTAGTGCCCTTTTAATAGTCGAAAGTGATTGGAAGGCAACTAACACCCCTTCCACGCCCACCATTTCCCAAGACACATCCAATCAAAATTTTGAAATAGCCTTTTTGTTCAACGTAGTTGAAAGTTCTGGAAATTATACCTTTGAGCAGGACACTGCCCCCATAGTCTTCAGGGCAAGGGTTATAAGTTATGTCCCGGGGGCGTATAAGGTTTCCATTGAAATCTTTGTCGTAGAAATTTGAAAAAGGGCTCATTCGATTGGAATTTTAAAGGGCTAGTGCCCTTTTTAATAGCCGAAATCGATTTGAGGCCAACTAACCGCCCTCTCACGCCCACCATTTATCAAAACCCATCCAATCAAAATTTTGAGATAACCATTTTGTTCAACGTAGTTAAAAGTTGTAGAAATTAGGTCTTTGAGGATGATATCCCCCTCTGAGCCCTCGGGGCAAGGGTTGTAAGTTATGCCCTGGGGGCATATAAGGTTTTTTATTGAAAGAGTTGTCGTAGAAACTTCAAAAGGGCTCATTCGATCGGAAATTGAAAGGGCTAGTGCTTTTTTTAATCGTTGAAAGTGGTTGGAGAGCAACTAACGCCCCTCTCACGCCCACGATTTCCTCAAACACGTCCAATCAAAACTTTGAGATAGCCGTTTTGTTTAACAAAATTGAAAGTTCTGAAAATTAGGTCTTTGAGGATGACAACCCCCTCACAGCCCTCAGGGCAAGGGTTGTAATTTATGCCCTGGGGGCATATAACGTGTTTATAGGAAGTGTTGTCGTAGAAACTCAAAAACGACTCATTCGATTTGAAATTGAAAGGGTTAGTGCCCTTTTTAATAGTCGAAAGTGATTGGAAGGCTTGACATTTTTATTTATAATAAAAATCGACCCGGCTCAATGGTAACCGAAACTCTAGAAAACGGAATTTTCATACCAATAGACACATCAAAAGAATCAGATTTTAATGCTGATTTCAAATATATAAGTTTCATCAAGTTTAGTTCAACCCATCAAACGTTAAGCGCCTGAGAAAATTTGGCTGATTTTCGAAAAAAGGGGGAAAGACCCCCTAAAAGCTATAGAACCTTAATGAAAATCACACCATCATATTCAGAGTATCAGAGAACCCTACTGCAGAGGTTTCAAGCTCCTATCTACAAAAATGTGGAATTTTGCATTATTTGTCAGAAGAAAGATCACGGATGCGTGCTTATTTGTTTTTTTTCCCAGGGGGATTGTATCGACCCAGTGGTCATAGAATATCATAGGAGGGCTCATTGGAACGGAAATTAAAAGTTTTAGTGCCCTTTTTAAGTGACCAAAAATGGAGGGCAAATAGGCCCCCTCCCACGCTCATTTTTTTCCCAAAGTCACCCGATCAAAATTTTGTTCAGCATGGTTGAAAATATGATAACTATGTCTTTTAGGATGACTTAATCCCCCGACGTCCCCGGAGGGAGGGCTTAAAGTTATGAACTTTACCCAATGTTAACATATACTATTGGTTATTGGGAAGTATACAGACGTTTTCAGGGGGGATTTTTTCTGGTAGTGGGGGAGGGAATGGGTCGGGAGTTATGTGGGAGGATCTTTCCATGAAGGAAGTTTTCATGGGGAAGGGACATTGCTATGAAGGGGGCGCCGGATTTCCCAGCATTATTTAAAAAAAGATCAGAAATTATATAAAAAAACAAGTTTTTCAACTGACAGTAAGGAGCAGCATCAAAACTTAAAACGGCAGAAAACATTACGTACACCCCCTAGTCAACACCTCGCTCTTTAAGCCAAAGATTTTTTAATACTTTCATTAGAGTTATTTATTCTAATTAACGGAATTTGTGATTAAGGGGTTATTTTTAAAGAATTGGAACAAAATTCGAACTTTAGCTTAAAGATCAAGGTATTGACTACGGGGCGAACCCTCTAATATACGTATTAAAAATTATGAATATAGAAGTTCGTTACGTAAGGTAATTCGTAAGTTACGTATATCTATTGCTAATAAAAAACGTTCGTAAATAAAATTAAACAAGTTTCGAGAAAGCTATTTAACCAAATAAAAGTAAAATTAATATTCAAATTTTGTTTTAATTATTCATGTACGGTAAGCTAAAACAAAACCTGCATTAATTTAAAAACGTTCAAAAATTAAATAAAAAAAAACAAGTTTTTTTAACTGAAAGTAAGGAACGACGTTAAAACAAAACGAACAGAAATTATTCCGTATATAAAAGGGGCTGTCCCCTCCTCAACGCCTCGCTCTTTACGCTAAAGTTTGACTTTCTCACAACTCTATTTTTTTAACAATAATGAACTTTAGCGTAAAGAGCGAGGCATTGAGGAAGGGACAGCCCCTTTCATATACGGAATAATTTCTGTTCGTTTTAAGTTTTAACGTCGTTACTTACTTTCAGTTAAAAAAAAAAACTTGTTTATTTTTATTTAATTATAGTAAAGATCGATGTGGGTACACTGTATTATTATTCTTTTTTCTTTTGTTTAGACCAGGGCACTTCGTATCGAAGGAGTTGTCGTAGAAACTTCGAAAAGGGCTCATTCGATTGAAAATAGAAAGGGCTAATGCCCTTTTTATAGTCAAAAGTGATTGGGGGTCAATTAGTCCCCCTCCCAAACCCACCCTCCCATTTGCCCATTATGTTTAAAAACTAAATTTTGCATTAAGATTAAATCAAAATGCACTGTGTTAATGATAATTCCCAATAAGGCATCTCAACAGTATCCCAAGACCGAGGGTATTATGTCAGTAGAGATGCCTCATGAGCTCCTACGAGTACACCTTATATGGGCATAGAGTCATTAGGGGGAATGGGGTCAATGACCTCTTTCTCCAGGTGTGTTTTTGGCACGCTCTCAGCGAATGTCAATGTTGTTATTGTTTCCGAGGCAAAATGCCAATGTTGTTGTTGTTTTGAACAGAGTAATTAGAGAGAACACGTGGTTAATGGGGTCAATGTTGTTGTTGTAAGTGCACACTCGAGGCAGATGTTATGATCCAGAAATAGTATTTGTTATTGTTATTCGAGCCAAATGTTATGAGGTTCCGAGAAACAGTTAATGACACTTCCTTCCTGTTCGAGGCGGATGTTATGATCCGAAAATAGTATTTGTTATTGTTATTCGAGCCAGATGTTATGAGGTTCCGAGAAACAGTTAATGACATTTCCTTCCTGTTCGAGGCGGATGTTATGATCCGGAAATAGTATTTGTTATTGTTTCCGAGCCAAATGTTACGAGTTCCCGGGAAACAGTTAATTAATGTCTGACAGATGACGTCAAGTTAATTAATGTCTTTGCATTTCCAAAGAGAATTGTCTCCGAGAAACAGTTAGATCACACATGATGTCATGATTGATTGATTGACACGAAAGGGGAATTAATTTGTTGTTTCTAACAAGAGAATCGTTTCCGAGCAGACGTTTTGATCTTAGCGCGCGAAAAGGTTTCCAAATAATTTGAAATGCATTGGCGCAGAGATGCCAAACAAAAGGAACATGCCGAAATTCCGTTTAGGGATAATTTCGGCGAAACCGTTTTAGCTATTTTATGGAACTATTTCGGCGAAACAGCTAGAGACATTTTAAAAGGTGATTTTTGAAGAGATTTTGGAAGAGAATTTGAGTGTGGTCGTTATAATACACAAGTTTCAATTGAACAGTGTTGTGAGGTCCTCTACCCCAACCCCAAAGGTTCCGATCCCCCTACCACAACCCCGAAGGAAGCCACCGGTCCTCAAAGGTTCTCTGGGCTTCCAAAGGATCCCCCCCCGGACCCTCAAAGACCCTCACCCAGTCCCCAAAGGTCCCCAGGCACCCAAAGGGCCCCAGACCCTAAAAAGGCCATACCCGAGCCCCAAAGGCCCTCCCCGGTCCCCAAAGGTCCACCAGACCCCCAAAAGCCCTCCCCGGTCCCCAAAGGTCCACCAGAACCCCAAAAGCCCTCCCCCGGTCCCCAAAGGCCCTCCCCCGGTCCCAAAGGCCCTCCCCGGGCTCCCAGGGCTCCCAAAGGGCCCCGATTACTCTACCCCTACCCCGAAGGAAGCCTCCGGTCCTCAAAGGTCCCCCAGGCTCCCAAAGACCCTCACCCGGTCCCCAAAGGTCCACCGGGCTCCCAAAGGGACCCCAGACCCCCAACGAACCCACCGGGCCCCAAAGGGCCCAATCCGTGCTCAAGGGTCCCCCCCCCGGACCCCCAAAGGTCCTCCACCAGTCCCCAAAGGCCCTCTCCCGGTCCCAAAGGTCCACCAGGCACACAAAGGGCCCAATCCGTGCTCAAGGGCCCCCCCGGACCCCCAAAGGTCCTCCACCAGTCCCCAAAGGCCCTCTCCCGGTCCCAAAGGTCCACCAGGCACCCAAAGGGCCCCAGACCCTAAAAAGACCATACCCGAGCCCCCCAAAGGCCCTCACCGGTCCCCAAAGGTCCACCAGACCCCCAAAAGCCCTCCACCGGTCCCCAAAGGCCCTCCCCGGGCTCCCAGGGCTCCCAAAGGGCCCCGATTGCTCTACCCCAACCCCGAAGGAAGCCTCCGGTCCTCAAAGGTCCCCCAGGCTCCCAAAGGACCCACTGGACCCCCAAAGGCCGTCACCTGGTCCCCAAAGGTCCACCGGGCTCCCAAAGGGACCACCGGACCCCCAAAGGGTCCCCCGGACCCCAAAGGTCCTCCCCAGGTCCTCAAGGGTCGCCCAGACCCCCAACGGACCCACCGGGCCCCAAAGGGCCCAATCAGTGCTCAAGGGCTCCCCGGACCCCCAAAGGCCCTCACCCGGTCCTCAAAGGTCCACCGGGCTCCCAAAGGACCAGTCGGTCCTCAAGGACCCTCTCAGACGTGCAAAGACCCCCCCCCCAGACCCCCAAAGACTCATCCCGGTCCCCAAAGGTCCCCTCAGGCTCCCATATGACCACTCCACCCCTCAAGGGCCCCTGGATCCCCAAACGCCCTCCCCGGACCCCTCCAAAGAACCCCCTCTCCATTTTTAACACTTTTTATGGCTTTATTATATCCTTTTAGAACAAGTTCCTTTCATAATGTCCCTCCTAAACCCATTTTCCAACTTGAAGTACTTATCTTTTTCACCCACTTTCTCAATGAAAAAGAAATTAGTTTTTAATCAATTCTAATTTTCCAAATAATATAAAAATTTTCCACTTTAGTTCAGATCTGTCTCGAAGAGATGAAAAATTTAAAATACTGTTCCAAATTTTTCGCAGAAGATAAAAAAAGTTCAAGTTTTCTTCTGAATTTTACCAAAGAACGTGCTCCAATTCTAATTTCTCCAGAGAAAACAAAATCTTCCACTTCAGTTCTATATTTCACAAAGATATAAAGAAATTTAAAGTTCAAGTCTAAATTTTTCGGTGGAAGATAGAAAAAGTAATACCATACTTGTGAATATTTTCACGGAAAATAAAAAGTTCTAGTTCAATTTACAATTTCCTCAACGAAGTGAAGAAAGGTTCAAGTTCTCTTCTGAATTTTACTAAAGAACACGCTTCAATTCTAATTTTTTCAGAGAAAACAAAAATCTTCCACTTCAGTTCTTTATTTCACAAAGACATAAAGAAATTTAAAGTTCAATTCTAAATTTTTCGGTGGAAGATAGAAAAAGTAATACCATACTTGTGAATATTTTCCCGGAAGATAAAAAGTTCTAGTTCAATTTACAGTTTCCTCAATGAAGTCAAGGAAAGTTCAAGTTCTCTTCTGAATTTTACTAAAGAACAAAATTCAATTCTAATTTCACCAGAGAAAATAAAAATCTTCCACTTCAGTTCTTTATTTCACAAAGACATAAAGAAATTTAAAGTTCAATTCTAAATTTTTCGGTGGAAGATAGAAAAAGCAATACCATACTTGTGACTATTTTCCCGGAAGATAAAAAGTTCTAGTTCAATTTACAGTTTCCTCAATGAAGTCAAGGAAAGTTCAAGTTCTCTTCTGAATTTTACCAAAGAACACGCTTCAATTCTAATTTTTTCAGAGAAAACAAAAATCTTCCACTTCAGTTCTTTATTTCACAAAGACATAAAGAAATTTAAAGTACAATTCTAAATTTTTCGGTGGAAGATAGAAAAAGCAATACCATACTTGTGAATATTTTCCCGGAAAATAAAAAGTTCTAGTTCAATTTACAATTTCCTCAACGAAGTGAAGAAAGGTTCAAGTTCTCTTCTGAATTTTACTAAAGAACAAAATTCAATTCTAATTTCACCAGAGAAAATAAAAATCTTCCACTTCAGTTCTTTATTTCACAAAGACATAAAGAAATTTAAAGTACAATTCTAAATTTTTCGGTGGAAGATAGAAAAAGTAATACCATACTTGTGAATATTTTCCCGGAAAATAAAAAGTTCTAGTTCAATTTACAATTTCCTCAACAAAGTGAAGAAAGGTTCAAGTTCTCTTCTGAATTTTACTAAAGAACAAAATTCAATTCTAATTTCACCAGAGAAAATAAAAATCTTCCACTTCAGTTCTTTATTTCACAAAGACATAAAGAAATTTAAAGTTCAATTCTAAATTTTTCGGTGGAAGATAGAAAAAGTAATACCATACCTGTGAATATTTTCACGGAAGATAAAAAGTTCTAGTTCAATTTACAGTTTCCACAATGAAGTCAAGGAAAGTTCAAGTTCTCTTCTGAATTTTACCAAAGAACAAAATTCAATTCTAATTTCACCAGAGAAAATAAAAATCTTCCACTTCAGTTCTTTATTTCACAAAGACATAAAGAAATTTAAAGTACAATTCTAAATTTTTCGGAGGAAGATAGAAAAAGCAATACCATACTTGTGAATATTTTCCCGGAAGATAAAAAGTTCTAGTTCAATTTAAAATTTTCTCAACGAAGTGAAGAAAAATTCAAGTTCTCTTCTGAATTTTACCAAAGAATAAAATTCAATTCTAATTTCACCAGAGAAAATAAAAATCTTCCACTTCAGTTCTTTATTTCACAAAGACATAAAGAAATTTAAAGTTCAATTCTAAATTTTTCGGTGGAAGATAGAAAAAGCAATACCATACTTGTGAATATTTTCCCGGAAGATAAAAAGTTCTAGTTCAATTTACAATTTCCTCAACGAAGTGAAGAAAGGTTCAAGTTCTCTTCTGAATTTTACTAAAGAACAAAATTCAATTCTAATTTTTTCAGAGAAAATAAAAATCTTCCACTTCAGTTCTCTATTTCACAAAGACATAAAGAAATTTAAAGTTCAATTCTAAATTTTTCGGTGGAAGATAGAAAAAGCAATACCATACTTGTGAATATTTCCCCGGAAGATAAAAAGTTCTAGTTCAATTTACAATTTCCTCAATGAAGTCAAGGAAAGTTCAAGTTCTCTTCTGAATTTTACCAAAGAACACGCTTCAATTCTAATTTTTTCAGAGAAAACAAAAATCTTCCACTTCAGTTCTTTATTTCACAAAGACATAAAGAAATTTAAAGTTCAATTCTAAATTTTTCGGAGGAAGATAGAAAAAGTAATACCATACTTGTGAATATTTTCCCGGAAGATAAAAAGTTCTAGTTCAATTTACAGTTTCCTCAATGAAGTCAAGGAAAGTTCAAGTTCTCTTCTGAATTTTACCAAAGAACAAAATTCAATTCTAATTTTTTCAGAGAAAACAAAAATCTTCCACTTCAGTTCTTTATTTCACAAAGACATAAAGAAATTTAAAGTACAATTCTAATTTTTCGGTGGAAGATAGAAAAAGCAATACCATACTTGTGAATATTTTCCCGGAAAATAAAAAGTTCTAGTTCAATTTACAATTTCCTCAACGAAGTGAAGAAAGGATCAAGTTCTCTTCTGAATTTTACTAAAGAACAAAATTCAATTCTAATTTCACCAGAGAAAATAAAAATCTTCCACTTCAGTTCTCTATTTCACAAAGACATAAAGAAATTTAAAGTTCAATTCTAAATTTTTCGGTGGAAGATAGAAAAAGTAATACCATACCTGTGAATATTTTCACGGAAGATAAAAGTTCTAGTTCAATTTAAAATTTTCTCAACGAAGTCAAGGAAAGTTCAAGTTCTCTTCTGAATTTTCTCAATGAACACACTTCAATTCTAATTTCTCCAGAGAAAATAAAAATCTTCCACTTCAGTTCCTTATTTCGCAAAGACATAAAGAAATTCAAAGTTCAATTCTAAATTTTTCGATGGAAGATAGAAAAAGTAATACCATACTTGTGAATATTTTCCCGGAAGATAAAAAGTTCTAGTTCAATTTAAAATTTCCTCAATGAAGTCAAGGAAAGTTCAAGTTCTCTTCTGAATTTTACCACAGAACATGCTTCAATTCTAATTTTTTCAGAGAAAACAAAAATCTTCCACTTCAGTTCTTTATTTCACAAAGACATAAAGAAATTTAAAGTACAATTCTAAATTTTTCGGAGGAAGATAGAAAAAGCAATACCATACTTGTGAATATTTTCCCGGAAGATAAAAAGTTCTAGTTCAATTTAAAATTTTCTCAACGAAGTGAAGAAAAATTCAAGTTCTCTTCTGAATTTTACCAAAGAATAAAATTCAATTCTAATTTCACCAGAGAAAATAAAAATCTTCCACTTCAGTTCTTTATTTCACAAAGACATAAAGAAATTTAAAGTTCAATTCTAATTTTTCGGTGGAAGATAGAAAAAGTAATACCATACTTGTGAATATTTTCCCGGAAGATAAAAAGTTCTAGTTCAATTTACAGTTTCCTCAATGAAGTCAAGGAAAGTTCAAGTTCTCTTCTGAATTTTACCAAAGAACACGCTTCAATTCTAATTTTTTCAGAGAAAACAAAAATCTTCCACGAGTTCTTTATTTCACAAAGACATAAAGAAATTTAAAGTACAATTCTAATTTTTCGGTGGAAGATAGAAAAAGCAATACCATACTTGTGAATATTTTCCCGGAAAATAAAAAGTTCTAGTTCAATTTACAATTTCCTCAACGAAGTGAAGAAAGGTTCAAGTTCTCTTCTGAATTTTACTAAAGAACAAAATTCAATTCTAATTTTTTCAGAGAAAATAAAAATCTTCCACTTCAGTTCTCTATTTCACAAAGACATAAAGAAATTTAAAGTTCAATTCTAAATTTTTCGGTGGAAGATAGAAAAAGTAATACCATACCTGTGAATATTTTCACGGAAGATAAAAAGTTCTAGTTCAATTTAAAATTTCCTCAACGAAGTGAAGAAAGGTTCAAGTTCTCTTCTGAATTTTACTAAAGAACAAAATTCAATTCTAATTTCACCAGAGAAAATAAAAATCTTCCACTTCAGTTCTTTATTTCACAAAGACATAAAGAAATTTAAAGTTCAATTCTAAATTTTTCGGTGGAAGATAGAAAAAGTAATACCATACCTGTGAATATTTTCCCGGAAGATAAAAAGTTCTAGTTCAATTTAAAATTTTCTCAACGAAGTCAAGGAAAGTTCAAGTTCTCTTCTGAACTTTACCAAAGAACACGCTTCAATTCTAATTTTTTCAGAGAAAACAAAAATCTTCCACTTCAGTTCTTTATTTCACAAAGACATAAAGAAATTTAAAGTTCAATTCTAATTTTTCGGTGGGTGTTAGAAAAATTAATGCCGTACTTGTGATTATTTTCACGGAAGATAAAAAGTTCCACTTCAATTTTAAATTTCCCCGGAAGATAAAAAGTTCTAGTTCAACTTGCGATTATCTTTGTGAAAACACACAAACTCAGAAAAAAATGTTCAATGTTCCTTTAGTACCTATGCAATTAGACTAAAAATGAAGATATTTATGCAGAGTTTCAACTCGCTATGGCTAAGTTTGCTAAAAACAAGCTATTTTCTTGCGAAAACACACAAAATCAGAAAAAATGTTCAATGTTCCTTAAGCACCTACGCAATTAGGCTTAAATGAAGATATTTATGCAGAGTTTCAACTCGATATGGCTAAGTTTGCTAAAAACAAGCTATTTTCTTGCGAAAACACACGAAATCAGAAAAAATATTGTTAGGTTAGGTTAAGTTAGATTAGGTTAGGTTAGCCTACGTACGCGCGCATATAGGTTAAGTTAGGTTAGATTAAGTTAGATTAGGTTAAGTTAGGTTAGGTTAGGTTAGATTAAGTTAGGTTAGGCTAGGTTAGCCTACGTACGCGCGCGTATGTAGGCTAACCTAGCCTAACCTAACTTAATCTAACCTAACCTAACTTAATCTAACTTAATCTAACTAGGTTTTTATGGAAAATGTGGTCGTATAAGCTTTGGAAGGGTCTGATTGGATTGGAAATAAGAATTTATGTTACCCTTTGAAGAGTCAAAGTGACTAGAGGGTAGCTACCCCTCCAGGTCTTGTTTTTCCCAAATGCATGTGTTAAAATTTTGGATAGCCGTTTGTTCAAAATGGTCCAAAGCGAGGCCCTTGGAGTTGACACAACCCCTCAGAGACAGGTGGTAGGGTTGTAAATTATGCCCCGGGATCAAATAAGGTTTTTATGGAAGGGGTGTTCGTTTGAGCTTTAGGAAAAAGCTCATTTGATTGGAAATGTATTATTCTCGTTCCCTCTTAAGTGTCAAACATAATGGAGGGCAACTAGCCCTCCATCCTCCTGGACATCCTCTTTTCCCCAAACACATCTGCTCGAAATTGTAAGATAGCTATTTTGTTTGCCAATAGTCCAAAGAGCATGTAACAAAGTCTTCACGGCTGACACAACCCCTTAGAGCCCAGAGGCAAAGATTATAAGCAATATCCGAGGCATATTCGATCGTTGATAAGTTCGAATATATTTCGTTTAATTCGAGTGCGAATCTCCCTCTTAACTGTGTTTTTTTTCTATTCCCTGTGTCTCGTCTTTTCTGTGGTTTGGTCTTCACATTACTAATAATCTTAAAATCAAAGCCAAAAGCTTTGATTTTGGCACATCGAAATTTTGTTCTGAAATAACTTACGAATTAACTTACGTAACAAAATTCTATATTCGTATGTTTTTATTACATATATAAGGGAGTTCGTCTCCTAGTGAATTCCTCGACCTTTACGCTAAAGTTCGAATTTTGTTCGAATCACAAACCCCCGAATCACAAAGGCCGGTTAAATAGAATAGATAGCCCTTTTGAAAGTACTAAAAACAACTTTAGCGGAAAGAGCGAGGTATTGACTTGGGGGCGAACCCCCTCATATAGATAATAATTTCTGTTCGTTTTAATTTTTAATGTTGCTCCTTACTTTCAGTGTAAAAAAACTTGTTTTTTTTTATTTAATTTCTGATTGTTTTTTAAATAATGCTGGGAAATCCGGCGCCCACTTCATAGAAATGTCCCTCCTCCCAAGGAAACATCTCCATGAAAAGATCCTCCCAAGTAAACCCCTCCTCCGACCCCCCCAACCAGAAAAAAAATCCCTCCTGAAAACGTCTGTATACTTCCTATTAACCAATACTATATGTAAACAATGGGCAAAGCTCATAACTTGCAGGCCTTCCCCCGGGAACTGTGGGGGAGTAAGTCATCCTCAAAGATATATTTATTAGATTTTCGACTATGCTGAACAAAATGGTTGTCTCAAAATTTTAATTGGGTGACTCCGAAAAAAAATGAGCGTGGGAGGGGCCAAGTTGCCTTCTAATTTTTTTGTTCACTTAAAAAGGGCACTAGAACTTTTAATTTCCTTTCGAATGAGCCCTCTCACGATATTCTAGGACTACTGGATCGATATGATCAACCCTGTGGAAAAAAAAAACAAACAAAACAACAAACAAACACGCATCCGTGATCTTTCTTCTGGCAAAAAAATACAAAATTCCACATTTTTGAAGAGAAGAGCTTGAAACTTCTACAGTAGGGTTCTCTGATACGCTGAATCTGCTAATGTGAGTTACATTAAAGTTCTATGACTCTCAAGGGTTGTTACCCCATTTTTGAAAATAAGGAACATTTTCTCAGACGCGTAACGTTTGATTGGTAAGACTAAACTTAATGAAACTTATACATTTGAAATCAGTATAAAAATTTTATTCTTTTGATGTATCTATTGGTATCGATTTTGTATCAAATGTATCTATTGATATCAATTTTGTTTTTTAGTTTACGTTACTATTGAGCCCGGTCCCTCCTTACTTCACGAACTGTTTGATAATAGGATTATTTTCAGATTGCTAATTACAACAAGCATTTATCAAATAGTTTGTCGTAACGAAGTGTAAGTAAGAAGCAACTTTGCTCAATAGTGACCGAAACTGAAAAAAGAATTTTGATACCAGTTGATGCATCAAAATAACTGGTTTAATCTGCTGATTTCAAAAATATAAAATTTATTAAGTTTAGTGTTAGCCATTAAAAGCTCCGAGCCTTTGAAAATTTGCCTGACTTTCAAAAAAGGGGGGACAATCCTCGAAAAGTCAAAGAAACTGAATGAAAATCACACCATCAGATTCAGCATATCAGAAAACCATACTGTAGAGATTTCATGCCCCTAGTCTGCAAAAAAGTGGAATTTGTAATTTTTGCCAGAAGGAAGATCACGGATGCATGTTAATTTTATTTTTGTTTTTCCCAAGGGTGATCGTATCGAACCAATCGCCCTAGAATATCAGGAGAGGGCTCAGTCGACAGAAATTAACAATGTCTATTGCTCTTTTTAAGAGAAAAAAAGATTAGAGGGCAACTAGTTCCCCTCCCACGTCCGTTTTTGCACTAAGTCGGCCCATCAAAATGTTTAGATAGCCATTTTGTTCAACACGGTTGAAAGGTCCAATAACCATGCGTTTGGGAATAACAAAAGCCCCACAGCCGCTAGGGAACGGGCTGTAGGCTCTGAACTTTGCCCATTATTTACGTATAGTATTTGTTGCTGCGAAGTATACAGACATTTTTCGGGGGGAAGGGAGTTTGCCAGAATTTCTACACGAAATTCTTATTCGTCTTACTTTCTCTTTACTGACTCAATTTTACGTGTGGAGTTGTTAAGGAGAATATTCTTGGGGGAATTTTTATTGGTTGAAATTGTATTGATGATCTTTCCATGCAGGGGGGGGGGGAATTTTCTATGGGATATATTCTCCTTGGGAAAATTTTCTGCGTGAGCAACATTCCACAAGGGGGGGGGGGAGATTTTAGGGACAAAATTTACAGGGGTGGTATTTCCGGTATGACTTGAAAAGCAATAAGAGATTAAAGTCTTTTTCAAACGAAAGTGTGCCAAGAAGAATATTTCAGGCAGAATCGTCCACAAGAAATTTTCCAGGATGGATTTTAAGCGAGAATAAAATTGTCCAATGAAGGGAAGCTTTCCTCGCGGGGGAAGGTGAACTTTCCTGGTGGGTGAGGGGTAATTTACGTGGGAGTAACTTTCCATAGATACACTTTCCGGGGGGGGGGGGTACATGGAGGAGGAGCCGGATTTCCGGCATTATTTAAAAACGATGAGATTAAATAAGAAACAAGTTTTTATTTCAACTGAAAGTACTAAGCAACATTAAAACCAACAAAAATTATTACGTATGTGAAGGGGGTTGCCTCCTCCTCAATACCTCCCTCTTTGCGCTCAAGTTAAACTTTTCCCCCAATTCTTTAAGAGCGACTCATGGAAAAATTTGGCTGTTTCATTAGAACAACACGAAGATTTTTAATGGTATTAAAAACTTTAGCGTAAAGAGCAGGATATTAAAGGGGGCAACACCACTCATATACGTAATAATTTCTGCTCGTATTAAGCTGTAATGTTGCTCCTTACTTTCAGTTGCAAAACCTCAGTCGCAAAATTTATATAGTTATAATGGTCTTAGGATCTTTAGAATATATGAATCAATAGAAACAAACAGTTTAGAACGAACTCCGAATCTCCTTTTAACCGGCAACAACTTAATTTATGTCTTCCTTTGATTGAAACACTACATTAGATGCCAATATATATTTATTTGTTAAATTTTTAGAAGTTGCTTCCAGTTTAATGTATTTTTACCCCTTTACTTTTCCCAAGTGTTTAGACCCAGCCCTAGGAAGTAATGCAGTTAAAATTGAGGCGACTCTTTTAAAATCGTGGAAGTGAAAGCTGTAAAGAAAAGAAAATGCCGTTCATCACGAATTGATAATGCAAATATAAGTTTAAATTTTTGTCCACTTGGCACAGGAACTTGCAACAAATGGAGGAAATTTTAAAGTCGGCTGTAGACAAGGAATATATGCCAACCAAAATAATTTTTGATTTTTTTAATTTGTGAGTTTCAAACTAATTAGACAAATATTTCATTGGGCTATTTCTAGTTAGTTTTTTTTTTTGGCCCCTGGCAATCTCCACCGTCTTATACTTACATTATGCAAAAGCTCAGCAAAAAAAACTCTGAAAATCCTGAAAGTTTCAAGCTAATCTAGGATAAAGATTAAATAGGTATAGAAAAATGCATTGGAGTTACACATCATTTTTCTGTCGAAAAAAAAACAGCGCTGTTTCCAAAGTACTCACCAATGTAGTTTTACAATCAGTAAAGCTGTTGATCCATGATGAACCTGATTTATGGCTTGACTTTAGGGCAAACCAATATTTTTCCGTCCTTTTTTGTGCGCTGGGGTTCCCTTGACCCAAAAAATACCTACGCTATATTACAACCCCCTCCCATAATAAACAGACACTTCCCTGAGTGGAAATCCTGGCGACAATCACAGCTTTAATGATTAATGTCTCCAACCATATATACAAACCCCTTTATCCAGCTTGATTTGCAATATATAAACTAAGTAGAACACAAAACTTGTAGATAAAGTTTATAAAACTCAAAGAATATACATAGAATCTTACAAAAAGAAAGAGAAACACTACAAGAAGAATAAAGTGGACTTTAACGAGATGTTTCTCAACGCTCAATTGTCTAAAAGTTCAGCCAATTTCACACCCTGAACCAAAGCCGTACCGAGAGGGGGCGAGGTTAGGGGGTTTGAAACCCTCCCAAAATGTTTTTTTTACTTGTAGAACGTAAAAAAAAGAATATTAACAAATTTTGTCTGCCTTTTTCTAGTTTTTTTTTGTGTAAAACCGTCTCCGAAAAAAAATATTTGAGTAAAACCCCCTTCGGGTACGGCCTTGCCCTGAACCAGGCACATCTATAGTGATTTAAATAATGAGTAAAACAAAAAAAAAACAACAAGAAAAAGTCGTGGAAAAAACAAGCGAAAAGTATTACTGGAGGCGAACGAAACATTTTACAAAGAACAAACAAAACGAAAAAAAAAACAAAACCAACAAAGAATAAAAAAAACACACAAAAACAAAGAAACAGAATACAGTAGGATTCAGAAAAAATACAGCAAACCTTCCTATTAAACAATCATCCAGATAAATAAATTAGAGCATCTAGTCCCAATCAGATAGTAACCGTTCAACATATTATATGGCAACCGCAGAGGTTATGTTAGCAGTGTTGTTGCCATCCCTTAGCCATGCTGTAGCCACTGAGCTATGTTTCTCAAAGAGAGGCTAGAGGCGGAGATATCCCTTAAAACTCGTCTCAGATATTTATAATAAATTTTAGAGGGAAATAATATAGATCAAATCAAAATAATCAGAATTTAATTAGATAAGATAATAATAGAAATTATAATAACCAAATGACCTACAAACAAAAATAAAAGAAATACAGAATTATAAATCGTCAACATATTCATGCTAATGAATACTTCTTCCTTTTGTTTGGTTTTTCTAATTAATATTCTAAATTTTGAGTTTCTTACGAGAACACAAAGCAGTGTATTACAACACAATCAAGAAAAAATGCCAGTGGTACAACCAAAAGAATTTTTACAGCCGCCATTGAGTAGGTTTTAAATTTAAATAGCTACAAGTAAGCTGGTATCTCAGTTATAAAATTTGAAAACAGATATAGTCTTATGTACTTCTGAGGAAGTCCTGTATTGCTTATTTATTTATTTTTTTTTATTCTGGCGACATTTCGGATTTTTTTTCATCTGATCTGACAATAGTTTTTATTTTTCTTGTATAAAACTTTTTATTAAATAATTTTAATATTTTTCTGTTTTTCAATTCCTTCTACGGTACATCATCTGGAATTTATACTTCATTTGCTGCAGCAACTAAAATTCATCAGCTTTATTCTATAAATATCTGTTCTTACAGATCTTTTAAGTATTTACTCAAGTTTGTCGTCTTTATATACATACTTGAGACTGTGGTTTCATATTTGCTCCTTTATGTAGCTGATTTTCTACTATTTACTTAACCTTCTGAGACCTTTTATTACTGCCATCTCGTAATCATAACCTCATAAAGATGGTGATTATCCTTTTTTACCTGAGACAATCTTTGCCTGATAGAACAAAAGACATAACATGGAAAAATTATGTAAGCTCACATTCTATATTTATTAATATGAATGTTGTCATTTTGGAAAATAATTCGTATTCACCTGACATGCACTTCTTTCATTTTTTACGTATTGCTGCCTTCCAAATGATACTCTAAAGAAAGTTGAATAAAAATTGAAGGGTACCCCTTCAACGACAAGTCTAATTCAGTGTAAGGCGTTTACAAAGCAGTCTAATTCAATGTAAGGTATTTATTTTGAGTATAAATACCAGAAATTTATAGGTCCATTTTTTAGGAAATCAATAAGCTAACATTTTACATTTTTTAATAGAAAACAATTCTAAGTGGATTTGATACCTTAAAAATATTTTGAGAAAAATATTTCTCAAAATATATTTAAAATATTTAAAAATATTTCTCAACGTCAACTGACCACATCAAAAACGGACCTATTAGGGAATTTTTCCCAGCATTACAGTTAACTCCCAAAGCAATTTTGAAAAAAATTGGTAGGGGATCTTAAATGTGTCAAGAACCTAGTTCAAAATAAAGAAAAACGAATAACACCTTACTAATTGTTAAAACAGTAAACATTTAATATAAATATATCATACCTAATATTCATCCTCTGTCAGCAAACAGGTTCAATCAAACAGGCAAAACAACAAGGAACTCAAGCTTTTAAATCAATCAAGCGATACTACCTTTGAGTTGACTTCCTATGTTTTCTGGGTAAGTATACTAGAATATTTTTAGAAAATACCCTTTCCTGAACTTTAAAGAAAAAATCATGCCCTGTTTAAAAGAAAAGACAAAATTCACAGTTTTAAATGATGTAAGTTTTGTAAACTGGCACAAAACAGCAGAAGTTAAATGGTTTTCCTAATATTTCCAGGAAATCTGGTGCTGTTTTTTAGTTTCCTGTCATTTATTCGGTTCTCTTATCCAAGATCAAAAAGTTATGGCAAGACTGCATAATCAATTCTAAATAGTTTAGCTACCAAAACTAAAAAATTACGTACAAGATTACCCTTTAATATGCACAGTCCCCTTAACGAAAGTCTGAGGACTCTGACCTTACTTCTTAGGCTGTTTTTTTGCAAACGTCTTTCTTCATTCTACTTTGGTCAATAGTCTAAGATTTTTGATAAGACTACCATTAAATTTCTCTCACCAACGTTTGGTCACAATATTTAACTTCTAGCAAAACCATTGATCTCTAAATGCACTTATTATGTTGAAGCAAAAATAGAACGATAAACTAAGCACAGAGAAGTAAGATTTTAGCACTTTTATGAAGTATAAAAAGGGGACAAATGAGTCACCAGGTTTTATATTTACAATTCACAAAGAATACTCTGTAAATAAGTCCTGAATATATGGCATTCTCTCAAAAACAGCAGAACCAACCCATTTCTTTTTCTATCATTATAACTGCACAAAGGCAGTAACAATTGATAAGGATATAAAGAGAATAAAACTAATGTAGAAAAGGAAGAATTTCTTCTCAGTAAGGGTTCTAAGAGTGGAAACTACTTTTGATAAACTTTTCTTCTGCCATTTCTGACACCAGCGGATCCAATAACAAAAATTTTAAGAAATCTCTCTTTACACTATCGTTTTAATCTTTTGGCCTTCTAATTCAACAGTATGTTCCAGGTAATTATTTGGTAAAAAAAAGTCTTCCCAATTTAGTAACTGAGATAAATGCACACTTGTACCAGGTCTAGACCTTACTTATCCATCCAATCACCTAGGACAAAATAGTAAATCCAATCCAATAGCCAAAAAATCATGTCCAAAAATGTCCAAAATAGAACAAATTTGACAGCCGTTGTCCAAAACCACGCAAAAGCACCTTAAGTACGAGAATTATTATTCCCCAAGTGATCACCTCACATCAGGGCTCCTCAGAGGAAAACTCATTTGCCAATACGGGTTTCGGCGCTTAAATTTCCTGACCTTGGCAAATGAGCGCGCCTGCCATAGAAACATATGGCATCCCTTTATGTATTGTCACCTATAGAATATCTACAACAAATAAAATAACCAAAATTATAAAAATACCCACAACTTTTAGAAAAGCTTCATTCACCACCAATCACCCAGAATTGATTCAAAATAATGTCTACCCAAATTTGATAGAATATCCCTTCGGCCAATTTACCTCCCATATTTGCATAACAACCAACTGTCAAAAAATACCCATTCACTTTCATGCAAAACCTTCCAAGAACTTATTTCAACTTACACCCAGTAACAAAACACCTGCTTGAGTCGAAACATACTCTAAATTAAAGAAATGTAGGGAAGAGAAAAGATACCTTCAACCAGTTACATCAAAATATCATTCAAAATTTTTTGATAACTTTTATTATACTTATTTAAAAGTCCATTATACTGAAAACTAAGTTTTTTAAATTGCCAAGCAAGTTTATTGGCGGAAAAACCTCTTACGATTAATTTATGGCTAAGTATTTGACTTCTACTTTTAAAATTGAAGAAATTAGTAAAAATTCTCGCATATCTAAATAGTTGGGAATAAAAAGCTGAATATGTGATATTTGAATGTATACTACTTTTAAGGAATGGGAAATTAACTATTTCAAGATTAGAATCATCCGTTTAATTACATATTTTAAAAACTAATTTATCATTATGTGAAACATTAATATCTAAATCTAGAAAATGGTCATAATTTCCTTTCCCATTGCTAAGTTCCAGACTTAACTCTGGTGGGTATAAATTATTCGAAATCTCTAAAAACTCTGCACAATTTGTCACCAGAGGTCATCTAAATATGTTTTATTATTTGAAAGCGAATATATTATATTACTTGCACTGTTCTTATCAATCATAAACTCATATTCTAAATGGCTTAAAAACAGGTCCGCTATAAATGGACTAGCACTGCCCCCCATATTGATTCCAATAATTTGCTTATACAGTTTACCATTAAATTCTATAAAAGTATTAAAATGGAATAATTTCTAGTAAATCATAAATCATGTCCAAGCTATAGTATCTTGAACAAATAGTACTATTAAAGAAATTCGTCCATCTAACCTTCTTAAAATAAATGTCAATTTTTAGAAAAAAAAATTAGACAAAAGGAAAGCTTTCTTAACAATCTTTTTTAAATTTTCGAACACTAAATTAATTGGTAGATTTGTATATAATGTAGTAAAATCAAATGAGTCCACTCTTTTGGCTGAAACTATAGCCAGAGAATCTATTACTTGCAATGAATAATTGACACTGCAATATGGATTAAAATTAGCAAATTTTTTAATTCCCAAGCAATATGCCTAAAATTTGTCTCTAATTTCCCATAAAATACACGACAGATCAGACGCCGCAATTCTGGTTGGGAATCTGGCTGCACCATCAATAAAGGGTGGTTTAGGGGGATTCTTATGAAATTTTGCCGTCCAATATAAAAAAGGGAAATTTTTATAATTATCATTAACTTTAGTATTAAATTTTTTTAAAAGTATATCTTCTGTTCTTTCCATTAAACTATTATTCTCATCGTGAACCTTTTCATATGTATTCGTTTTACGTAGCTCCTTTGATAAAACATCACAATAGAGCCTCTGACAGATTATTGCAAAATTATTATTAGCTTTATCAATATGTACAATTAATCATTCTTTATATTAACAATCACTTGTTTTATCATAGCGTTATAGAATATTGCCTCATTATTAAGATTATTTGCACTATTATATCTCTTATTTCTAACTTTAGTAATAATTAATTTTTTACAATTCTGAAAACTATCTTTATTAATTTTCTCTTTTTTTGCACCACTTACCAATAAATAAATCTAAATCATTATTTCACCCACTAACAACATTTGAGGGTTTTAGATGATTAGAAAGACGGAATTTAGCCCCCATTTTCATTATACTCTGAAGATCCAGTTGTTTTATTATTGCAAAATCACATGTTACAATATGTTTGTAAGTTCGATTTACAAGTGATAAAAATTGCTCGCAATTAAAAACAGGTTTTCAATTACTATCCTTGTCAAATTTCTTATGTACTAAATTATAATTAAAAATCATTTGTCTTACCGTTTTAGAAAACTTATATGTTATAATCAGATTATTCTTATAATTCAAATTACCAAGAAGGGCATGTTTCAGATCACGCTGGTTTAAAATTCCAGGTAAATTAATATCCTCTATTTGTTTAATTCTAAAATTTATAGATAAAATATAATCTCTTCTCCTTATTAACAGTCTTATCATACTTTTTATATTTTGACATATATTTGGTTTTAGCTAAAATACACACCGTATTATAAATTAGTTTAGTTTCTGAATTACATGGTGCATTATTATTTATAATCCAAAATAATTTTATTTATTTATTTCTTGATAACTTATTTAAACATTATATTATACTAGCCATACCATTAGACTGAAATAGCGGGTACAAATCCCCCAATTAAATATCTAAATCTACATGATTATTTTTATTATTTTTCCCATGCCCTCTTGATCAATTTTTTTTTAATGGGATGATTAAACGAAGTATGATCCGTTAATCCCATTTATCAACTAACAACAACATTAGACATGTCTCAATATTAAACAAGTCGATCATTCAGCCCAAAAGGATAAGCAGTACCGAGAGCATGGATCCAATAATCTTCACGTTTAAATAATTTATTATTTTTCTCTTCTTTAGTTGATTTATTTAAATCCAAATTTTCTGAAATTATAATAGTTAAATTAATTAAAGAGCAAGTACCATTATTACAGTGTTGTACTAGATAATTATTAGTTTTTTTTTTCCTGTTAATTGTGCTTTTGTGTCCTGAAAATCAAACATACATGTTGTTAATACTTTCCCCCACATATTGTAAGCCACAGATTTTACAATCTAATAGATAAATAATATTAGTTGTTTAACAATTTACATTACTCAAAGTAAACATTGAAATTTTTCGTTATATAAAGTGCTTTGTACGAAAGTCCGAGGGGTAAAACAATCTCGGCAAAGAAAACAACGACCGGTACATTTACCAATATCCGGTAGATCGCCTTGAATGCTACTATCATTCTTTTCAATGATTAAAATACCAAGAAATAAAATCATAACGACGTACCAAACAAAATCCAAAACATATCCGAAAATCAAGCCCATTTCTTTTCCTTCAAGCCACCTTTCTAACTACCAGAAGAATAAACAAAATAAAACTCCCAAATAATCATTAGTATCAGGTTATAAAATTAAAATCATCCGTTATATTATATGTTTTAAAAGCTAATTTATTATTATGTGAAACATTAATATCCAAATCTAGAAAATGGCCATAATTGCCTTTCCCATCGCTAGGTTCCAGACTTAACTTTGATGGGTATATATTATTCAAAATCTCTTAAAACCCTGCACAATTTATCACCAGAAGGTCATCTAAATATCTTTTATTATTTGAAAGCGATTATTTTATATTACTTGCGTTCTTTTTATCAATCATAAACCCATTCTAAATGGCTTAAAAACAGGTCCGCTATAAAAAGGACTAGCATTACCCCCTATATAGATTCCAATAATTTCATTTCTATACAAAATAAAGAAAGATGGCATCTTTCCAAGCCTTACTTTGTTTCCTGACTAGAACTGACCATTTATGAGAATATTTTATTACAAAAGAAACACTTGAATATTTCTACTTGTGTGGATTCAGAAATGCATGGGTATTTGGATTAAAAACAAACAGATTTGCTAGCCAAAAAACCTTTTTATTTTTGTCTACCTCACGTACATGGTTCCCTTGTGTATTCATTTATATATTACAAAAGTATGATTCAGATTTGAGAATTGGCTTACAAGGGATAGCATTAATTCTGTTATCAAGTATTATTTCAATTAAATCACTATTGTGTCAATACTTTTTATTATAAGCTATCAATTAGCAAGTTTTTTCCTAGATTGGCTTGTCAGATGATTTTTCAAAAGAAACTCTCAAACAAATATTACTTTGAAATGGTTTCGCACTTGTATGTACTCTTTGATAGATATTAAAATAGTTTGATACAGAAAAGCGCTTGTTATACATATACAATTTAGAAGAGTTTTCACTATTTGTGTAGTCTTTGATGCCGATTCAAATGGGACAAATCAGAAAAGCATTTCTCACATACATTACATTCAAATGGTTTCTCACCCGTATGTACTCTTTGATGCCTTCTCAATTGGCTTGGTACTAAAAAGCTTTTCTTACAAACATCACATTTAAATGGTTTCTTGCCAGTTTCCATTTTTCGATGGCTATTTAATTGACTTGACTGAGAAAAGCATTTTTTACATAGATCACACTCAAATGGTTTTTCACCGGTATGCACTCTTAGATGCTTTTTCAAGTCACCTGATGCATAAAAACCTTTTTGACATATACCACATTTAAATGGCTTCTCACCGGTATGCACTCTTCGGTGAGTATTCAATGCACTTGACTGGGAAAAGCATTTCTGGCAAACATTGCATTTAAAAGGTTTCTCACCTGTATGCACTCTTTGATGTCCAGTCAAATGACAAGACTGAGAAAAACATTTCTTACATATATCGCATTTAAATGGTTTTTCACCTTTATGTACTCTTTGATGCGTATTAAGGTCGCTCGACTGAGAAAAGCCTTTCTTACATATTTCACAGTTATATGGTTTCTCACCTGAATGGACTCTCTGATGCACATTCAATGCACTTGACTGGGAAAAGCATTTCTTACATACACCACACTTAAATGGTTTCTCACCAGTATGCACTCTTCGGTGCACCTTCAAAATACTTGATCGAGAAAAGCATTTCTTACATATATCACATTTAAAAGGTTTCTCGCCAGTGTGCAATAACTGATGCGTTTTCAAACTCCTTGATGTAGAAAAGCATTTCTTACAAATATCACATTTAAATCGTTTTTTCACCATTGTTTTGTTTTTTATGCATATTCAAGTGGGCTGATTCAAATGAATTTAAGCCAATACTTGCAGACAGATTAAGTGAAACAACTGAAGATTCACTCTGTAGGTCTGATTCAGATAATTTTGCTGAAAAGTGACCTTGTACAATTAGATGTTGTTTTATATCACTAATACACTCTCGTAGACAAATGGGACACCTTCTTTCCTCTCCCATTTGGTGTTCCATGAAATGAGCAACAAAATCTTTGTAGTCACGAACTACAGCAGGGCACATATCACACTCTATTGGTGAAAGTTCTTCACAGCCAGTGTCTATATGAAGATCCAGAATCAAAAATGAATTCTCTACTTTTCCACATGAACCACAACGCCATATTCCAGCCGTCAATTCTTCTATGACCGTGCCCGTAAGTTTTTTCACCTTAACAAATGGCTGAGGAACTAAGAGTTTCGGTTGAGTTACACCCTCAGAACTGCACATTGAAGAATGCATTGGCTCTATAGTGAAGACGGAAAAATATTTAAAAACCACATTACATAAGCAGCAATTATAAGAATTACAAATACAAGATGCAACTGTCAAAAGCATCAAATGACCGGAAACGACATTGTCTAACATTATAAACGAAAGAATCACAAATGAAAGATGCAAGTGTCGTAAGTATTAAAGGATTGGGATCAACAATGTCAATCATTGATTTTAAATTTTTTGGTCAACCATAAAGCAAACACATCAGGTTGGATTAAAAAAAGAGCTTAAAATTAAAAGTCATATTTTGATGAAACAAAAAATAAGGACTTCACATTAATGTGACATCATGAAATGAATAAAATTAAAAATAAATATAGCAACAAAAGAGGCGATTTAAAAAAAATATAAAAGATTAAAATCCAATTGGGGTTTGGTAAGACAACAAAACGAACAGAACCTTCAATCATTTTTTTTCCAATTTTCCAGTAGCCTGCTAACAGAGGGAAGAAAACGGAGATCAAGAAAAAGACGAAAAAGAGGGAAGAAAAGAGGAAGAAAATGGAACAGTGATATTCATTTCAAAATAGGATTGGGCTTTCTTTTCTAGGTTCGAGACGGCGTGTCTTTGATTAAAAGGTTAACAACGATTTTAAAAGTTTTGTCAATATGAGCCATGGTTTGTTCTTCACTAGTTTCTACCACTGCCTCAGCCCAAATAAGAGACTGTAATCCTACAATTAAGGTTTTCAACAATCTTGATTTAAAACGTTTAATTTTTTTCCTAGCATCTCCATTCTACAAACAAAAATCACTACAAACAGGAGTTTGTGTATCACCTCCTTCTCTCACTGAAAAAATCTAAAACCTACTGCGTCATTGGCGCTTTACTGAAAACCAATTTCATGACAAATATTTTCTTTTGTGCTTAATATTGAAAATAAACATTAAAATTATAGTAACATTTTGAACTGATGAGCTTTCAGCAATTAATATCATTATACATCAAATATTCAGTTTAATTTATTAGCACTTTTTAAAATTGTTCAAGACGAATATAGTTTCACTACAAACAAGTGTTTGGATACTGCCTCCTTCCTTAACTGTAAATAAAAACCAAAAGCCTACTGCGTCATTGGCGCTTAACAGAAAACGAATTATTTTACAAATATTTTCTTTTCCAGTTCTTTCAGCATTGAAAATAAAATAAAATTACAGCGAAATAAATTCTTGAACTGATGGATCTTTCAACAATTAATATCATTATGCACCAAATATTCAATTTGATGTTGTTTATACTTTCCAAGACTGTTCAAGACGCATATAGTTTTCAGTAAAGCGCCATGACTTAGTAGGTTTTAGACTTTTACAGTGAGAGAAGGAGGTGATATCCAAACTCTTGTTTGTACTGATTTTCGTTCGTTTCAAGCTTGATTTGCATATTCAATTTAAGTTTTACTCGTTTTAAGATTTATTTATTAATTTACATTAATATCTATTGTATGTTAGTTCGCATTGATTGTTTATTTAATTTCTGTTCGTTTTAAGTTTCATTTATACTTCAATAGGATTTTTTTTTTAGTTTTAATCTTGATTTTTATATTCAATCTAGTCATTACTCTCTTTAAGATCTATTGATTCATTTATATTATTACTCGTTGTATGTTTTGTCTATGATTGTTTATTTAATTTCTGTTCGTTTTGGGTTTCATTTATTCTTTAATAGTAATTTCTGGTCTTTTAGAGTGTGAATTTTGACATGTATTTGTATCTGCTGAGCTTAAGTTTAAAATGGCCTTTACTTTTCTTTGAAAAACGTAATTTTCGGAAAGTTTTTTATAATTAATTTTTGTTCGTTTTTTATTACAAAAAGTTTCAAGTTTCTAAAATTCCTTATTTCAAAATCTAACTTTAAAAAAAAAAAAAATCAAATGTTCATCAAAGTATCAAAACTGGTATCAAAGTAACAATATCAAAGTGAAAAAATGGGTTTGTGTCAACCTCGGAGTTTTCGTTATCTGATGTTTGAACTATCTGTAACAAAATGGCTATCTCAAAATTCTTAACGGATGGGTTTGGGGGAAAAGGGCGTGGGGAGGGGGGGCTAATTAACCTTCGGTCTCTTTTGACTCTTTAAAAGTGAACTAGAACTTTCTATTTTCAATCAAATGAGTCCTCTCTGAAGTTTATACGAGCATCCCTTCTATAAGAACCATATATATCCCTAGAGTATAACTTACAACGTCTGTCCCTGGGCCCTGGGGGGGCCCCCGGGCTCAGGGGGGTTGTGTCGACACCGGAGTTTTTGTTATATGACCTTTGAACTATTTTGAAAAAAATGACTCTCTCAAAGTTCTTATCGGAAGGCTTTTAGAAAAATAAGGCGTGAAGAGGGGGGCTAGTTGCCCCCCCCCCCCGATCTCTTTTGACTCTTAAAAAGTGAACGAGAACTTTCAATTTCCAATCATATGAGCCCTCTCCGAAGTTTATACGAGTATACCTTCCATAAGAACCATATATGCCCCCAGAGCAATACTTACAACGCCTGTCCCGAGATCTGGGGGGGGGGGTGTCGACACAGGAGTTTTTCTTATTTGACCTTTGAACTATTTCAAACGAAATGGCCATACGTAAAGGAGTTTTTGCTATATGATCTTTGAACTATTTTTTTTTTTATCAAAATGGCTACCTCAAATTTTTTATCAGATGTATTTGGAGAAAAAGGGCTTGGGGGGGGGGGGGGCTAGTTACCCTCCGATCACTTTTGACTCTTAAAAAGTGAACAAGGACTTTCAATTTACAATCAAATGAGCCCTCTCCGAAGTTAACGCCTGTCTCCTGGACTTGGGGCGATGTGTCGACACAGGAATTTTCTTATCTGACCTTTGAACTATTTTTAATGAAATGGCTATTATAAAAATTTTATCGGATGGGCTTGGGGAAAAAAAGGTGTGTGGGGGCGGGGGGGGGCTAGTTGCCCTAAGATATCTTTTGAATCTTAAAAATTGAACTAGAAACTTTCAATTTCCAATCAAATGAGCCCTCTCTTAAGTTTATTTACGAGCATCCCTTTCATAAGAACCACATACGCCCCAAGGACAACACATAAAGGCCTATCCCCCGGGCCCGGGGGGAGTTTTTATTATTTAACTTTTCAACATTATCCAAAAAACTGGCTATGACAGAATCTATAGCGGTCAGCTTTCGGGAAAAAAAGGGCATGTTGGGGGGGGGGAGGGGGCTAGTTGCCCTTAACTCTCTTGACTCTTAAAAAGTGAACTAGAACTTTCAATTTCTAATCAAATGAGCCCTATGAAGTTTATACGAGGATCCCTTTCATAAGAACCATACATGCCCTTAGGGCATAACTTAGAACGCCTTCCCCTGGGTCCTAGGGGGTTGTATTGACACCGTTTTTTTTTTTTCTCCGGCCTTTAAACTATTTTTAACAAAATGTTTATCTCAAAATTTTCATCAGATGGGTTTGGAAAAAGAAGACGTGGGAGGGGGGGGGGGGGCTAGCTGCCCTCGGATCCCTTTTGACTATTAAAAAGTGAGCTCGAACTTTCAATTTCCAATCAAATGAGCTCTCTCAGAAGTTTATACGAGCATCCCTTTCATAAAAACCATATATGCCCCAGGGCACAACTTACAAACGCCTGCCCCCGGGCCCTTGGGGGTTGTCACGACACCTGAGTTTCGTTATCTGACTTTTGAGCAATTTTTAACTTAATGGCCATCTAAAAAAATTTATTGGATGCATTTGGGGGAAAAGGGGTGTGGTGGGGGGAAGGGGCTAGTTGCCCTCCAATCTCTTTTGACTCTAAAAAACTGAACTAGAACTTTCAATTCCCAATCAAATGAGCCCTCTCTGAAGTTTTTACGAACATCCGTTGAATAAGAACCATATACTCCCCCAGGGCATAACTTACAAAGCCTGTCCTTGGGCCCTGGGGGGCAGCCAATCCCGGAATTTTCGTTATATGGTCTTTGAACTATTTTTAAAAAAAAGGCTATCACAAAATTCTTATCGGTAGGGTTTGAGGAAAAAAGGCGTGGAGGGGGGGGGGGGTAGGTGTCCTCCAATCTCTTTTGACTCTTTAAAAGTGAACTAAAACTTTCAATATCCAATCAAATGAGCCCTCTTTGAAGTTAATACGAGCATCCCTTCCATAAGACCCATATATGCCCCCAAGGCATAACTTACAACGCCTACCCCCGGGCCCTGAGGGGTCGTGTCGACACCGGAATTTTTGTTATATGATCTTTGAACTATTTTTAACAAAATAGTTATCTCAAAATTTTTATCGGATGCATTTGGGAAAAAATAGTTTGGGGGGGGGGGGGAGCTGGTTACCCTCCGATATCTTTTGACACTTAAAAAGTGAACTAGAACTTTCAATTTCCAGTCAAATGAGCCCTCTCTGAAGTTTATACGAACATTCCCTCCATAAGAACCATGTATGCCCCCAGGGCATAACTTATAACCCTTGCCCTGAAGACTGTGGGGGAGTGTCCTGCTCAAACATATAATTTCCAGAACTTTCAACTACGTTAAACAAAATGGCAATATAAAATTTTTTGATTGTGTGTGTTTGGGGAAATGGTGGGCGTGGAAGGGCTGTTAGTTGCCTTCCAATCACTTTCGACTACTAAAAACGAAACTAGCCATTGAAATTTCCAATCGGATGAGCCCATTCTGAAGTGTCTACGACAACGCTAACTATAAAAACCCTATATGCCCCCAGGGCATAACTTACACCCCTTGACCTGAAGGCTGTGGGGGGGGGGGGGGGTTGTTATCCTCAAAGACCTAATTTCCTAAATTTTCAACTACGTTGAACAAAATGGCTATCTCAAAATTTTGATTGGATATGTTTGGTGAAAGGGTGGGCGTGAGAGGGGGGTTAGTTGCCCTCCAATCACTTTCGAATATTAAAAAGAGCACTAGCCCTTTGAATTTCCAATCGAATGAGCCTTTTTGAAGTTTCTATGACAACGCCTTCTATAAAAACCGTACATGCCCCCCGGGCATAACTTACAACCCTTGCCCTGAGGGTTGTAAGGGAGTGTCCTCCTCAAAAACAAATTTTCTATCTGGAAATCAACTACGCTGAACAAAATGGCTATCTCAAAATTTTATTGGATGTGTTTGGGGGAATGATTGGCGTGGGGGGGGGGGGGGGCTAGTTGCCCTCCAATCACTTTCGACTATTGAAAATGGCACTAGAACTCCCGATTTCCAAATGAATGAGCCCCCTTTGAAGTTTCTACGACGACCCCTTCCATAGGAAGTGCCTCTGAGAAGAAAAAAACTAATAGTAATAAAACATTGGAGCGCATGGCTTTTACTATAGGCAGTGCTATAGCGTTGGCTCTGATCTGTTGCCACCGTAAAAAAAAAAAAAACGATGCCGACGTCTTTGTTATCCTTGCAACGAAACGGCTTTCCTTGTTATTTAAGAGCAGTTGCTGTAAACCTTGATTTTATATATTTTTTTAATGATAAACTTTGAATAGTGTAAGTTTGCATGTCAATTTGACATAATTTCTAAGGGTTTTATGGATTTTATTAAAAATGTTCAAATATTTGATGCACCAGGGTTGTCACCCCTACTGTTATTAAATATTTATTTTAACTGTCAACAGATATGTGTGCAGGAAATTAATTTAGAGGACTTACAATTGGAAAGGGGTAGAATCATAGCTCAAAGATTTGGACGTTTGGTGAAGCACATCAACAGGTAGATACATAGCAGATTTCTTAAATATGATCAGCTAATATCTTAATGAAGGCATCTTGTTATATCGGTAAAATGCAGTTTATGCATGCTATATCGTATTTGATTTGACGTTTGCTTCTTTTTTCGGGGAATTTTTAGATGTTTGATAACTCCAACGAAGAAGAAAAAGAACATCTACCAATGATGGCCATCCATAGCGATAAGCGATTTACTTGTTAGCTGTAATTTAGTCCGGGATAATTTAGAGAGCTCAAGCCGTCAGAAGCATCAATTCACAAAAAAGTCAATTACAAGATGAGGAGGGGGCGCAAAAACATATTTTAGAAATCTAAATGGGGACAACACTTTTCAAATCTATGGGGAAGGGCGCAATTTTGCTTTTTTCTCGATCTTTTTTCAATGAAAAGACAAAGAGGGTGTTTTTCAAAGAAAATATCAAAGGGGTTATTTTTTTTTAATCCAGGGGAGCGGATATTGTCCATAGTGTCTTACAAGAAAATTTTGTGTTTGCATCTAAATAACTTTGAAGTATTTTCAAAGAATTTGAAACGCAAACGCAGTCTTGCTATAGACTTTAAGCAACGCTAATCAAGTCCTTTAAAAACATGAAAAACCTTTATATGGGTGAGAAACAACTTTCAAACATAAGTTGCCCCTATGCAAACTGATTCCGTAAGTGGTAATATCAAAAATATCCTCACCATTGCTACCCACTTTCTGGGAGTCTGCCTCAGCTGGTAAAGTGGAAATCCTGAGTGAAGTGCCCGCAGGTGTATTTTGACGTTCATGTGATTGAGCAGAACTAGAGGTTTCGATGAGCGATTCACCATCACTTGATGAAGTACGTTCTAAGTCTATAACAAAGTAAAGGGATAGAAAATACTCAGTGCTGTGTAACATTACATCATCAAACATTTATCAAGAAATAATGAAGCTAAAAAAAAAGAAAAAAAAGACTCCCTAACAACCAAAATTTTCAAATGACAAAAAGGCGCCCAAATATATAATTTAAACAGAACAAAAACAAAATCGTGAATTGACAACTTTTTCACAGATTCTTATATTGAAATCATGTCTACTCAATTTTTAAAAACAGAATTGACGCGAGATAACAAATATATACTAGTTTAAGAGCTTGATGTATTTTTAGCTGAATACGTCAAATTCGACAAATTTTTTTTTTATATCGAGTTTGCGCTTGAGTTGTACCTTTGCATAGTTCAGGGGCACCAATTCACTAATTGATTAGGCAAAACAAATGCAAGTCAATAAATCTATGTCTAGAAAAATTATAAACAAAGATTTTTCTTATTCGAATCAGAGCACGAGGGGGTTTCATTTCAACGGAGAGGGAGATTTTCAACCATAGAGGGAACACCCCTAGTGCCGTGAGAGGAACTGGAGAGAGGACCAACTTTTTTTTTAAAGCAAGTTGGCCCACCTAAACACTTCTCGGTCAAACATTATAGCCGTGAATTATATTTCTTCGGCTTTTCTTGGATAATATGAAATTTGAAGCTATAAGAAACATGGTCTTCATTAAAAATTTCATATTTCAGAAGAGCTTTACAGGAGAATCACGAAAAGTCAACTGATGACTAAGGCATCGCAAACAGCCTAAAATTCGTTACAATTCGAGTAACAGCGGTTTAAGGACTGTTAATAATGACAGCATTGAAGCGACCGCAGAAATTCTGATACACGTTACTATTGATACACAAATCAAGTTCTGATACACAAATACTATAATACATTTTTTTAATTATTATACCTTTAATAATGTGAATTGTTACATATATTTGACATCATTTTTAAGCTTTGCATGGATTTGATTGAAAATCCTAAATATTTACGGCGTCACGTTTGTCAATCCCGCAAATATTAAATATGTATTTTAACTGTTATGTATATCAGATATGTATACAGGAGTTTATTTTACAATTTTCACATTTCGAAGCGGCTATAATAATAAAAAAAATAACCAAGGATTGTACGTGCATTTACGTGTGCATGTTTTAGGGGAAGAGGTTACGTGTGCATGTTTTAGAGCACAGGTTTTAGGGGAAGGCATTTTAGGGGGACATATCTTTAAAAATCGCAAATAAAAAAAAAGATAAAAATAAACAATCAACTCAGTACTTACAGTAGAAGGGAAGGGGTGGACGGGAAGCAGTTAAACTGCCTCTTGTTTTGAATACATTTACCGTTTTGATTTCTGTAAGTATTAGGTATTAATGGTTCATTCAATTCAAATTCTGCATTTCATTTCTGAATGCAGAAATGATTGCATTTCTGTTTTTATAATGCTTTAGTATGTAATATTGCTCTTTGCCTGTCTTCTCAAACTAGTTTTGCCTGTCTTCTCAAACTATTTTTTTAAGATATTTTTAATATATACTTGAATTCATTTCACTGCACTCGTGGTAGAAACATACCCATGTCAGTAAGAGGAAACACTGGATGAATTTCCACAACGTGTACTGGATGTTTTAAACAACATCGGAAGTTTACACGAACTTATCACTTAACGAAGCACCTTCAGCTTCTGCTGCAAAACAAATTAAAAGCCCATAAAGAACTGAGTCAACATCTAATAGCCTGGGCTGAAAAAATATCATCAGGTGGAATTTCTTTTGATATAACTACAAATGATTAACATTCACCAAAATTTCTAATCTCACTGCTAAAACAAGATGTATACAGCCCACAAAAAAAGTTAGAGCCAAAATTTCTAAAAAAAAAAAATTTAGAGCCAAAAAAGTAAGTGTCAAAATTCACCAAAATTTCTATTCTCCTGGTCCTCATCATACTTATTAAATTTATTTTCTAATCTGACTGCTAAAACAATAAGTATATAGCCCACATAAAAAGTTAGAGTTCGATTAGGGTTTTTTTTTTTTTTTTGCTTAGATACTGCCTACTTTGGTAGTAAGTCCAACAAGAGGTAGTTATAGGTCATTAAAATCTGATTCAATAAAATAAGGATGACCCCTATGGATCTGCATATTCCTCCCTACGATCCATCAATTAAGCATGGTCGTACTAACAAAACCCATCGAATAGCATCACCCTCCATTAAAATAAGCCAAACACTATGTTTACAGTAATAGGTAATGCGCGTTTCATGTCAAATTTTATGGCTATCCATCTTTAGTCTTATTTTTGAATTTTCATTTAATTGGCTATCTCAGATCAGTTCCTCAACAATATTTACATCATGTCCAGCACAAGGTTGGTATTCTGCAGAGATAGGGGAAGAATCGTAGAAAAAACCAAAAGGGCAGAATATCAGCGCTTTCCCCGACACTGTGTAACATTTTAGAAGCTAAAAAGCGCCATATAACTGTAAACATGAAAGCAAACTCATAAAGAACTTCCAGTGCTACAGTTTTATTTGCGTTTTAAACTAAGTTACTTCGATGTAGTTTCCAAGGATTTGAAATGCAAAGTAGTGTTGCTTTAGACTTTAAGTAACTCAATTCAATTTTTTTAATAACATGGAAAAACTTTTATGCAAATGAGAAACCATTTTCAAACATAACTTGCTCATATTTAAAAGGGATTCCAAAAAATTGTTAGCATCAAATATACCTTGGTCATTACTACCCACTTCCTGGGAGTTTGGCTCAGCTGGTAAAGTGGAAATCCTGAGTGAAGTGCCCGCAGGTATGTTTTGACGTTTATGTAATTGAGCAGAACTTGAAGTTTCTATGAGCGATTCACAATCACTTGATGAGTATATTCTAAGTCTATAACAAAGTAAAGGGATAGAAAATATACAATACTCTCTAATATTAGATTCTCAACAGGTTATCAAGAAACAATGAAGCTCATAAAAGGATAACAACAAAAACACATAAAACAAAATAAAATAAAAACCAAGAACCAAACAAAAAAAAGACAAAAAAGAGGCCCAAAAAGATAATTTAAGCACTACCAAACAAATTTTGTGAATTAGCACTTTATTCACATATTCTAATATTGAAATTATAGCTAGTCATTTTTTAAAAATATAAATATCTCGAATATAACACATATTTACGAGTTTATGAACTATTCTTGAGTGCTTAAGTTATTTCTATGTGGATAGAAGACAGACCGTAGCTAGACGACTGTTCAAGCATTATGATACTTTTCTCAGCTCTAAGTTGTGTTCTGTTTGGTTACTTTTTGCTATAACAAAATATCACGCATTCAGAAGGAAACCACACGAGAGATTTTCAGAGATTTTTATTCTGTTCTATAAGTTGGGTTCTTTTTGGTTACTTAAAACTATTGCATTAGATTTAACAAAACTTAGTTAACTAACAAACCTAATTTTTGGCTTTTAGCATTTTATTTTACCAGAAACTAAAGTGAGAAGATTCCAAGTTGCTATGACGTGAGGCCTGAAACAGTCAGAATAATGAAGTAGGCTGAAATCATCTAGACTAACAAGAAGTCAACCATTTTGTGAAAATTTAATACTTCTTATGTCCTTTAACAAGAAATAAGAGTAAACTCCAGTATTAAAAATACAGCCTCTGATTGAACGATTTTAATAAACAGGTTCATCATTCAATCTGGGAAATCCTAAATGAATCAGGATATGTTGAAAGAGGCAAGCCTTTAACCATGGAGTGCTCCACCCAGGGGCGCTACTAGCAAAAATGTTGCATCTCCATCTTTGAAGTCAAAGCATGAGCTGTCGAGTTAAAATTTCTTGCCATAAATTTTTTGTAGATATCTAAGAACGAAGAATTCTTAACAGTAGTTTCGCACTGAACTTTTCGTGAAATAAGAATCCGTTCATAAAAAAAAGTTCAAAGTTAACTAGGAATTGCAAAACAAAAACGGCAAAATTTAATTATTAGATAAGGAAAATCCCAAAAGAGATCTTGAAAAATTTTGTTTTCCTTGGCTATTTTTCTTTCTTCAATGGCAATGCCAAATAAAAGGAATTTGTAAAAAAGTAGGAATTAGTAAATGTACTTCAATTTACTGATATCCATCCAATAAAAGTGATTGTTAGGTCTGATGAATAATTACTCTATTTAAAGATATTTTCTGCATCTTGTTGTGGCTCTCACCCACCCAAATAACTTATATAAATATCAACAAAGAGCCAATTAAGCTCGGCACACTCCATCCCCAACCCAATAAACTATCATAGGCAGCGCAATAGCGCTGCCTAAGTAAAGAACGATGTTGGCACAATGTATTATTTTTTTTCAATGTCCAGGCACTTTGTATCGAAGAAGTTGTCGTAGAAATATCGAAAAGGGTTAATTCGATTGGAAATTGGAGTGGCTAGTGCCCTTTTTCATAGTCGAAAGTGATTGGAGGGCAACTAAACCCCCCCCCCACGCCCATCATTCCCCCAAACACATCAAATCAAAATTTTGAGATAGCCATTTCGTTCAGCGTAGTTGATTACCATATAGAAAATATGTTTTTGAGGAGGAAACTCCCCCACAACCCTCGGGGCTAGGGTTTTAAGTTATGCCCTGAGGGCATATAAGAACGATGTTGGGACAATGTATTATTTATTAATTTTTTTCCTTTAGAGCAGGGCAATTTGTATCAAAGAAGTTGTCGTAGAAACTTCGAAAAGGACTCATTCAATTGGAAATTGGAGTGGTTTGTGCCCTTTTTAATAGTCGAAAATGATTGGAAGGCAACTAACACCCCTTCCACGCCCACCATTTCTCGAAACACATCCATTCAAAATTTTGAAATTGCCATTTTTGTTCAGCGTAGTTGATTTCCACATAGAAATTACGTTTTTTGAGGAGGATAATCCCCCACAGCCTTCAGAACAAGGGTTGTAAGTTATGCCCTGGGGCATATAAGGTTTTTTATAAAAGACGTTGTCATAGAAACTTCCAAAAGGCTCATTCGATTGGCAATTCAAAGGGCTAGGGCCCTTTTAATAGTCAAAAGCGTTGGAGGACAACTAGCCCTCCCCCCCACACCCATCATTCCCCCAAACACATCCAATCAAAATTTTGAGATAACCATTTTGTTCACCTTTGTTGATTTCCAGATACAAAATATGTGTTTGAGGAGGACACTCCCCCACAACCCTCGGGGCATGGGTATTAAGTTATGCCCTGAGGGCATATAAGAACGATGTTGGCAAAATGTATTATTTGTTATTTTTTTTCCTTTAGAGCAGGGCAGTTCCTATCGAAGAAGTTGTTATAGAAACTTCGAAAAGGGCTCATTCAATTAAAAATTGGAGTGGCATGTGCCCTTTTTAATAGTCGAAAGTGATGGGAAGGCAAACTAACACCCCTTCCACGCCCACCATTTCCCGAAACACATCCAATCAAAACTTTAAGATAGTCATTTTGTTCAGCGTAGTTGATTTCCAGATAGCAATTATATTTTTGAGGAGAACACTCCCCCACAGCCTTCAGGGCAAGGGTTGTAAGTTATGCCCTGGGGGCATGAAAGGACGATGTTGGTACAATGTATTCTTTTTTTTTTCCTTTAGAGCAGGGCACGAAAAGGGCTCATTCAATTGGAAATCGGAGTGGCTTGTGCCCTTTTTACTAGTCGAAAGTGATTGGAAGGTAACTAAAACCCCTTCCACGCCCACCATTTCCCAAAACACATCCATCCAAAATTGAGATACCCATTTCGTTCAGCGTAGTTGATTTCCAGATAGAAATTATGTGTTTAAGAAGGAAACTCCCCCACAGCCCTCAGGGCAAGGATTGTAAGTTATGCCCTGGGGGCATATGAGGTTTTTATAGAAAGCGTTGTCGTAGAAACTTCAAAAAAGGCTCACTCGATTGGAAATTCAAAGGGCTAGTGCCCTTTTTAATAGTCGAAAGTGATTGGAGAGCAACTAAGCCCCCTCTCACGCCCACCTTTTCCCCAAGCCCATCCAATCAAAATTTTAAGATAACCATTTTTTTCAATGTAGTTGAAAGTTCTAAAAACTAGGTCTTTGAGGATGACCCCCCCCCCCACAGCCCTCAGGGCAAAGGTTGTTAGTTATTCCCTGGGGGCATATAAGGTTTTTGTAGAACGCGTTGTTGCAGAAACTTCAAAAAGGGCTCATTCGATTGGAAATTGAAATGGCTAGTGCCCTTTTTAATAGTCGAAAGTGATTGGAAGGCAACTAACACCCCTTCCACGCCAACCATTTCTCCAAACATATCCAAATCAAAATTTTGAGATAGACATTTTGTTCCATGCAGTTTAAAGTTCAGGAGATTATACCTTTGAGCAGGACATTCGCCCCACAGTCTTCAGGGCAATGGTTATAAGTTATGCCCTGGGGGCATATAAGTTTTTTATTGAAATCTTTGTCGTAGAAACTTCAAAAAAAGCTCATTTGATTGGAAATTCAAATGTCCTGGTGCCCTTTTTAATAGTCAAAAGTGATTTGAGGGCAACTAACACCCCTTCCACGCCCACTTTTCCCCAAACACAAACAATCAAAATTTTAGATAGCCATTTTGTTCAGCGCAGTTGATTTTCCGTATAGAAATTATGTTTTTGAGGAAGACACTCCCCCACAGCCCTCAGGGCCAGGGTTGTAATTTATGCCCTGGGGGCATATAAGGTATATAAGGTTTTTATAGAAAGCGATGTTGTAGAAACTTCAAAAAGGGCTCATTCAATTGGAAATTAAAAGGGCTAGTGCCCTTTTAATAGGCGAAAGTCAATGAAGGGCAACTAACCTCCCCCCCCCCCTCACACCCACCATTTCCCCAAACGCACCCAATCAAAATTTTGAGATATCCATTTTGTTCAACGTAGTCGAAAGTTCTAGAAATTAGGTCTTTTAGGATGATAGCCCCATTAGAGCCCTCATTGCAAGGGTTGTAAGTTATGCCCTGGGGGCAAATAAGGTTTATATAGAAAGTTGTTGTAGAAATTTCAAAAAGGGCGCATTTGATTGGAAATTGAAATTGCTCTTTTTAATATTCGAAAGTGAGTGGAGAGTAATTAACCCCCCTCTCACGCCCATGATTTCCCCAAACACATTCAATAAAAGTGTAGAGATAGCCATATTGTTTAACGTAGTTGAAAGTTCTGGAAATTATGTATTTAAGGATGACAAACCCCCCAGAGCCCCCAGGGGAAAGGTTGTAAGTTATGTCCTGGGTACTTTACTGAAAAAAAATACAAATGAATGTGCATTGTCAGTTTAATATACATATACTGATATTTAGTAATCAAAATGTTAATATTAGTTGATTTATTAAAGTTATAAAAGTAAAAACATTTATATTTTTTTCAGTAAAGTTCAAATAATGTTCTGGCCTTGGGAAGGCATAGGGGTTTTGCGCCCAACTTATGTTAATTTCTGCTCCTTTTCAGTTTGACTCGGTTATTTATTGTAATTTCTGTTCGTTTTGGGTTTAATTTATTTATCGATGCTGATTTGTGGTAGTTTCACGCTGGTAGATTATTTGATTTTATTTTGGCTCATTTTTTGTTTAATGGAGTTTTTACTTTTCTTTGAAAAACTTATTTTGTAGAAAAAGTTTTTTTTAAGTAATCGATTAAAAGGCAAAAATTAGTAGATATGACGCCAAGAATAAAAAGAAATTATAATTAAAATTAACCAAAATTAGAATCGATAAATAGTATATATAAGGATGAGGCTGCCGCCCGTCAAACCCCCACGGAGCATATTATTAGGATCCCTTTTGCTGTTTAGAAGCTATTTATTAGTAATTTTATTCAGTTTTATTCTTAGTTGTTTTGTTCAGTACATTACTCAGTTTTATTATTAATTTAGTTGGTATCTTTATTTTTCTCATTAATTTAAATATGAATCTGGGCTATTGATAGTCTATTTCTAATACATTGTCATTCACATAAGAAATCCTACAAAAAAAGGAATTGGATATGTGCCTTCATCACCAAACTATGTGGAGCCTGATTCTTGGTTTTAGCTTTAAATTTGTGCAATAAAAAAAGGGCAAAAAGGTCAGCAAGTTCGCTTGGATAGCTCAGAATACGTGATCAATAAAAAATCAGGTTCTCAGCCTTAAATTCACTAGATTCTCTGCAAAATTCTTGTATGAGCTTCTTTCTCGTCTCTTTTCAAATTTTAAAATAGAGAAAACCCTTTAAATTTTTTGAATCTATTCTCTTGTATTTCTCATCCTCTCACTTAACAAATTTGCTGCTCATCTAAGCTCTTCATCCAAAGGTCAAAATTCACGTTTTGTAGACAAAAAAGCATTTGGAGTGTAAAAACATCTAAAAGGTCCTCGGTATGACATCTTAAAGGAAATATAAACGACAAGGGTACGATTAAGGGTTTGAAGACAATAATATTTTAGCACTAGCCGTAATAAGTCAACCCAGATTTTTTTTTTTTCACAATAAATTAGTCATGAGAAGGGAAATAAAAGCTTAAATAGAAATTTTCCAAAAAAAGAGTATATTGAGCATAAGGTTTTTAAGCAAAGGCAGACGGAAAGACAAAATTTGATTATTTCTTTACCATATATTGACAAAAAAGAGAAATAATGCATACTTATACTGACAAAAAAAAACATATATGAAGAAAAAAAGTATTTGTTAATAGGAAGGAAGGTCATTAAACAATTTATAACCAATTAAAAACCCCACAACTACAGGCTGAGAGAAACTTCCTTAATTTTTTTTCGTGTGTTAACAATGAGGGTGGTGTGCTTACTAATTCAAAAAATTACATTTATTTATAATAATAAAAATATTGATGTTTCAAGCATAATATTTTACACATGACTTTTCATATTAAACAACCAGGAAAATAAATTTATTGCAAGTTATTTTTAAATGACAATATTAATTGTCAGCAAAAACTGTTAATTTCTACCAAGGATTGATTTTCTGGCTTTGACAGAAGAGGAAGTTTACTTCCTTTAGGAAGTAGGCAATGCACACAGTGCCTTTGATAAAGCCTTATAGCAACACAAACTTTCCCCGAAAGTTTCACCATAAACTTAATACACTAAGCAGTTCCTGGGACATTGCTGATGTCCTTTTGTATTAGTAGATATAGTAGTCACAGTAGATATGAGTAGCAATAGTAACAGTGATGATATGCAGATCTTGCCTTTTAGTCAGTTGAATCCTCATCATACAATAAAGGTTTAAACTTAATAATCTAAGCTACTCTAGAAATATTATTAATAAACCCTTATCACAACAAGTATGCATATATTAAGTATGTATATATTCACATATAAATATATAAGTAAATGTGCGTTTTGATTTAGTTCAACTTCCTCTCCATATTTCTTAAAACATTCACCCTAATACCATTTAGTAGCAGTCACATTAGAAGTAGTGCTTGTAGTGGTAGTAGCAGTGTCTACACGTTGTCTTCTGGTCATTAGAACATTCCTCCTCATAGTTTCATGAAAATTTCAACTTAATACCCTAATCCATTCCCAAGATACAACCTTTTCAAAATGTGCATGCATGTAGCATGTTTTACTTGTGTTCCACATTCCCTAAAAGCTTTACCTTAATATTCCTAGTCTTTTTGGACATTAAGGGTCAAACATACCCCCCTTTCCCAGTAACAAATATCGTATGTATAAAATAGAGAATTGCATAACCTGCAACATTTGTCCAATGGGCCATGGGGAGGGTGGGATTCACAGGGGCATAGGTATTTTACCTTTCAACTATGCTAAACAAAACGGCTATATTAAAATTTCTATTGAAGGTCTTTAGGAGAATAAAGATTCTGAGGGAGGGAGCTGCTTGCCCTCCAATCACTTTTGAATCTTAAAAAGGACACTATAACCTATAATTTCTGATTCTATGAGCCCCCTCTGAAGTTTCAACAGCAACTCCTTCTATAAGAAGTGCCTTTGCAACAAAAACATTAAATAAATAATACATATAGCCTACTTTGCTCTTTACTTAGGCAGTGCTTAGAATATTCAAACTAAGAAAGAGCAAAAGAAAGGTTTATAAAAACTGACATGATTGAAATCATTTCTCTTAAATGGAAGCACTGTGTGATAACAGATATCTCAAAAATGTTCATCTTACCTTTCTGAACAGCAGAATCATCAGAAAGAGTGTGAAGTGCAGCTGCTTCAGAAGTTTGAGACGAGTTCATGGCAGAGATCTTAAAAATTTGAACAAGTTGAAATGCAGCAGATGCTGTTAAACTTGGATGCTGCAGATGCTGTTATACTTCTGTTTTACAACTATGACTAGAAAAAAAAGGTCCCTAAGAAACATGCAAGCAATAATAACCCGTTATGCTGTTATGCTGCAGATGCTGTTATGCTTCTGTTTTACAACTATGACTAGAAGCAAAAGGTCCCTAAGAAACATGCAAGCAATAATAAACCGTTATGCTGTTATGCTGCAGATGCTGTTATGCTTCTGTTTTACAACTATGACTAGAAGCAAAAGGTCCTAAGAAACATGCAAGAAATAATAACCCATTATGCTGTTATGCTTCTGTTTTACAACTATGACTAGAAACAAAAAGGTCACTAAGAAACATGCGAGCAATAATAACCCGTTATGCTGCAGATGCTGTTATGCTTCTGTTTTACAACTATGACTAGAAACAAGAGAGCCCTAAGAAACATGCAAGCAATAATAACCCGTTATTCTGTTATGCTGCACATGCTGTTATGCTTCGTTTTACAACTATGACTAGAAACAAAAGGTCCCTAAGAAACATGCAAGCAATAATAACCCAATATGCTGTTATGCTGCAGATTGCTGTTATGCTTCTGTTTTACAGCTATGACTAGAAACATAAGGTCCCTAAGAAAAAAGCAAGCAATAATAACCCTTTTCACATGGTAGCCTACATTACAAATTTAATATAAGCAAAATAGAAACAATGACCATCAACACTATTGAAATCATAGATCTAGAAGTTGCCAAATACAATTTTTCCAAGAAAAGGTTTTGATGGTTTAAAATATTGATAAGAAAGGTTTAAAAATTGGGATTTAAATTGTTCAAAGGATTTGGTTTTTGACACTTTCAAAATTATTTGATTTTATATTGATATTATTCTATCGATTAGCTAATGTAGCTTAGGGGTTTTGACTCTTGCCTTCATTAAATTTACCCTGTAGGAAAAACAGTTACTCTAATAAAACTTCCTAAATGACCCTGCTTAACAACAGGAACATTAGAAAGGTTGATATTTTCAGCATGATCAGAAATTTAATTAGTTCTAAAATAAGATTTCTTAACCAACTTAAAACAGTTTACAAATAATATCTAAAACCAAGATAAAAATATGAAACTCAAGTCATAACCTAATGCCAAGTTGATCATTCATAGTCAGGGATTCAAAGTACATGGAATTATTGTGGTTCAGCAAGCTCAAAATTTCTTTAAATGCTTGGCTTCCTTTTTTTTAATATAGGCCGTTTAATAGTGGTCTATTTTGACCTATCCAATTTTTCCCAGAAGATTGGATTTACTCTGCCAAATTGCTGCAAATTAAGCCACTGAGATAGTTCCTCATCTTTTTAAAGTATTTCACCTGTTCAATTGAGAAGTTGACATTTTAACTGACTCGAGATCTTAACTATACATACTTTCATTTATAAATCCATTTGATGCTAATGGTGGTATCTAAAAATAATGACTTTGAAAAGCTTTGATATTGTAAAAACTCCAAAAGGCCAAGCAGACCTCCCTCGGGATTTGCTGGTCCAACTCTAGGTGCATATGGTATAATGCTGCTGGTGGAATATCTAGAACCTAGAATGCTCCCAGAAGAGGTAGATTGCTGTTGCTTGATTTCATCTCTGGGGCAGAACAGTTTGTTCGTAAATGGTCCACTGTCTCATTGCCTTTTTGGCAAAATCTGCAGAGCAGGGATTAGGGAGGACTTTAAGATCTTGAGGATATCTTACAGGTGAAAGCATGGTGGTTAGGGTCTATTGAATCACTTCTAATTCTACTACTACTGCTACTAACAACTCACCGCAGCACCAAGCCGCCTGAGGCCAACACAGCTACGCACGCTCCTCCGCCACCCCAATCTATTCAAAGCCTCCCTTTTTACACCCGCCCACAAAGTTCCCATTTCCTTTAAATCTTTCTTTATGACGTCCACCCACCCCAGACGGGGACGACCAGCTTTCCGTTTAGCCCTAGATGGTTGGCCAAAGAGAACAATCTTCGGCAATCTGTCATCCTTCATCCGCGCAACGTGCCCTAACCACCTCAACCTTTCTTTCATTATAGCCCTTGAGAGCGGTATTGAACCACATTTTTCGTATAGCCTATTTTTTGAAACACGGTCAGTCAGCCGGGTACCCAGAACAATCCTCAAGCAATTTCTCTGGAAAACATCTAGCAAATCTTCATCCGCTTTTCAGAGCGTCCATGCTTCAGAGCCATATTTGACCACTGTCATCACTGTAGCTTCTAATATTCTAATCTTGGTTTGCAGACTTATCGTCCTATTCTTCCAGACTTTTTTTTAACTGTGAAAAAACACCCTGAGCCTTGGCTATTCTATTTTTAACATCTTCACTGCTCCCACCATCTTTACTAATAATACTACCAAGGTAAGTGAAGCTGTCCACCTGATCAATCTTTTCATTACCCAACATCACCTTTTCATCTTCACTCATTCCTAGCCTTAGTGACTTAGTCTTCCTAACATTAATTTTCAAACCAATTCTAGCACCCTGAACTCGCAAAACCTCTAAAACTTCATTCATTTTGCTCACACTTTCATCTAGGATGCTTAAATCATCAGCATAATCCAAGTCCAGGAGACTTTTTCCTCCCCATTTGATTCCGTGGTCTCTCATTGCCTTTCCTGTGCTCCTTAAAACAAAGTCCATCAAAATAATCCATATAAAGAGGGATAGAACACAACCCTGCTTAACTCCTGAGTTAATACAAAACCAGCTGCTAACCTCATTTCCTACCTTAACCGCAGCAGTGTTATTCTCGTACATAGCACTAATCACTTTAATGAATTTGTCTGGTATACCATACAAGGATAAAACCTTTACTAAAGCTCTTCTATCAACAGAATCGAACGCTTGCTCATAATCTATAAAACTAAGGACTAAAGGTGTTTGAAAACTCAGGCACTTCTCAATTATTAGCCTCAGAGTGAAAATTTGGTCGACACATCCTCTACCTTTTCTAAAACTGCACTGCTCTTCTCTTAAAACTTTGTCTACGGCATCTCTCAGTCTAAAAAGTATCATATTACTAAGTAATTTGCTACCTACAGAGACCAGACTAATGCCTCGATAATTACCACACTCACTTTTATCACCTTTCTTATAAAGTGGCTTAATTAAGGTTTTCCTAAAATCGTTAGGTACTTCCCCTTTTTCAAAAATCATATTCATAATCTTCAATTACTTATTTCCAACCTCAGAGCCACCATATTTAAGAAACTCATTTACCACCCTATCAGCACCTGGAGCCTTATTATTCTTTAATCCTTTTAGTACTGTTGCTAATTCCTCCTCACAAAACAAATCTTCCTTCACATCCAAGGTATCACAAACTTTTTCATTTTCCTCTATATTTTTTCCTGCAACTCTATCTCGGTTAAGCAAGTTCTCAAAATGTTCGGCCCATCTCTCTTTAGTTTTTTCCTTATCGCTAATTGCGACCCCATACCTATCTTTAACTGGGACAAGTCCGGATTGACTACTCCCTCTCAATTTGTTAACGTGCCAGTACAAAATTTTACTATTATGCCGTCTAGCTGCATCTTCCAGATCCTCGGCAATTTTATCCATGGCCTCCACTTCACATCTCCTTAGTTCATATTTTAATGCTTTCTCCACTTTCTTTACATTTCTTTTGTTTTCATACGATTTATCACTCAGATAATTCTTGTACAAGTCCTTTCTCCTTTCTATTAACATAAAGCTTTTTCACTAATATTCTTAGCTGCAGTTCTAGCTTTCTTCCCTAATACACCTTCAGCAACTTCACAAATTATTTTTCTAAAATTATTCCAACCATCGTTCCACATTATCAAATTTTAAACTCTCAAGTTTAGTATTCAACTGTTCCTGGAAAGTTTCTCTCAAATTCTCATCCTGGAGTCTACCAACATCATAACTTCCCGGGAGGTAGTTACTCTTCCGATATTTCAGTTTTAAATTAACCCTTGACACTACTAGATGGTGATCTTTACTTTTAACATCAATAGCAGCACTCCTATATACCCTAGTATCTTGTATTGATCCTGCCAGTCTTCGGTTTACTATAACATAATCAATAAGGTTTGCTGTCTTACCATCACGTGAATACCATGTTAACTTATGAGCCATTTTATGACCAAACACTGTATTGGTTATAACCAGATTGTTATACCTACAAAATTGCAAAAGTCTGTATCCATTACTGTTTTCTTTCCCTACACCAAATTTACCTAGGCTGGGATACCATCTATCCCTATTTCTACCAACCTGGGCGTTAAAATCTCCCAGTAATAACATCATATTTCTACCTGGGACCTTGTCTATTTGCTCCTGTAACTGTAAGTAAAATTCATCTGAGTCACTAGTATCTCCGTCAGTCGGTTCTACAGGGGCGTATACTACTATAACTGATACCCTGAACTTTCTAGTCATAAAATGAGCAATTAGTATTCTATTATTAATACCTTCCCAGCCTAAACAAGACATAGCAGCTTCCTTATTCATCATGAGGCCTACTCCCTGTCTATGTACCCCATCCTTCCTGCCTGAGTAAACAAATTCTATATCACCTAATTTCATGCTTCCTACCCCTGGGATATGAGTTTCTGAAACTCCTAATAAATCCAGTTCGAATCGTCTGAATTCGTCAGTCAAAATGTCGATACGATAGTCATTTTTTAATGTCGTAACATTCCAAGTTCCAATTTTCATGTTCTTTAAATCATTGAAATTATTTTCGCCTCAGGAAAAGCAATGATCCCGGATACCAGTGCAGGACGGGGATCATATATCTTCTCAAGTCTACACCGAGGTGCTTAAGCCGGCTTCGAACCGGACAGCAACAAGTCCCTGGGACCTCCATGAATGGAGGGTTTGTGCCATCCTGAGCCCATCTTGGTCACAACATGGTTTTCAGCACTTGGCGATGCTCTTCTATCAACAAGAGTCGAAATCCTGCACAGACAGTCTCAAGCCTATTACCTCCGACTCATTATATATTCATGCCTACAAATATTATGCTACTACGGGGAGGCAACCCATAATAGATAAATTAGCTAGGAAGAGGTTTTTCAGCCCAAAGACGCCCATCAAAACATACCAAGCCCAGAAGAATTGTCCATTAGTCAGAATCCCGTGCGAATGCTGTGTCGTTTACTAGGCTATAATTTCCTCGAGGGGCGCCACTCCTCAAGTGGGAATAGAGTTGACCGAAAGATCCCCAGTCTTGCAGGTACCCCAAAAAGGTCGAGGCAGCCCTTTGCAGAGGCCGTTGTCCATAGATCTGGATCTTACGCCCTGCTACAGTAGTCCTCCTATAGAGGATCCTCCCGCGATGGTGTTCAGCATCACCATGCAATTTAACCCATTACTGGGAGAAGGTATGCAACTCATGGGACTTGTGGACAAACCAGTGGGCCCTTTTGAGTGTACATTTGAGGGGCCTTCTTCCTCCTACGCCTGTATTTGACCCCGGGCGAGGGTGCCCCAGATTCTATTATGGACCCCCAGAGACAAGGTCCCCCCTTGGTCCGTGCCTCCTATGGAGGTACGATTATTCCTTGTCTTATAGGGCAACATACAAATTTTCTTTGTGGTGCCAGTAATACTTTTAAGTTTGAGTCCGAGAGTATCCCTGAAGGGGATTGAACTGTGACTTATATATGGAGGGTGGTATATATAGAATAATTGCTGCCTTGTGAAGTCTGGTGTTTCTTTTGATCCCAAGATATCTGGTAATGAATTGAAATTCAACTATGAAACCTTTAATTGCAGATTATTGAAAAGGGAAGTTTTCTGGACATGTTGTACGGGATGTTGAAAAGTGGCTGGAGGGCTGCCATCCCCTCTTATAACGTTTTTAGCTACCCTCCCACCAAAAAAGTTTGAACAGAATTCTGAAATAGCCAGCTTATTCAAAATAGTCTAAATGTCAAATTACTATACTACTGGGATGACATAAGCCCAGACGCCTTTTGAAGGGGATGCCAAATTCAATCAGACACACAATGTACATGCTAGTTGTCAAAACGCAATGTCAGCAATATCAAGGAGGCACACTTGTGCCTCTATAAAGAGGCGAACCACCACAATGTTAAGCGATTTCCGGTCCTAGCGGTCGCAGAGAGACAGCGGTAATCGCATTTTGTAGCCCAAGCTCAAACTAAGAAACGTGCAAAATTTCACCCCCCCCCCCCTCCGACTTTATCTTCATGGGTAAAAGTGGGCCGGAAGTTTCGACCCTCCGACCACAGCCCCCCTTTAACGTTGTCCGATTGGGTTGAAATTTAGAGGTTAAGCTTTACTAGGGCCCGGGAGCTTATCCTCGAAATTTCAGCTCAATCCGATCACTTCTTCCCTGTTTTCCAAAACCAAATATAGCCACTTAAAGTTCATTTCTCTTTTTTTTTTTCTTATCCACGCCTACAGGCCACAGTTGGCAACTGATCCGGGTGAATGAGGACTCATTCGAAGCAGAATTCGACCTGTTAGGGCCTTTTGATATTTTCAGACCGAAAAAATTATCCCCCGAATTTACATTCACGAAAAACCTCGTTTTCCTATAATAGCCCATGTTAATTTTTCCCACCACAACCCCCCTTTAACGTTGTCTGATCGGGCTGAAATTTAGAGGATAAGCTTTCCTGGGGCCTGGGAGCTTATCCTCGAAATTTCAGCTCAATCTGATCACTCCTTCCCTGTTTTCCAAAAACCAAATATCAAGTTTTGCTTGCGTCAAAAATAGATTCCCCTTACTAAAAACAATTACAATTACGTCTCTTTAGTGCAGCGGTCGAGACTCCAGACTGTCAGGCGGAAAACCCGGGTTCGATTCACCGTTAGAGAAATTTTTTATATACTGAATTTAAATTTTAAAAAAGAAACTCAGTTACAAGGTCGAACATTAAAACGTACAGGGATTAGGAGGCACAGTTGGGGGGCTGCCGCCCCCCAAACCCCCCGCTTTCGCAGCCTTTAAATAAAAAAAAAGTTCTTTAAACTGAAAGTAAGGAGCGACATTAAATCTTAAAACGAACAGAAATTATTCCGTATATGAAAGGGGCTGTGCCCTCCTCAACGCCTCGCTCTTTACGCTAAAGTTTTTATTGTTTAAAAAAAAGAGTTGTGAGAAAGTCAAACTTTAGCGTAAAGAGCGAGGCGTTGAGGAGGGCACAGCCCCTTTCATATACGGAATAATTTCTGTTCGTTTTAAGATTTAATGTCGCTCCTTACTTTCAGTTTAAAGAACTTTTTTTTTATTTAAAGGCTGCGAAAGCGGGGGGTTTGGGGGGCGGCAGCCCCCCAACTGTGCATCCTAATCCTGTACGTTTTAAGGTTCGACCTTGTAACTCAGCCTCTCTTAACTCTTTAGAAAACGTAGTTTTTTTCAAATAATTTCTGCACGTTTTTGTACAGTTTATTACTTATTATTGCTTGACTAACTGTTAGCTGATCGTGTCAGGAGTTAAAGTTGGGGGCTGCCGCCCCCCAAACCCCCCGCTCTTGCAACATTCTTGTGTTAAGACTTTTAATTCCTGATTACTCAAATCACGTCGTACAGGGGGCCTCCCAATCCCTGTACGTTTTAAGGTTCGAACTTGTGACTCAGCCTCTTTAACAGCCCCCCAACTGTGCCTCCTAATCCCTGTACGCTTTAAGGGTCGACCTTGTAACTCAGCCTCTTTAACTCTTTAGAAAACGTAATTTTTTTCAAATAATTTAAAAAAGAAACTGAGTTTCTTTTTTAAAATTTAAATTCAGTATATAAAAATTTTCTAAGAAAAAGCTGCGGGTATTTAGTTGAAACTTTCATGATATGTTGATGGATATGTTGAAGAGTGGTCAAAGGGCAACTAGCACCATTGACATTATTTTTTAGATGCTAACTCCTCTCAAAACTATTAAAAAAAATTAAAAGCAGTTTTGTTCAAAATCTTCAAAGTGTTTAGTAACTATATCCCCAGGTATGCAGTGCCCTCCAGAACACCCAGGGCAAGTATTGTAAATTATGCCATTTGTCCATTTTTTACATGCAGAATTTATCATTATGAAAAGGAGGAATGTTTGATTCTGGATGTGACAAAACAGATTAAGAGTATTAAGACGAAACTTTGAATTATATTGGAGGGTACGTTAAACTAAATCCAAGGATAGTATGCATATTCAGTTTATCAAAAAGGCATATCTGCAATATCTCAAGAACAGCTGATGGTGGTAAGTTTACACTTTCAGGGCTTATTGTGGGGGATGTTGAAAAGTGGTTGAGGGTCAACCAGTCCTCCTCCCATGCAATTATTAACTACCCTCCCCCTAAAGATATTTGATTCTCCAGTCATGACAACTCCCCCCCCCCACAGCCCCTTGGGGAAGCATTGTGAGCTCTGCAAGCTCCCCACTGCTTATAAATAAGGTTGGTCAAAGGGGCATGTTTGTCCCTGAGTCTCCAAAAAGACTAAGTGTATTAAATAAAACATATAGTAAATATTCAGAGGGGTGTCAGAAAAAATCAAGACACTGTAATAACCAGAAGAGTTGTCAAAAGGTTACAACAGCAACATCATAGGCAGCGCTAGTGCGCTGCCTAAGCAAAGAATGATGTGGGCACAATGTGTTGTTTTTTGGGGTTTTCTTTTTCTCCATACCCGGGCACTTTGTATCAAAGGAGTTGTTCTAGAAAGTTCGAAAACGGCTCATTCGATTGCAAATTAGAGTGGCTAGTGCCCTTTTTAATAGTCGAAAGTGATTGGAAGGCAACTAACCCCACCCCCCCCCCCACGCCCATCATTCCCCCAAACACATCCAATCAAAATTTTGAGACAGCCATTTTATTCAGCATAGTTGATTTCCAGATAGAAAATATGTTTTTGAGGAGGACACTCCCCCAAAACCCTCAGGGCAAGGGTTTTAAGTTATGCCCTGGGGGCATACAAGGTTTTTATAGAAGGCGTTGTCGTAGAAACTTCAGAAAAGGCTCATTCGATTGGAAATTCAAAGGGCTAGTGCCCTTTTTATTAGTCAAAAGTGATTGGAGGGCAACTAGCCCCCCCCCACACCCATCATTCCCCCAAACACATCCAATCAAAATATTGAGATAGCCATTTTGTTCAGTATAGTTGTTTTCCAGATAGAAAATATATCTTTGAGGACGACACTCCCCCAAAACCCTCAGTGCCAGGGTTTTAAGTTATGCCCTGGGGGCATATAAGGTTTTTATAGAAGGTGTTGTCATTAAAACTTTAAAAAAGGCTCATTTGATTGGAAATTCAAAGGGCTAGTGCCCTTTTTAATAGTTGAAAGTGATTGGACAGTAACTAACCACCCTCTCACGCCCACCTTTTCATAGGCAGCGCGCTAGCGCTGCCTAAGTAAAGAACCATGTGGGCACAATGTGTTGTTTTGGGTTTTTTTTTCTCCATACCTGGGCACTTCGTATTAATGGAGTCGTCGTAGGAACTTCAAAAAGGGCTCATTCGATTGGAAATTGGAGTGGCTAGTGCCCTTTTTAATAGTCGAAAGTGATTGGAGGGCAACTAGTCCCCCCCCCATGCCCATCATTCCCCCAAACACATCCAATCAAAATTTTGAGATAGCCATTTTGTTCAGCGTAGTTGACTTCCAGATAGAAAATATGTTTTTGAGGAGGAGACACCCCCACAATCCTCAGGGAAAGGGTTTTAAGTTATGCCCTGGGGGCATATAAGGTTTTTATAGAAGGCGTCGTTGTAGAAACTTCAAAACAGGCTCATTCGATTGGAAATTCAAAGGGCTAGTACCCTTTTTAATAGTCAAAGTGATTGGAGGGCAACTAGCCCCCCCCCCACACCCATCATTGCCATAAATACATCCAATTAAAATTTTGATAGCCATTTTGTTCAGCATAGTTGATTTCCGGATAGAAAATACGTTTTTGAGGAGGACACTCCCCAACAACCCTCAGGGCAAGGGTTTTCAGTTACATCCTGGGGTTTATAAGGTTTTTATAGAAGGTGTTGTCATAGAAACTTCAAAAGGGGCTCATTTGATTGGAAATTCAAAGGGCTAGTTCCATTCTTAATAGTCGAAAGTGATTGGAGGGCAACTAGCCCCCCCCCCACGCCCATCATTCCCCCAAACACATCCAATCAAAATTTTGAGATAGCCATTTTGTTCAGCGTAGTTGATTTCCGGATAGAAAATACGTTTTTGAGGAGAACACTCCCCAACAACCCTCAGGGCAAGGGTTTTAAGTTATATCCTGGGGTATATAAGGTTTTTATAGAAGGCGTTGTCACAGAAACTTCAAAAAGGGGCTCATTTGATTGGAAATCCATAGGGCTAGTGCCCTTTTTAATAGTTGAAAGTGATTGGAGGGAAACTAGCCCCCCCCCCCGGTCCATCATTCACCCAACACATCCAATCAAAATTTTGAGATAGCAATTTTGTTCAGAGTGGTTGATTTCTAGCTAGAAAATATTTTTGAGGAGGACACTCCCCCACCACCCTCAGGGCAAGGGTTTTAAGTTATGCCCAGGGGGCATATACAGTTTTTATAGAAGGCGTTGTCATAGAAACTTAAAAAAAAGCTCATTCGATTAGAAATTCAACAGGCTAGTGCCCTTTTTAATAGTCAAAAGTTGATTGGAGGGCAACTAGCCCCCCCCCCCCACACCCATCATTCCCTCAAACACATCCAATAAAAATTTTTAGATAGCCATTTTGTTCAGCATAGTTGATTTACAGATAGAAAATATGTTTTTGAGGAGGATACTCTGCCACAGCCCTCAGGGCAAGGGTTTTAAGTTATGCCCTGGGGGCATATAAGATTTTATAGAAGACGTTGTTGTAGAAACTTCAGAAATGGGCTCATTCGATTTGAAAATCAAAGGGATAGTGCCCTTTTTCATAGTCGAAAGTGATTAGTAATATTTTGTTGCTGTTGTTGTTGTTTAGACCAGGGCACTTTGTTTCAAAGGAGTTGTTGTGGGAACTTCGAAAGGGGCTCATTTGATTGAAAACAGAAAGGGCTGATGCCCTTTTTAATAGTCGAAAGTGAATGAAGGGCAACTAATCCCCCTTCCACTCCCACCCTCCCATTTGCCCATTATGTTTAAAAACTAAATGCTGCCACAAGATTAAATCAAAATGCACTGTGATAATGCTAATTCCCAATAAGGCATCTCAGCAGTATCCCAAGAACGACTGAGGGTATTATGTTCAAACTTTCGAGGCTACTTCTCCTTTTAAAATTTAACCCAATCAAAATAGTGTAAGTGTATCAAAGCTATCAAAGAAAGTAAACAGATTTTTTTAGCGAATGGTATCAAGTTTCCCATTTCAGGTCAACTAGAGGAGGTATGAAACTAAGTTAAACAGTACTATTTGTGTCCAGATTTTTAAAATGGTGTATGTTTTTAAAAATTGCTGAAACTTTTTCTCCAGCATACAAATAGCAGGCCATACTATAAAGTCTTAAAAAACGAAAAATTTTAAAGTGTTATTTCCTTTTTCCCTGAAAAAACTATGTCAATATAAAACAAACAGAAATTAATTGAAAACACTTTTTCCACAAAATAAGTTTTTAAAGAAAAGCAAAGAACTCCATTAAATAAAAAATGAGCAAAAATAAAATCAAATAATCTACCCAGTTCGAAACTACCACAAATAAGCATCAATAAATAAATCAAACCCATAACGAACAGAAATTAAAATAAATAACTGAGTCAAACTCAAAACGAGCATAAATTAACATAAGTTGGTCACTAAACCCCTATTCCTTCCCAAGGCCAGAAGAAAATTTGCACTTAGCTGAGAAAAATATAAATGTTTTTACTTTTATAACTTTAATAAATCAAATAATTTTAACATTTTGATTACTAAATATCAGTATATGTATATTAAACTGACAATACACATTCATTTGTATTTTTTCAGTAAAGTGCAAATTTTGTTCTGAGAGTGTATCATTAGACAGACTCTTATGACATTTTGGGGAGAATTTTTGGCATGTAAACTTGGAAAAATCACATGACTCTCTTTGGTATTTAAACTTGACTTGTGCAAATTAACTAATGCCCCCTCCTCAACCCTCAAACTTTATGCTAAAATTTGAGTTGTGTCCCAATTCTTTAAGAACAACTTCTTTAAGAACAATAAGAAGCATTATTAAAAGTACTCAAAAACTTTAGCATAAAGAACAAGGTGTTGAGGCTATATGTAATAATTTCTGTTTGTTTTAAGTTTTAATGCTGCTCCTTACTTTCAGTTGAAAAAACTTGTTTTTTTTATTTAATCATTATATAGAAGGGGAGAGGATGGACGTAAAAACCCCTTCCCAGAACATAATTTTGGCTGAATATCTGTACCTGAAAGTTTCCTTTTTCTAGCTACACTATTCTCCATGAGAGCAAAACGCCCTATAGAAGGATTTACCCCACTTCTATTTTATTAAATGTTTCCTTGAGAAGAGCTATAACTCATCAAAATAATTAATGAAAATGATTTTTTAAATCGATGCCTGTTAAATACAAGAGAGAATGAATTGATTAATGATGATTTTTTACCCTATGCTTTAAAGTAGGTCTAGCCTACTTTTTTGGTATATTTTCTGATTAATTTGATACTGAGATGCCAAAGAGATAGACATATCTTTAGAATGAGAATTTGATCCTGAATCCAAATATAATGTTATTGCCTCATAAATAAATTTTATCCCCAACCCCCCCCCCCCTTATGTGTAAGTATATATGGTACCATGAATTGTCTATAGCCTAAGCAATGAAATTTCCATTAATACTAATCACTGAATAAATTTGAAGAAAAATTGACCTAGAAAAAATTCAGTAGAAACTATACACACAATTTAGAATATGTATTTCTATTTCTTAGCTATCAATGTTATTTAGAAAATTTACCCTTTTCTTGACTCATTTGTTGTGCCAAAAATAAGGAGCTGGGTGTCATTTGAGTCTATTAAAGGGTCCTATTGAGTCTATTCAAAGGCTTTAAAATAGGTTTGGAAGTGAAGCATCTATTCACACTTAGGAAGAGTATGAAAAAGAAGTAAACCATTGGGCTCACCTTGCCTTTATCTTTCTGATGGAATCTTGAGTAAAAATAGAGCACTTTAAATTACTGACCTAGGAATAAGGTGAACATACCACTCAATGCCTTTTTTATGCTCTTTCCAAATATAATAATTGCTTTTATCACAAATTCAATTTGAAGCCCAGTATGAACCCCCAAAGATGATACCCTTTTCTCTTATTTTTAGCAATATAAAAGGGTTAGAAACAGCAATCCTTACTTCATCATTTGCAGATTAATTGTAGTTAATGCATTCCAGAATCAGTAGAAAGGTATCCAATGCCAAGTCTTCCATTGGCCAGTTTTGTCTAGGAGCTAGTTTTACCAGGGGATCAAGGTTTCAGTCACCCATGATGAATAATTTGGCCATTTCCAATAATGTATTCAAACACAAGCCCAGCCACAGAGCCAAATGACATTCAAAAGATTGTAGAGCAAATAGCCAGATTGATTACATCCTCATGCCCTGCCATTGGAAATTGATGGCTATGAATAGTAGATTGTACATCAGAGCAGATACTGATTCATGGGTTGGATCATCTCCCTAGTCAGGCTAGATCTAAAGTTGCAATTAGCAGCACACCCCAAGATGCAACCTCCACAAAAATTTGACACCAATTGCTTGGATACCCTAATATACATCAGGCATTCAGCTTAGAGACCTTTAATTGCTTTGAAGCTTTCCAAGTGCAAATGACCAATGAGCAAACCCAGAGCTTGGATGAAGAGTGGGCAAACATACACAATACAATCCAGAAGGCTGCAGGAGCTGCAATAGGGTGCCATAAAAGACTATCCAAAACATGGATGTCAACAAACACAGTCTGGCTGGCTGAGTGCAAGCAACAGATTTCAGACAGAAAATTAGAGTTGTTCAAGTGCCCGAGGAGAGAATGCCACCAGTTGGGTAAGAATGATAAGAACCAGTAATGGGAGAAAATTGTAAAGACATGGAAGCTGCTGCCTCCAGATCCAACACCAGGAAGATGTATCAGCTCCTAAGATGAACTAGGAGTAAATCAGTTTAACCTTCTAGTACCTCTGTCAAAGACAAAAGCAGCAAGTTACTTTTAAAAAATCCAAAATAAACCATCCCTGGAAAGAGCACTTAGACAAACTACCTAACCAGTACCAACTCTCAACAGCAACAGATCATAATCAGCATAGCCATAACCCAAGCCAAAGCCCTGATGACCTGCAGGAACCAAATCAACCCAGCAGCATCTATAAAGAGATGAACATGGCCAACCTCATGTTAGATGAAGTCTGACAAGCAATCAATTGCCTGAAAAGTAGTTGTAGCATCCCGCTGAGCTCGCTTGCTTATTAGTTTAAGTGTTGTTTTTGTTATGTGCTTATATTTAGTGCTGCTTTGCTTTGCTCTGCTTGTGTGCTTATATTGTTGTATTTACAGGTGCTTGGGTCATATTAAAGAGCTAAACCAACTCGAATATTACGAATTCTACATGGTGTCAGAAGTGGGATATTGAACAGCAAACATGGATGGAGTAACCCCTCCAGCAATCAACTGGGAATCTGAAAATCTTGATGAAGAATGGTCGAAGTTTGAAGAACATGCAAGACTTATGTTTCTAGGCCCTCTCTCTGGTAAATCAGAGAAGATTCAGTGTGCCTATCTACTCATATGGATTGGCGAAAAAGGAAGAGACATTTTCAAAACTTTCGACATTGAAGCGGATGATGCAAATAAAATCGAGCCTTACCTTTTGAAATTTCGTGAATATGCTGCTCCAAAGAAGAACAAAGTGTTTGCCAGATATATCTTTCAGAAACGTGACCAGCGTGATGGAAAGACACTTGAGAAATACATCACAGAACTGAAGTTATTAGTCAAGCCATGCGAATACCATGATCCAAAAGAGATGACCAGAGATAAAATCATCTGTGGCATCAGAAATCCAAGAATACGAGAGAAACTTTTAGCTGAAGGCAACAGCTTAACACTGGAGACAGCAGTAGAAGTTTGTAGGATCTATTAAACGACCCAAGCACAGCTGAAGTCATTCGACAACAATTCCCACCATCCCCCGATCAAACAGGAAGTGGATGTAGCATACCGGAAACAACCGAAACCAGCAGACGCGAGATCAAGATCGAGAGGCACAGAGTGCTACTTCTGTGGAGGAATCTATGGCCCCGGACACAGCTGTCCTGCCAAAGGGAAAACATGCTCAAAGTGCAGAAAGTTAAACCACTTCGCAAAAGTATGCCGCAGCAAAGTTGGGAATGCCATCGAAAATGACGAACGGAGCCGAATAGCAGAAACTGCTGAAGAGGATGAAATACTGCTATACGCCGTACAGAAAGATGGGAGTTAGGATGAGGCGTTTGTTCCACTGAAGATCAACAATCAGACTACTGTAAGCTTCAAAATCGATACTGGGGCTCAGGCAAACATCATACCACAACACTACTTCGATCTCCTTGCCCCAAAACCACTTATACAGCCAACAAAGCAAAAACTCACCAGCTACTGTGGCTCAACCATCTCAACAGTTGGAACCTGCTTCCTATCAAGCAGCTACAATGGAACCTCTGAACAGAAACATAGGTTTTTCATAGTCGGAGGAAATTCTGTTCCTATCCTAGGATTCAAGTCTAGCAAAAATATGAACCTGGTGAAACTTGTCCTTAATATAGACGCCTCAGATGACGGCAAGTCGACGCCAGATCTGAAGCCACTCCTCGAACAATACAAAGAGTTGTTCTCTGGCATCGGGAAAATACAAGGCGAGTGCGAGATTCACCTCAAGGAAGGATTTATGCCGACAGCATATCCCGCCAGAAAAGTGCCTATCGCGATGCGTGAGAAATTGAAACAAGAGCTGGACAGACTGGAAAGTTTGGGGATAATAGGAAAGGTGGAAGAGCCTACGAAGTGGGTCAACTCGATGGTGCTAGTTGAAAAGAAGGATGGAGGTGTGAGACTTTGTATCGATCCGGTAGACCTCAACAAGGCCATCAAGCGCCCTCACTACCCGATCCCGACTTTCGAAGACGCCATTGCCGATCTGAGTGGTGCAAAATATTTCTCAAAGCTTGATGCCACCTCGGGGTACTGGTCGCTTGTGCTCTCAAAAGCAGCTTCAGACCTCACAACATTTAATACAATCTACGGCAGATACCGTTGGAAGAGATATCCCTTCGGGTTGATATCTGCCCAGGACGAGTTCCAGCGGAAGATGGAAGAGATATTTCAAGGTTTGGAAGGTCTTAAAATACTCGTCGATGACCTACTTATCTACGGAGCCACACGAGAAGAGCACGACAGAAGACTTGCAGACGTGCTTGAAAGAGCTAAACAGAAGGGTGTGAAATTCAACAGATCAAAGTGCCAGATTGCAGTCCAGTCAGTCTGCTACTTTGGTCACATCATCAGCAACGCTGGCATCAAACCAGACCCCGAGAAACTCCGCGCTATCAACGAGATGCCTACCCCAAAATCGAAGGAGGAGCTGCAGACTCTCCTTGGAATGCTGAACTTTCTCTCGAGGTACATCCCAAACCTGGCGACACAGAACCGACCATTAAGGGATCTGATTAAAGCTAACGAGTTCGAATGGAAAGAGCTCCACACCACATGTCTCAACCAGCTCAAAGAGTCCATAGTAACCAACCTGGCTTTCTTCGACAGCTCCAGCCCAACCCTTGAGCTCGAAGTTGACGCCTCGAAACATGGACTAGGAGCACGAATATCCGCGAGCGGCAAAGTCTTCGCTTACGCATCAAGATCGCTGAGTAAATCCGAACAGAACTACTCACAGCTGGAGAAAGAACTCTTTGCCATAGTCTATGGCTGCCGTCATTACCACCACTACCTATACGGAAGGAAAGTACAGGTCATCACGGATCATCGACCACTCGAATCCATACTAATCAAACCCCTCCATTACAGCACCACCAAGGATTCAACACCTGATGATGTACATACAGCCGTATGACTTGACTTTCAAGTACCGGGCTGGTAAGGAAATCCCTGTCGCAGATGCACTCTCAAGACTACACCTTCCAGACATTGACGAAGAATTACACGAAGAGATCGAAATCTTCGTACATTCGTTCGTAAAATTCATACCCGCCACGGGCAGCAGACTTGAGGAAATCAAACAGGGGACCTTGACAGATCACGAACTCCAAGCGCTGAAGACTGTCATCTTGGAGGGATGGCCCGACAACAGGAGACGATGCCCGAACACCATAGTCCAGTACTGGAGTATTCGCCAAGATCTCTCAACGCACGACGATCTGATCTTCAAAGGTTCGAGAATCGTCATTCCTACCACTCTACGAGATGACGTCTTAAAGGGACTACATTCCGCTCATTTGGGCACAGAAAAAACCAAGCAAAGAGCCCGAATGATCGTTTACTGGCCAGGTATCGGAAAAGACATTGAAACGTTTATCCGAAGATGCGATGCCTGCACTCACACGATGTCGAACAATCAAAAAGAGCCAATGATTCCCATGCCGATCCCGTCACTACCATGGCAGCACGTGGGATGCGATTTGTTCGAATGGAATGGGAAGCAGTATGCAATAACGGTCGACTATTACAGCCGCTATTTCGAGGTGGACAACCTAGCCTCCACCACCACTTCTCAAGTGGTCACGAAACTCAAAGGCTACTTTGCTCGCCATGGAATACCAGCCATTCTCACTTCTGATAACGGGCCGCAGTTCAGTTCCAGCGAATTCAGGCTATTCACGAAAAACTGGGGAATCGAACATCAAACGTCTAGCCCTTATCACCCCACGGCAAACGGGCTCGTCGAGAAATGCGTGCAAACCTGCAAGAGAATCTTGAACAAGTCCAAGATCAGCGGACAGGACCCATACATCGGCATCCTAGCATAGCGCAACAACAGACGAGATCAGTCCCGGACAGAGGCGGAGTGACGCAAACAAGATCTGGTAGAACAATAACCAAACCCATCAGGTTAAACTTATAGAGACAACAGCACGCTCGGAAGAAGGAAGATGTAGCATCCCGCTGAGCTCGCTTGCTTATTAGTTTAAGTGTTGTTTTTGTTATGTGCTTATATTTAGTGCTGCTTTGCTTTGCTCTGCTTGTGTGCTTATATTGTTGTATTTACAGGTGCTTGGGTCATATTAAAGAGCTAAATCAACTCGAATATTACGAATTCTACTAGGAACTTCAAAAAGGGCTCATTCGATTGGAAATTGGAGTGGCTAGTGCCCTTTTTAATAGTCAAAAGTGATTGGAGGGCAACTAGTCCCCTCCATGCCCATCATTCCCCCAAACACATCCAATCAAAATTTTGAGACAGCCATTTTGTTCAGCATAGTTGATTTCCAGATAGAAAATATGTTTTTGAGGAGGAGACACCCCCACAACCCTCAGGGTAAGGGTTTTAAGTTATGCCCTGGGGCATATAAGGTTTTTATAGAATGCGTTGTTGTAGAAACTTCAAAACAGGCTCATTCGATTGGAAATTCAAAGGGCTAGTACCCTTTTTAATAGTCAAAAGTGATTGGAGGGCAACTAGCCCCCCCCACACCCCTCATTCCCACAAATACATCCAATTAAAATTTTGAGATAGCCATTTTGTCAGCATAGTTGATTTCCGGATAGAAAATACGTTTTTGAGGAGGACACTCCCCAACAACCCTCAGGGAAAGGGTTTTAAGTTACATCCTGGGGTTTATAAGATTTTTATAGAAGGTGTTGTCATAGAAACTTCAAAAGGGGCTCATTTGATTGGAAATTCAAAGGGCTAGTTCCATTCTTAATAGTCAAAAGTGATTGGAGGGCAACTAGCCCCCCCCCCCACGCCCATCATTCCCCCAAATACATCCAATTAAAATTTTGAGATAGCCATTTTGTTCAGTGTAGTTAATTTCCGGATAGAAAATAGGTTTTTGAGGAGAACACTCCCCAACAATCCTCAGGGCAAGGGTTTTAAGTTATATCCTGGGGTATATAAGGTTTTTATAGAAAGCGTTGTCACAGAAACTTCAAAAAGGGCTCATTTGATTGGAAATCCATAGGGCTAGTGCCCTTTTTAATAGTTGAAAGTGATTGGAGGGCAACTAGCCCCCCCCCCCGGTCCATCATTCACCCAAACACATCCAATCAAAATTTTGAGATAGCCATTTTGTTCAGTGTGGTTGATTTCTAGCTAGAAAATATTTTTGAGGAGGACACTCCCCCACCACCGGCAGGGCAAGGGTTTTAAGTTATGCCCAGGGGGCATATAAAGTTTTTATAGAAGGCGTTGTCATAGAAACTTCAAAAAAAGCTCATTCGATTAGAAATTCAACAGGCTAGTGCCCTTTTTAATAGTCAAAAGTGATTGGAGGGCAACTAGCTCCCCCCCCCACACCCATCATTCCCTCAAACACATCCAATAAAAATTTTTAGACAGCCATTTTGTTCAGCATAGTTGATTTACAGATAGAAAATATGTTTTTGAGGAGGATACTCTGCCACAGCCCTCAGGGCAAGGGTTTTAAGTTATGCCCTGGGGCATATAAGGTTTTTATAGAAGACGTTGTTGTAGAAACTTTCAGAAATGGGCTCATTCGATTTGAAATTCAAAGGGCTAGTGCCCTTTTTAATAGTCGAAAGTGATTAGTAATATTTTGTTGCTGTTGTTGTTGTTTAGACCAGGGCACTTTGTTTCAAAGGAGTTGTTGTGGGAACTTCGAAAGGGGCTCATTTGATTGAAAACAGAAAGGGCTGATGCCCTTTTTAATAGTCGAAAGTGATTGAAGGGCAACTAATCCCCCTTCCACTCCCACCCTCCCATTTGCCCATTATGTTTAAAAACTAAATGTTGCCACAAGATTAAATCAAAATGCACTGTGATAATGCTAATTCCCAATAAGCATCTCAGCAGTATCCCAAGAATGACTGAGGGTATTATGTTCAAACTTTTGAGGCTACTTCTCCTTTTAAAATTTAACCCAATCAAAATAGTGTAAGTGTATCAAAGCTATCAAAGAAAGTAAACAAATTTTTTTGCGAATGGTATCAAGTTTCCCATTTCAGGTCAACTAGAGGAGGTATGAAACTAAGTTAAACAGTACTATTTGTGTCCAGATTTTTAAAATGGAGTATGTTGTTAAAAATTGCTGAAACTTTTTCTCCAGCATACAAATAGCAGGCCATACTATAAAGTCTTAAAAAACGAAAAAATTTAAAGTGTTATTTTCTTTTTCCCTGAAAAGACTATGTCAATATAAAACAAACAGAAATTAATTGAAAACACTTTTTCCACAAAATAAGTTTTTCAAAGAAAAGCAAAGAACTCCATTAAATAAAAAAATGAGCAAAAATAAAATCAAATAATCTACCCAGTTCAAAACTACCACAAATAAGCATCAATAAATAAATCAAACCCAAAACGAACAGAAATTAAAATAAATAACTGAGTCAAACTCAAAACGAGCATAAATTAACATAAGTTGGTCACTAAACCCCTATTCCTTCCCAAGGCCAGAAGAAAATCTGCACTTAGCTGAGAAAAATATAAATCTTTTTACTTTTATAACTTTAATAAATCAAATAATTTTAACATTTTGATTACTAAATATCAGTATATGTATATTAAACTGACAATACACATTCATTTGTATTTTTTCAGTAAAGTGCAAATTTTGTTCTGAGAGTGTATCATATTCTTACAGATTCTTATGACATTTTGGGGAGAATTTTTGGCATTTAAACTTGGGAAAAATCACATGACTCTCTTGGCATTTAAACTTGACTTGTGCAAATTAACTAATGCCCCCTCCTCAACTCTCAAACTTTATGCTAAAATTTGAGTTGTGTCCCAATTCTTTAAGAACAACTTCTTTAAGAACAATAAGAAGCATTATTAAAAGTACTCAAAAACTTTAGCATAAAGAACAAGGTGTTGAGGCTATATGTAATAATTTCTGTTTGTTTTAAGTTTTAATGCTGCTCCTTACTTTCAGTTGAAAAAACTTGTTTTTTTTATTTAATCATTATATAGAAGGGGAGAGGATGGACGTAAAAACCCCTTCCCAGAACATAATTTTGGCTGAATATCTATACCTGAAAGTTTCCTTTTTCTAGCTACACTATTCTCCATGAGAGCAAAACGCCCTACAGAAGGATTTACCCCACTTCTATTTTATTAAATGTTTCCTTGAGAAGAGCTATAACTCATCAAAATAATTAATGAAAATGATTTTTTAAATCGATGCCTGTTAAATACAAGAGAGAATGAATTGATTAATAATGATTTTTTACCCTATGCTTTAAAGTAGGTCTAGCCTACTTTTTTGGTATATTTTCTGATTAATTTGATACTGAGATGCCAAAGAGATATACATATCTTTAGAATGAGAATTTCATCCTGAATCCAAATATAATGTTATTGCCTCATAAATAAATTTTATCTCCAACCCCCCCCCCCTAATGTGTAAGTATATATGGTACCATGAATTGTCTATAGCCTAAGCAATGAAATTTCCATTAATACTAATCACTGAATAAATTCGAAGAAAAATTGACCTAGAAAAAATTCAGTAGAAACTATAGCCTACACACAATTTAGAATATGTATTTACACATCAGGGGGGGGGGGCTCCCTTTCAACACAAATGGAGGTTATACTTAGATTCAGAATAAAATTCTGATTTTAGACATATGTCTATTTCTTAGCTATCAATGTTATTTAGAAAATTTACCCTTTTCTTGACTCATTTGCTGTGCCAAAAATAAGGAGCTGGGTGTCATTTGAGTCTATTAAAGGGTCCTATTGAGTCTATTAAAAGGCTTTAAAATAGGTTTGGAAGTGAAGCATCTATTCACACTTAGGAAGAGGATGAAAAAGAAGTAAACCATTGGGCTCACCTTACCTTTATCTTTCTGATGGAATCTTGAGTAAAAATAGAGCACTTTAAATTACTGACCTAGGAATAAGGTGAACATACCACTCAATGCCTTTTTTATGCTCTTTCCAAATATAATAATTGCTTTTATCACAAATTCAATTTGAAGCCCAGTATGGATCCCCAAAGATGATACCTTTTTCTCTTATTTTTAGCAATATAAAAGGGTTAGAAACAGCAATCCTTACTTCATCATTTGCAGATTAATTGTAGTTAATGCATTCCAGAATCAGTAGAAAGGTATCCAATGCCAAGTCTTCCATTGGCCAGTTTGGTTTAGGAGCTAGTTTTACAAGGGGATCAAGGTTTCAGTCACCCATGATGAATAACTTGGCCATTTCCAATAATGTATTCAAACACAAGCCCAGCCACAGAGCCAAATGACATTCAAAAGATTGTAGAGCAAATAGCCAGATTGATTACATCCTCATGCCCTGCCATTGGAAATTGATGGCTATGAATAGTAGATTGTACATCAGAGCAGATACTGATTCATGGGTTGGATCATCTCCCTAGTCAGGCTAGATCTAAAGTTGCAATTAGCAGCACACCCCAAGATGCAACCTCCACAAAAATTTGACACCAATTGCTTGGATACCCTAATATACATCAGGCATTCAGCTTAGAGACCTTTAATTGCTTTGAAGCTTTCCAAGTGCAAATGACCAATGAGCAAACCCAGAGCTTGGATGAAGAGTGGGCAACCATACACAATACAATACAGAAGGCTGCAGGAGCTGCAATAGGATGCCATAAAAGACTATCCAAAACATGGATGTCAACAAACACAGTCTGGCTGGCTGAGTGCAAGCAACAGATTTCAGACAGAAAATTAGAGTTGTTCAAGTGCCCGAGGAGAGAATGCCACCAGTTGGGTAAGAATGATAAGAACCAGTAATTGGAGAAAATTGTAAAGACATGGAAGCTGCTGCCTCCAGATCCAACACCAGGAAGATGTATCAGCTCCTAAAATGAACTAGGAGTAAATCAGTTTAACCTTCTAGTACCTCTGTCAAAGACAAAAGCAGCAAGTTACTTTTAAAAAATCCAAAATAAACCATCCCTGGAAAGAGCACTTAGACAAACTACCTAACCAGTACCAACTCTCAACAGCAACAGATCATAATCAGCATAGCCATAACCCAAGCCACAGCCCTGATGACCTGCAGGAACCAAACCAACCCAGCAGTATCTATAAAGAGATGAACATGGCCAACCTCATGTTAGATGAAGTCTGACAAGCAATCAATTGCCTGAAAAGTAGTAAAGCCCCTGGTCCTGATGCTATTCCAGCTAAACTTTATAAGTATGGACAGACAGCACTTGCCAGCAGGCTCCATTAACTAACCTGTTTTATATTGGAAGAAGAGATGGTTCCACAGGATTGGGGAGACTATCATCTTTCTAGTCTTCAAAAAAGGGCTGAAGACAAAATGCAGCAATTATTGTGGGATCTCCCTCATCTGTGTTGCTTCACATATTTGCCAACATGCTAGATAATTGCTTTCATTTCCAGAACAACATGAAGACAAGGCCCAATCAAGCAGGATTCTGCCAAGGCATGGGAAGAATTGACCAGCTATTTGTCTTAAGATAGATCCTTGAGCACAGGGCAAAATACTAGAAACCAACAGTGTCTATTCATAGATTTTATAGCAGCTTTTGACTCTGCTCTAGGATATGGAATCTGGAAGGCCATGATGGTGAATAGAGTACCAGATAAGATAGTCAGAAATATTCAAGCATACTACCAGTATAGAAAAACAAAAATTCAGATTGGTGGGGAGCTCTCCATAATTTTGGTGTCCAACAGGGATGTATATTGTCTCCTGTCTTATTTAATGTTGTAATCAGCTGGATTATTACCAGCAAAATAGCACCTTCTAAGGTGTTGAAATAAGTCCCAATTTTGTGGTCACTGACCTGCAGGGGCATCCAAAGCATCTTTCCATTGGGAGAGGGGGGGGGGCAAACTTCATAGATTTTAATGAGTTGCTATCTGATTTCTGCCAAATTTTCTGCAGAACTCGGGAATTTTGCAAAATTTCTGCTGAAATTTTTGCCTTTGGGAAAAATTTTACCAAATGCCAAAAAAGGTAGGGGGCCAGTGCACCCACCTTGGGATGCCTCTGCTGATCTGAACTACACTGACAATATTAGCTTATTAGCTGAATCTTTTTCAGAAGCTTAATTGATTCTATCAGAAGTATCTGAAAAATCCTTTCTGGTGGGCCAGAAGATAAGCTGTTTGAAGACTTCATGGTGTCAGGTACATCATCTCAAGACCCTACAATCTTACTAGAACAGTTGCCCATAGACAAGATATCTTAATTCAATTACCTAGGCTCTCTGGTAGACCCAATAGGAGGATACACATCAGAAATTTGGTTGACAATTGTCAGTCAATTGAAAATTAGTCAAGAGCCTTCACTGAACTAAATCATTCATTATGGAACCAGAAAAAAGTCATTTTGAAGACAAGAATAAGGATAGGTCCTATATCAGGCCGTCATTCAGTCTGTCCTACTACACAGCTGTGAGACATGGACTCTGAAAACATCCAACACACAAGCCCTCAATGCAATTGACCATTCATGTATAGTGAGAATCATTGACATCTAAGTCTATGATTGAGTCAAAAATGATGAACTCAACAAAATTTGCCATCAACAATATGATTTGGCGAACAATTATAATCAAACAAAGAAGACTCTGATGGTTTGGCTAGGCAATTTGCCACCAACAACACACCTTTGTCAATGTAGCCCTCAGATGTACATGTCTTCAAGGATTAAAAATAACAAAAAAAAACATGGAGGACAGAGGAAAACATGGCTCACCTGCATCAAGGCAGACCTATACCCACTCAGTGGCTTAAAGAAGTATTAATATTAATTGTGTAGCCTAAGCTCTGGCTTGAAGTATACATTGGTGCATTAAGGAGGTTGGGGTTAAGTATAGTGAAGCTGTACACAAAATTTGTTAGCTACAATTTTTCTGCATTTTATGAAGTAGGAATTGTTTTCTTCAGATGTATCCTTACAGCAGGCTTCTAATCATGAACCTTATGTGCATAGGGTTAGATGTTATGACTGGCTGATGGTTAGGACTAGACCAGTTGGGATTAACTGACTATAATATTAGAAAACCTTTAACTTTAGACAACAGTTGCAACTATATGCTAGCCTATTTAAGTATAATCAGGTAGTTGTCTAAAATATGAAACACACTTGAGAACTTGCATTGTGAATACCCAATTTTTCATGCTGTCTGTACTAGACAATAACCTTTGGCTTGTTGAGAAACAACATTATAGCTTTTTTAATTATATATTTAGTTGGTATTTTGGTTTGGTTGAGATCCTTGCAATCTTGGAGCTGCTACCATGACTTCTACCTGGTTTTTCATGCTGTCTATACCAGACAATAACCTTTGGCTTATTGAGAAACCACATTATAGTTTTTTTTAATTATATATTTAGTTGGTATTTTGGTTTGGTTGAGATCCATGCAATCTTGGAGCTACCATGACTTCTACCTGGTTTTTCATGCTGTCTATACCAGACAATAACCTTGGGCTTGCTGAGAAACTACATTACCTTTTTTTTAATTAAATATTTAGTTGGTATTTTGGTTTGGTTGAGATCCTTGCAATCTTGGAGCTGCTACCATGACTTCTACCTGGTTTTTCATGCTGTCTATACCAGACAATAACCTTTGGCTTATTGAGAAACCACATTATAGCTTTTTTTAATTATATATTTAGTTGGTATTTTGGTTTGGTTGAGATCCTTGCAATCTTGGAGCTGCTACCATGACTTCTACCTGGTTTTTCATGCTGTCTATACCAGACAATAACCTTGGGCTTGCTGAGAAACTACATTACCTTTTTTTTAATTAAATATGTAGTTGGTATTTTCTTTAGGTTAGGTTATTTTAGGTTATGTGCTCTGGGCAGCCCCCTTTCCATAATTCTTTGTTCTATTTTCCATAACTTTGTTACTAATGCATTGAATTTTCATCATATTTTGTTTTATTTCATTAGCATTCACAAAACTTCACTTCTCAAGTGTATTTTGTATAATAGTCAAGTACCTATAATCATTCTATTTCACAATACTTTTCTTATATTAGATGTACCCAGGGTTGACTGTGATTAGGCTAGGATATGTTGCTATAACTTTAAGATCCTCTGTAGAAAATTAGACAAAACTTTCTAATGTGGGGGAGGGGGGAAAACTTTATTTCTGATGCAAATGAGAGGTAAGCTTAAGTTTTAACTTTACCCCATCCCCTAATGTGCAAATATATACCCTGAATTAGTATATAAAGGGTTGAGAATAAAATTCATTTGTGGCAAAACAATTATTACATTTGAAAAAGGCGTAAAAAAAGGAATTGAGTGGTATGTTCACTTTAATTGTAAGTCAATAATATGAACAGCAAAATATTTATCAAATATTTAAGCTAATCACATACTTGTTAAGAAGATTTTGATACATTCAATGGTGAAACAATCTAGGTTAGCTTACTTTCTAGGTAGTAGCCTATGATAGAAATTTTACAATGATGTAGCTGTTGAAGAGTAGATTAGCTGGCCAAGTACTGGGCACCTTACCCTACAACCAAATTATATATTTTAAAGGTATTTAGCCATTGTTACTTGCTTTTCTGGTTATTGTTTTGGTAAATATGTACCAAATCATATTATTGAGTTAGGAATAAAGTGAATACACCATTTGATGCCTTTTTTTATGCTGATTATGAATATAATAATAATTTCTATTGGAAATGAATTTTAGCCAACCCCCCCCCCCCTCTATGTATGCCAATTCAGGGTATATATTTCTACATTAGGGGGGGGGGTAAAGTTTACACTTCACTCCCATTTATATTAGAAACAAAATTTGCCCCCACACCCTTAGTGTAGAAATATATACCTTGAATTGGCATATATGGGTGGAGGTGGGGGGGGGGGGGCTGAAATTCATTTCCAACAGAAATGATTATTATATTCATAATCAGCATAAAAAAAGGCATCAAATGGTGTATTCACTTTATTCCTAACTCAATAATATGATTTGGTATATAGGCCTATTTACCATTGTTTTGCCATAGCCTAACTGATTCAATTTATGGGTACACAGGTTGAACCAAGAGAGATGCATTAGGAAAATGCATGGGAAATATCCAGTTTTGGCTATATATTTGCATACTAGAGGTTAGGAATAAAGTGCAGCAGAGCTATATACAAAATGTGGTAACTACAATTGTTCAGCACATTAGGCTAGGCTATGAGGTGCAATTGTTTTTGTAACTTGTTTCCTTCCCAATAGGCCTAGTTCCTAGTCTAGACCTACAGCCTGATATTTACTTTATGGCATAGACCTAGTCATACTAGCAATCATGAAACTTAAAAGTTGTGTCAAATGGAGAATCAAAGAGTAGCCTAGTGTAGCCTATCAATGCTTATTTAATATGGAGTTTGGTTCGGATATCCACTATACAGCTAATTGAAAATAGTACAGTCTATATATAAAGAAAAAAACCTTAGCCAAGCATTATATACCAGGATGAAGTTATCTCCTGGCTCCCATCTCCGGGTTTATCTCCCTGACCTGAAATTGCTTACCCTATAGCTCTGAAAATAAAAATTATCCTTTAAAAAAAACTGCTGACACTTACTGCTTACAGCTTACAGCTCTCAACTGATACTAAATTTTTGAATTTTTTTGCTGTTTTTGATATTTTACTTAAAAGTACAAATATAAGCGTGAACTTAAAATTAATGACTGAAATATTTTTTTGACAGAATTTTTCATTGTTATTTGGAATTACTTTGTCAGGAGCTTTCAAATGAGGTGTTACATGGCTATATTAAAAAAAAAAAAATATTATTTTGACTGTTAGGCCTATTGAGGTGGAGACAGACCAATTTTGTTGCTTCATTTTTTATTCAAAAGCTATCAATCAGCACATCATTTAAAGCTATCCTTCTTCTAAACATCTTTCAAAGGTTATTTTCTACATCAAACCTAAAACGGCCCCACAAATCCTCTTTTGCCTCCCATCTCCCCTTTCCTCCCAAGCCCTCCTTGTCAAAAACAAGTAAAATCTAAATTCGTAAAGAGATTTGTTATAGTAAGATCTATCTTTAATAGAGAAGTTTTTATTGCCCAGGAATGCCCTAGCTCCATAAACCCCCCTATCACTGAATATAAGTACCTCCCAAAGAAAAACATGGCAAATTCAAATTTGGTTCAAAAACTATTGGATAAGACTTGGATATTTAAAATCTTTATGTCAGGAGCTTTCAAATGATGTGTCGCATGACTATATTCAATTATATTTTATCTTTACTTTTATGGAGGTAGTCTAGAGGTAGGCCAAATGAGGTATTTCATTTTTGTCAAAGCTTATGAAACAGCACATCATTTGAAAGCTATCCTTCTTCTGAACATGTTTCTAGTGTTGTTTTCTGAAACAAACCTAAAAGGGCCACACAAATCCTCTTTTGCCTCCCATCTACCCTTTCCTCTCAAACCCTCCATGTCAAAACAAGAAAAATGAAAGTTCGTAAAAAGATTTGTTATTGTAACATACATCTTAAATGGAGAAGTTTTCCTTGCCTAGGAATGTCCTAGCTCCATAAACCACCCTACCCCTGAATATAAGTACCTCCTAAAGAAAAACATGGCAAATTCAAATTTGGTTCAAAAACTATTGCATAAGGCTTAGATATTTAAAATCTTTATGTCAGGAGCTTTCAAATGAGGTGTCGCATGACTATTCAATTATATTTTATTTTTTATTGTTATGGAGGTAGTCTAGAGGTAGACCAAATGAGGTTTTTTGCTTTTTGTCAAAGCTTATCAAACAGCACATCATTTGAAAGCTACCCTTCTTCTGAACATGTTTCTAGTGTTGTTTTCTGAAACAAACCTAAAAGGGCCACACAAATCCTCTTTTGCCTCCCATCTACCCTTTCCTCTCAAACCCTCCATGTCAAAACAAGAAAAATGAAAGTTCGTAAAAAGATTTGTTATAGTAACATACATCTTAAATGGAGAAGTTTTCCTTGCCTAGGAATGTCCTAGCTCCATAAACCACCCTACCCCTGAATATAAGTACCTCCCAAAGAAAAACATGGCAAATTCAAATTTGGTTCGAAAACTATTGGATAAGACTTGAATATTTAAAACCTTTATGTCAGGGGCTTTCAAATGAGGTGTCGCATGACTATGTTCAATTATATTTTATTTTACTGATATGGAGGTAGTCTAGAGGTAGACCAAATGAGGTTTTTCATTTTTGTCAAAGCTTATCAAACAGCACATCATTTGGAAGCTATCCTTCTTCTGAACATGTTTCTAGCATTGTTTTCTACATTAAACCTAAAAGGACCACACAAATCCTCTTTTGCCTCCTATCTCCCCTTTCCTCTCAAACCCTCCATGTCAAAACAAGAAAAATGAAAGTTCGTAAAAAGATTTGTATATATTAACATACATCTTAAATGGAGAAGTTTTCCTTGCCTAGGAATGTCCTAGCTCCATAAACCACCCTACCCCTGAATATAAGTACCTCCCAAAGAAAAACATGGCAAATTCAAATTTGGTTCAAAAACTATTGCATAAGACTTAGATATTTAAAATCTTTATGTCAGGAGCTTTCAAACGAGGTGTCGCATGACTATATTCAATTATATTTTATTTTTTATCATTATGGAGGTAGTCTAGAGGTAGACCAAATGAGGTTTTTCGCTTTTTGTCAAAGCTTATCAAACAGCACATCATTTGGAAGCTATCCTTCTTCTGAACATGTTTCTAGTATTGTTTTCTGAATCAAACCTAAAAGGGCAACACAAATCCTCTTTAGCTCCCATCTCCTCTTTCCTCTCAAACCCTCCATGTCATAACAAGAAAAATGAAAATTCGTAAAGAGATTCGTTATAGTAAGACATATCTTAAATAGAGAAGTTTTCATTGCCCAGGAATGCCCTAGCTTCATAAACCCCCCACCCCTGAATATAAGTACCTCCCAAAGAAAAACATGGCAAATTCAAATTTGGTTCAAAAACTATTGGATAAGACTTGAATATTTAAAACCTTTATATCAGGAGCTTTCAAATGAGGTGTGGCAAAACTATGTTCAATTATATTTTATTTTTACTGTTATGGAGGTAGTCTAGAGGTAGGCCAAATGAGGTCTTTCCTTTTTTTCAAAGCTTATCAAACAGCACATCATGCGGAAGCTATCCTTCTTCTGGACATGTTTCTAGAGTTGTTTTCTACATTAAACCTAAAAGGACCATACAAATCCTCTTTTGCCTCCCATCTCCCCTTTCCTCTCAAACCCTCCATGTCAAAACAAGAAAAATGAAAGTTCGTAAAAAGATTTGTTATTATGTTTAAGAGGTAATTACTTGGCAAAAAAAAAAAAAAAAAAAAAAAAAAAAAAAAAAAAAAAAAAAAAAAAAAAAAAAAAAAAACTGTCGTCCTAATCCAGCAATTGAGACAAATGTGCACTTGAATGAGGCTCTCACCTTACACATCCATCCAACTACCTAGGACCAAACAGTATACCCAAACCATCAACCAAATAGAAAAGTCCAAATCCATGCAAAGTTGTCATCAATAAATGTAAGTCGTTGTAAAATTACCAGCAAAAGCACCTTAAATCTAGCAAAATATTTCCAAGTAAAACCTTCCATTTAGGGCTCATCAGAAGAATACCACCGGCCTTAACGGGTTTCGAGGCTTACATTCTTTACCCAGCACGGTGGCGCCTCTACCATAAGATCTATATGGTAACCCTATGTCAGGTCAAACCTGTGAAATACATGCATACTAGTCAAGCTATTAAAAATTACATACAAAAAGTGAACATACATCTTAAATGGAGAAGTTTTCCTCGCCTAGGAATGTCCTAGCTTTATAAACCTCCCTACCTCTGAATGTAAGTACCTCCCAAAGAAAAACATGGCAAATTCAAATTTGGCTCAAAAACTAATACATAAGACATGGATATTTAAAATCTTTATGGCAGGAGCTTTCAAATGAGGTGTTTTTGAACCAAATTTGAATTTGTCATGTTATTATTTGGGAAGTACTTACATTCAGAGGTAGGAGGGTTTATAAAGCTAGAACACTCCTAGGCAAGGAAAACTTCTCTATTTAAGATATATCTTACTATAACGAATTTTTTACGAATTTTATTTTTCTTGTTTTGACATGGAGGGTTTGAGAGGAAAGGGGAGACAGGAGGCAAAAGAGGATTTGTGTGGCCCTTTTAGGTTTGATGTAGAAGCTGACACTAGAAACATGTTCAGAAGAAGAATAGCTTTCAAATGATGTGCTGTTTGATAAGCTTTGACAAAAAATGAAAGACCTCATTTGGCCTACCTCTAGACTACCTCCATAACAGTAAAAAATAAAATATAACTGAATAGAGTCATGCGACACCTCATTTGAAAGCTCATGACATAAATATTTTAAATATCCAAGTCTTATGCAATAATTTTTGAACCAGATTTGAATTTGCCATGTTTTCTTTGGGAGGTGCTTATATTCAAGGGTAGGGGGGTTTATGAAGCTAGGACATTCCAAGGGAAAGAAACCCTCTCCATTTAAGATATATCTTACTATAAAGAACCTTTTTACGAATTTTCATTTTTCTTGTTTTGACATGGAGAGTTTCAGAGGAAAGGGGAGACGGGAGGCAAAAGAGGATTTGTGTGGCCCTTTTAGGTTTGATGTAGAAGCTGACACTAGAAACATGTTCAGAAGAAGAATAGCTTTCAAATGATGTGCTGTTTGATAAGCTTTGACAAAAAATAAAAGACCTCATTTGGCCTACCTTTAGACTACCTCCATGACAGTAAAAAATAAAATAAAATTGAATATGGTCATGCGACATCTCATTTGAAAGCTCCTGACATAAAGATTTTAAATATCCAAGTCTTATCCAATAGTTCTTGAACCAAATATGAATTTGCCATGTTTTTCTTTGGGAGTTACTTACATTCAGAGGTAGGGGGGTTTATGGAGCTAGGACATTCCTAGGCACGGAAAACTTCTCCATCTGAGATAAATCTTACTATGAAAAATCTTTGTATGAGTTTTCATTTTTCTTGTTTTGACCTGGAGGGTATGACAGGAAAAAGGAGATGGGAGGCAAAAGAGGATTTGTGGGGCCGTTTTAGGTTTTATGTGGAAACCGACACTAGAAACATGTTCAGAAGAAGGGTAGCTTTCAAATGATGTGCTGTTTGATAAGCTTTGACAAAAAGTGAAAAACCTCATTTGGCCTACCTCTAGACTACCTCCATGACAGTAAAAAATAAAATAAAATTGAATATGGTCATGCGACATCTCATTTGAAAGCTCCTGACATAAAGATTTTAAATATCCAAATCTTATCCAATAGTTCTTGAACCAAATATGAATTTGCCATGTTTTTCTTTGGGAGTTACTTACATTCAGAGGTAGGAGGGTTTATACAGCTAGGACATTCCTATGTGAGGTAAAATTCTCCATTTAAGATATATCTTACTGTAACGAATCTTTTTACGAATATTCATTTTTCTTGTTTTGACATGGAGGGTTTGAGAGGACAGGGAAGATGGGAGGCAAAAGAGTATTTGTGGGGCCGTTTTAGGTTTTATGTAGAAACCGACACTAGAAACATGTTCAGAAGAAGGATAGCTTTCAAATGATGTGTTGTATGATAAGCTTTGACAAAAAATGAAAGACCTCATTTGGCCTACCTCTAGACTACCTCCATAACAGTAAAAAATAAAATATAACTGAATAGAGTCATGCGACACCTCATTTGAAAGCTCATGACATAAATATTTTAAATATCCATGTCTTATGCAATAATTTTTGAACCAAATTTGAATTTGCCATGTTTTCTTTGGGAGGTGCTTATATTCATGGGTAGGGGGGCTTATGAAGCTAGGACATTCCAAGGGAAAGAAACCCTCTCCATTTAAGATATATCTTACTATAAAGAACCTTTTTACGAATTTTTATTTTTCTTGTTTTGACATGGAGGGTTTGAGAGAAAAGGGGAGATGGGAGGTAAAAGAGGATTTGTGTGATCCCTTTTGGTTTAATGTAGAACACAATGCTAGAAACATGTTCAGAAGAAGGATAGCTTTCAAATGATGTGTTGTTTGATAAGCTTTGACAAAAAATGAAAGACCTCTTTTGGCTCACCTGTAGACTACCTCTATAACAGTAAAAACAAAATATAATTGAATATAGTCATGCAACACCTCATTTAAAAGCTTCTGACATAAAGATTTTAAATAGCCAAGTCTTATCCAATAGTTTTGAACCAAATTTAAATTTGCCATGTTTTTCTTTGGGAGGTACTTATATTCAGGGGTATGGGGGTTAATGGAGCTAGGACATTCCTAGGCAATGAAAACTTCTCCATTTAAGGTATATCTTCTATAACAAATATATTTATGAATTTTCATTTTTCTTGTTTTGACATGGAGGGTTTGAGAGGAAAGGAGGAGACGGGAGGCAAAAGAGGATTTGTGTGGCCCTTTTAGGTTTGATGTAGAAGCTGACACTAGAAACATGTTCAGAAGTAGAATAGCTTTCAAATGATGTGCTGTTTGATAAGCTTTGACAAAAATGAAAGACCTCATTTGGCCTAAATCTAGACTACCTCCATAACAGTAAAAAATAAAATATAACTGAATAGAGTCATGCGACACCTCATTTGAAAGCTCATGACATAAATATTTTAAATATCCAAGTCTTATGCAATAATTTTTGAACCAGATTTGAATTTGCCATGTTTTCTTTGGGAGGTGCTTTATATTCAGGGGTAGGGGGGTTTATGGAGCTAGGACATTCCAAGGGAAGGAAACCTTCTTCCATTTAAGATATATCTTACTATAAAAAATCTTTTTACGAATTTTCATTTTTCTTGTTTTGACATGGAGAGTTTCAGAGGAAAGGGGAGACGGGAGGCAAAAGAGGATTTGTGTGGCCCTTTTTGGTTTGATGTAGAAGCTGACACTAGAAACATGTTCAGAAGAAGAATAGCTTTTAAATGATGTGCTGTTTGATAAGCTTTGACAAAAAATGAAAGACCTCATTTGGCCTACCTTTAGACTACCTCCATGACAGTAAAAATAAAATAAATTGAATATGGTCATGCGACATCTCATTTGAAAGCTCCTGACATAAAGATTTTAAATATCCAAGTCTTATCTAATAGTTTTTGAATCAAATTTGAATTTGCCATGTTTTTCTTTGGGAGGTACTTATATTCAAGGGTAGGGGGTTTATGGAGCTAGGACATTCCTAGGCACGGAAAACTTCTCCATCTGAGATAAATCTTACTATGAAGAATCTTTGTATGAGTTTTCATTTTTGTTGTTTTGACCTGGAGGGTTATGACAGGAAAGAGGAGATGGGAGGCAAAAGAGGATTTGTGGGGCTCTTTTAGGGTTTATGTGGAAACCGACACTAGAAACATGTTCAGAAGAAGGGTAGCTTTCAAATGATGTGCTGTTTGATAAGCTTTGACAAAAAGTGAAAAACCTCATTTGGGCAACCTCTAGACTACCTCCATAACAGCAAAAAAATAAAATATAATTGAATATAGTCATGCGACACCTCGTTTGAAAGCTCCTGACATAAAGATTTTAAATATCCAAATCTTATCCAATAGTTCTTGAACCAAATATGAATTTGCCATGTTTTTCTTTGGGAGTTACTTACATTCAGAGGTAGGAGGGTTTATACAGCTAGGGACATTCCTATGTGAGGTAAAATTCTCCATTTAAGATATATCTTACTGTAACGAATCTTTTTACGAATATTCATTTTTCTTGTTTTGACATGGAGGGTTTGAGAGGACAGGGAAGATGGGAGGCAAAAGAGTATTTGTGGGGCCGTTTTAGGTTTTATGTAGAAACCGACACTAGAAACATGTTCAGAAGAAGGATAGCTTTCAAATGATGTGTTGTATGATAAGCTTTGACAAAAAATGAAAGACCTCATTTGGCCTACCTCTAGACTACCTCCATAACAGTAAAAAATAAAATATAACTGAATAGAGTCATGCGACACCTCATTTGAAAGCTCATGACATAAATATTTTAAATATCCATGTCTTATGCAATAATTTTTGAACCAAATTTGAATTTGCCATGTTTTCTTTGGGAGGTGCTTATATTCATGGGTAGGGGGGCTTATGAAGCTAGGACATTCCAAGGGAAAGAAACCCTCTCCATTTAAGATATATCTTACTATAAAGAACCTTTTACGAATTTTCATTTTTCTTGTTTTGACATGGAGGGTTTGAGAGAAAAGGGGAGATGGGAGGTAAAAGAGGATTTGTGTGATCCCTTTTGGTTTAATGTAGAACACAATGCTAGAAACATGTTCAGAAGAAGAATAGCTTTCAAATGATGTGTTGTTTGATAAGCTTTGACAAAAAATGAAAGACCTCTTTTGGCTCACCTCTAGACTACCTCTATAACAGTAAAAACAAAATATAATTGAATATAGTCATGTGACCCCTTATTTAAAATCTCCTGACATAAAGATTTTAAAAATCCAAGTCTTATCCAATAGTTTTGAACCAAATTTAAATTTGCCATGTTTTTCTTTGGGAGGTGCTTATATTCAGGGGTAGGGGGGTTTATGAAGCTAGGACATTCCAAGGGAAGGAAACCTTCTCCATTTAAGATATATCTTACTATAACAAATCTATTTATGAATTTTCATTTTTCTTGTTTTGACATGGAGGGTTTGAGAGGAAAGGAGAAATGTGAGGCAAAAGAGGATTTGTGTGATCCCTTTTGGTTTAATGTAGAACACAATGCTAGAAACATGTTCAGAAGAAGAATAGCTTTCAAATGATGTGCTGTTAGATAAGCTTTGACAAAACGTGCAAAATCTTTTTGGCCTACCTCTAGACTACCTCCAAAACAGTAAAAATAAAATATGACTCAATATAGTCATGCAACACCTCATTTAAAAGCTTCTGACATAAAGATTTTAAATATCCAAGTCTTATCCAATAGTTTTTGAACCAAATTTGAATTTACCATGTTTTTCTTTGGGAGGTTCTTAGATTCAGGAGTAGGGGGGTTTATGGAGCTAAGACATTCCTAGGCAAGGAAACCTTCTCCATTTAAGATACATCTTACTTTAAAAAATCTTTTTACGAATTTTCTTCTTTCTTGTTTTGACATGGAGGGTTTGAGGGGAAAGGGGAGATGGGAGGCAAATGAGGATTTGTGTGGCCCTTTTTATTTTGATGTGGAAACCGACACTAGAAAAATGTTCAGAAGAAGGATAGCTTTTCAAATGATGTGCTTTTAGATAAGCTTTGACAAAAAACGAAAGACCTCATTTGGCCTACCTCTAGACTACCTCCATAACAGTAAAAACAAAATATAATTGAATATAGTCATGCGACCCCTCGTTTGAAAGCTCCTGATATAAAGATTTTAAATATCTAAGTCTTATGCAATAGTTTTTGAACCAAATTTAAATTTGCCATGTTTTTCTTTGGGAGGTACTTATATTAAGGGGTAGGGGGTTTATGGAGCTAACAGTAAAGATAAAATATAATTGAATATTGTCATGCGACCCCTCATTTGAAAGCTCCTGACATAAAGATTTTAAATATCCAAGTCTTATCCAATAATTTTTGAACCAAATTTGGATTTGCCATGTTTTTCTTTGGGAGGTACTTATATTCAGGGGTAGGAGGGGGGTTTATGGAGCTAGGACAATCCTAGGTAACGAAAACTTCTTCATTTAAGATATATCTTATTATAACGGATCTTTTACTAATTTTAATTTTTCTTGTTTAGACATGGAGGGTTTGAGAGGAAAGGGGACACGGGAGGCAAAAGAGGATTTGTGTGGTCCTTAAAGGTTTGATTTAGAAACCGACACTAGAATCATATTCAGCAGAAGAATAGCTTTCAAATAATGTGCCGTTTGATAAGCTTTGATAAAAAAAAATGAAAGACCTCATTTGGGCTACCTCTAGACTACCTCCATAACAGTAAAAACAAAATATAATTGAATATAGTCATGCGACACCTCATTTGAAAGCTCCTGACATAAAGATTTTAAATATCCAAGTTTTATCCAATAGTTTTTGAACCAAATTTGAATTTGCCATGTTTTTCTTTGGGAGGTACTTACATTCAGAGGTAGGAGGGTTTATGGAGCTCGGACATTCCTAGGGAAGGAAACCTTTTCCATTTAAAGTATACCTTACTATAAAGAATCTATTTACGAATTTTCATTTTTCTTGTTTTGACATGAAGGGTTTGAGAGGAAAGGGGAGATGGGAGGCAGGAGAGGATTTGTGTGGCCCTTTTAGGTTTGATGTAGAAAACAACCTTTGAAACATGTTTAGAAGAAGAAAGATAGCTTCTAAATGATGTGCTGAGTGATAGCTTTTGAATAAAAATGAAGCAACAAAATTGGTCTGCCTCCACCTCAATAGCCCCAACAGTCAAAATAATATGTTTTTTCAATATAGTCATGTAACACCTCATTTGAAAGCTCCTGACAAAGTAATTCCGAATAATAATGAAAAATTCTGTGAAAAAAAATATTTCATGCATTAATTTTAAGTTCACGCTTATATTTGTACTCGCCAATTCAGGGTATATATATCTACAACCTAACCTAACCCTGAATGCTGAAATTCATTTCCGATAGAAATTATTATTATATTTGTAATCAGCATAAAAAAAGGCATCAAATGGTGTATTCACTTTATTCCTAACTCAATAATATGATTTGGTAAAACTTTACCAAAAAAGGTACCTAGGTTAGGTTATGTATTTAATATATGCTATGCTTTACCCACCACCCCTAATGTGCAAATATATAGCCCAAATTTGTTTCTGAACTATTATATTTTTATTATACTTTTTTTGTTTCATTAGCATTAATGAAACTTAACATATTGCATGCTTACTCGTTACTAAACAAGTGCCAAACCTGATAACTGAAAATTCAGGTAAAATGTTGTTTTGTCAAAATTTCAATAGGTCATGTAGAAAAATTTCAGGACCCTCTAGACAGAGGAAGAGTAGAGGTAGGTACTTCAAAATACCTTCCCAGGACATGCTTTAGCCTGTAGACCCATCCCTGAAAGTTTAATTTTCCTTACCTAACCCTTTCCAAGATAGCCAAAAGTAGCTAAAGCAGAATTTTGCTGTATTTGTTTTTCTTCAGGTGGTTCTCAAGGCTTATACCCAGAAACTAACTGACAACAATGAAATCTTACTTTATAATATTCAGGTTATTAGTAGCCTACAAATATTTTATTCTTTTCTGTTGAATCCTTCTTTTAAAATTAACTTTGGTAAATATTGAAAACAGTTTCAGACGAAAGTTTAAGTCACACAAACAACTTTTCAACAGAAAATTAATTACTTTTGATAGCATTCACTAAGAAATACATTATTAGGTAGGGAGAGAATGCATGGCTTTTGTCAGAGTAATGAATTTTGTATTGAAAATATAAAATAAGGAGTAAAATAGTCCTGTATGTTTTATTGGGATGTTTCCTTCAGAAGAACTGTAACTCAAGATGGTAAATTTCTAGTGGATCATATAATTTAGCTAGTATGAAAGTGAAAACATCATTTGATGCCTTTTTTATGCTCTTTCATAATTCTGTAATTACTTCTGGGGCTATTTGCATCTTGATCCCTTAAAGAGACCACAAAGAAGCTATCAACATTAGTAAAGGTATTGAAAAGGGGTTGAAAATATATCACTAGTTTATAAAAAAAGTTGTTCATGAGTAATATATTCCAAAAATACTTATTTATAACAATTCAAACCTCATTTATTAGGCAACTCAAATATACACCATTTTCCTTCCCATTCCTACCCTAAACCATTTTAACTTTGCAATTCAAAACCTTGCCATCAACAATTCAGGGTTATATTGGCACATTGGGGGTGAAGAGGGAGGGGGTAAAGTTCATGGTAAATTTGCATTGGACCATATAATTTAGCTAGGATGAAAGTGAAAACATCATTTGATGGTGCCTTTAAGGGCTCAAGATGCAATTAGCCCCAGAAACAATTATTGAATTATGAAAAAGCATATAAAGAGGCATTAAATGAGGCTTTCACTTTCATCCTAGCTAAATTATCTAACCAACTACAAATTTACTGTTCTTTTTTATGTCCTTTTCAATAATCATTTTACTTGCCAATCTCCTAAATTTCAACAATTCCATCAAAATTGAGTGGTTAAACTTATAACAAGTGGTTTTCACAATTCCCCTGGAAATAAATCAGCCAACTATTTTGACAAGAAATACATGATGCATAAGGTATGTAGATTGTCAACACGCACATTGTGTATTATCTTCTTTGCTCCTTGAAAATCCTTCTAAGGGAAGGAGTATATATCTTTGTACTTTAGATCTATCAAAAGCTTTTGATAGTGTATGTCATAGTCAGCTTTTTTCTGCTCTTTGTGGTTGCAGTGTCAATCTATTGGTTATTTTGCTTCTTGGTACTGGTACTCTAATTCTTTTCTTTGGCTGAAATCTGTGCCAGCATCTATTATTAAATTGAAAAGAGGTTTAAGGCATGGTGGAGTTTTATCTCCAACCCTTTTTAATTATGTGTTTCAGGAGTTCTGGCAAAAATATTGGCTACCTATCTCTCCGGCTTTTCTGATGTTTCATACCTGGCTTACACTGATGATATGCTTCTTATAAGCCATACAAAAAACTGGTTTATCTAAAATGGTTTCTTGTGTTGCCACTTCCTTTTCAGACATAGGCCTGTCTCTTAATGCAGATAATGTAAATTTCTTTCTTTTAATAACATTTCTTGTACTTCCCTTTGCTGTAGTGGCTTTACTATCCCTCTTGTAGATTCTCTTTGATGACTCGGTATTTCAATTACTAATAGTCTTCCGAGCTTGCGCCAGCGCACAGTCTCAGATATTAATATGAAAATTAAATTAGGATATGCTAAGATTGTTGCCAATAGAGGTAAATATAATAAACTCGCATTGGCCAAGCTCTACTCAGCTTTTTGTGAACATTCAATTCTTTTTGCTTCTGGAATTGTTCTCCTTCTTAAGAAAAATGAGTTAAAAAGAATCCGGATTAATTATTTTAGGTTTTGTAAATTTTTGTTGTTTCTTCCACCTTGGACCAAAAACCAGGTAGTTATAAATAAATTTCTTGTTCCTAATATTACTGAAAAACTGGAAGCACTACACAGAAAACTTTCAAATACTGCTGTATCCGTTTTTATCCGCACCATCACCTTATCTGGTTTTTTTCAGTTGTAAGTTATTTTTCTTTTATTTGTTTAGTTGTTTTTCTCTGTTTGGTCATTCTACATTTTTTAGTATTGTAAAGAGTGAGTAGAAATCAAAAAAGGATAATAATAATGACAGCTTGTGGTCATATTTCTGCATATTATTGCTTATTAGATTCTGCAAGTTGTGAGTTTTTTTCTCTCTTCCTCTTTTCCCCCTCCTTTCATGTTATTTCTTTTTGTTTTAGTTTCTTTTAAATTATTATGTGTTACTCTGTAACAAAGTTTATATAATTATCCAGTAAGTTTATCGCAGATCATTTCTGGTCTTCATTCTTGGTACAAACAAAAAGCTCCTCCCATTTCTTTCTGCATTAGCGGGTTAGTCTGTTTCCGATTGTTTCCAACAAAGTGGATTATTCGTAAAAGCGGGTTTCCACTTGTTTCCGATTGTTTCGCGTCTGACTTGTCTCCCTGTGAAAAGATCTGATGCCGCTTATGTTTCTATCTGCAAAAACGTTCTCTGGAGCACTCGCACCTTTGTCCGGGTTTTTATAATGGGTGAGATAGGGAATGATCATACTGGATAATTATATAAACTGTGCTCTGTAACTAGTAATCTTTGATTTATATATTGATTTGTGTTGCATTTTATGTGTTTTTCCTTGTGATACTCCACGTATTGTACCTCTGTACAGTGTGGGTTAGAAATAAATAATAATAATAACAAGATAATAGACAAAAAAAATAAAAAAATAAATGATTTAAGACTATAGATGAGACAATTTTCCTCCCAGAAAATTGACCCTGCAGGCAATTCATCTTCTGCAGAAAATTTTTCCTCTGAAAATATCCCCTCACTACATGTAAAATCCCCACCCCTCGGATAATTCTGCCCCTGGAATATTCCCTGCAAATAAAATAATTATAAGAGTAGAGTTGCAGCAAAACCAGAGACTATCATCCTGGGTTCTAGTTTAAAGATTGAATTGCATTGGGAAAGTGGCATTTTTCCTAGTTAATAAAAGCTTATTTTCTGCAATTTTATTATGCAATTATTTTTCAAATCAAATGAAAGATATACTGTGTTTGAGCTTTCATTGCCTCCTTTTCTAGAAAACAAATAATTTTTTCTGGACAGATTTTTTTTTTTCTGGCCATCGGAAAAATCGGCGTAAGATTCAAAAAATGGATCATGAGGCTACAACTGTTTTGCTCTTGTGCTTACTTCGAAGGAGAAAGAAGAGAAAAGGCCTACAAGCCTCAGAGACTATGAGAAAAAGAAAATTTTGGGTCAGAGACTTTTTAAAAATGAGAAGTGAAAATGGTGCTTCAAACCTACTAATCAATAACCTGCGTTTGAAAGATGCAGATTGGTTTCATGACTATTTCAGAATGTCACCTAAGCAATTTGATAACCTGCTTGGTCTGGTTACACCATATATTGCAAGACAAAATACAAACTTCAGAACAGCTATTTCACCTAAAGAAAGGCTTGAAGTGACATTAAGATATCTTGCAGCTGGTGGCACACAGAGAAACCAAAGCTTCACACATTACCTGGGAAGGTCGACTGCCAACCAAATTATATGGAACACTATGGATGCAATCTGCCAAGTACTGTCCCCATTATTTCTACGATTTCCCAGTGAGCAATCTGAGTGGAAGGAAATTTCCCATGAGTTTGCAGTAAAATGGAACTTCCCACACTGTGTTGGAGCTATTGATGGGAAGCACATTAGAATCCAGGCTCCACCGAATTCGGGGTCACAATATTTCAACTACAAGCAGTTCCACAGCATAGTGTTGATGGCTATGTGCGATGCTAACTATCGATTTGTCTATGTTGACATAGGCAGTTATGGCCGGCAAAGTGATGGTTCTGTGTTTGGCAATTCAACTCTTGGTAAGAAAGTGATTGCCGGTACTTTAGATCTTCCAGGCAGTGATACGACTGATACAGGAAATGCCACCTACTTACCATATGTGATTGTTGGAGACGCAGCTTTCCCCTTGAAAACAAACTTACTTAGACCCTATCCTGGTGATCACCTTCCAGTACCAGAGGAAATTTTCAATTACAGGCTTTCTCGTGCACGAAGGATAATAGAAAATGCATTTGGAATTCTTGGTGCCAAGTGGAGGATATTCAGAGAAGCAATTAATGCAAAGCCTGAGAATATTGACAAGGTCATACGCACTTGTGTTTGCCTACATAATTACTTGCGTACCGAAGATCTTACAACTCCACGGAGACACTCGAGGTATGTTAGTGCTAACTTCGTTGACACAGAAACTGACGGTGTTATAACATTGGGGCAGTGGAGACAAGAGCAAGTAAATGGGCTGTTACCAATTGTCTCAACAGCAGCACGAAACCCAGCTGAAGCTGCCAAACATGCCCGTGACAAATTTCGAGACTACTTCATGACGCCAGAAGGAAGTGTTCCTTGGCAGCTGAGTAGAGTGAGTCAAGGCCGCATTCCTGAGTAGGTCAGTGTTGTGTTGTAGCAGCAGGCTGTATGCAAACTTATCACACTCAAAGTTGTGTGATTAACTATCAGAAATGAATGTGTAAATGTGTGCGTCTATTTCTGGCTGTAGTTTAGTTACTTTTCTATAGTAAAGATTAAAGTCTATAGTAAAAACGGCTTATTTCGCTTTTTCTGGTGGATTTTCCTGCTTTCAATATATTGCTGGTAAATTTATCAGATAAATATGCTGCATGGGTTCAGGGGAGGATAATTGATAGTAATGACTGGCAACTGTTAAATAGCGACTATTTTTTCTAATAGTGAGATAAAATACTGTTTAATACTGAGATAAAAACTAACTTTCAGTAAAGCACAAGTATAGTACAAAGTACAAAGCACAAGCTATACATAAATGTTTGGGTCAATGTGCGACACAGTTATAACACTTCTGAACCGTAATCTTTCCGTTGAGAAACCAAAGTTAACGCGAAGCGCTGAATACCATTAAATTTATTGCCTAGCTTGCAATCCAGATGCATAGTTTCCAGCAAAAACTTATCTCAACTAATTCAACGACTGTTTAGGCCTTAAATTTGTTTGTTCATTTTTAGAATCCATAAACATATTTCGTTACTCTCCCCAAAACCGCTTTTCTTTCTAAGCCGCTACGTTAGGCACAATCTGTTTTGGAAAGAATATGGCGTGAAAAAGTGGACATACTTGACACTGAACTTTTCTCGCCTGAAAGAAAAAGAGAAAAAAAAAGAAATTGCACAATTTCCATGTCTTTAGCCACTGTCCTAAAGTAAAAATGAAGATTTTCGAAACAACCGGCTTTAAAAAAAACTTTCGATTTCGCCCTTAATCTATATCCAACTTTTGAATACGTCAAGGCATCAATATTTGCACTACGGAAGTCTTGACAGAGGAAAAAAAGAAAAAAACGGATACGGTAGTTATGCAGCATCCGAGCTCGTCCACTATAACAAGCATTCGAAAGTAGAAAAAAGAGCTAAGCATGAGTGAGTGCAGTAGAAAATGTTGGGGTATTGAGATTTTGCATACTGATAAAACTCAGAGCAAAGAACTGCACTGAAATGAATTTATATGGATACTATTCTTCTACATAGGCACTAGTTTTTTCAATATACTTTCCTACCGCTTTTGAATGCTCTGCTGCATAGCCATAAGCCGCTCTAACTCACTTGCCTTTGAAGCATGTCTTTGTATATCTGAACCATAGCAGGATTGCCAACCATAGGTCTAATCAACCATAGAGTCTAGTTGTAAACTAAGAAATTACACAAACACATTACTCATTTCCTGGTCATCACTTTCATATTTTTTAAGCACTTCAGAAATTTCATGACGTGCCGCTGCTTGTGCTTTTTTTGGCAAACCGTTCAACACGCTACAGATGTACTGGCTAAAATGTAAGTTGGGTGTTTTTTTCTCTTGTAAAGACGAAAGAGCTTTGACAATTTCTTGGTCAATGTCTGTATGTGCCTGGCTACCTCCAGGAGTATTCTGAGTCTTGTTACCTCCACTACTACCACATGGCTCTTGGGATGTTTTGCGCTTTCGTTCAGGCTGGATGGGAGCTAAAGGTGACATACATGATGATGAGGTTTCAGACTGCTGATTCTCCGCGGAGTTTATCCTAGCTCTTTTTGACGGCTGAAAAAGAGATTCTGCTGTCTGCTCAAACTCTTCTGAGCTCAATTCTATATGCTGAGTAAATTCGTCTTCATCATCAATTGAAGTATCTATCCTGGTCAAAGTTTCACTAACAGAAGCAATCTGCAGAGGCTCAGTCATGTTGTCCACAGTTTTTCTTAGCTGACCCGACTCTGTCATGAAGCTGAAAAGGTGGAAATACTTCCATGTTTTTCTGTTTACTTTTGCACCATCTCCACTTTTACCTTTTTCACTGCGTCTACACTTCATATAAGTATCTCTTAGAATGTCAAACTTTTTCTTCAAAATGTATGCAAGATTCTGAACAGGCAGTCCATAATCTGAAAACAAAATCCCGGATTCTGCCATGGCTGCAAAAGAGTTTTTCTTCTTCCTACAATCTTTGAAGTCTTCTCTAGAAGAATCCCATAGCCATGGATAGTTGATACAGGTGTTGACAAGGAGTTCAATGTCACTGTCAGACCATTTTATTTTGTCCTCCATGACGATAATGGTATCCTAGGGGTTTGCAAGGTACCAGCTGGCTTCAGCTCTGGTTCTTATGCCTAAAAAGAAAAAAGGGTACAGATTACACTATTATATTATTACATTATAACATATTTACAGTATATATTGTAATATCAGTTGACTTATGCTGAGTTCCGACCTACTCACCATGGTAAGCAAACATGAAAAAAAAGTTAGCAAATCCGTTCCAACCTTCTTCTCCTTACCATAGAGTTACCATGACTATTGTTCCAACCTGACATTTTTCCCTTGATTTTAGTTACCATAGTAACTTTTTGTTTACCATGCTGCTCTGCAGGGTAAGGAGCTTACTATGGTAGCTTACCATGGTAACTGGGTTGGAACTCACTCGCCAGTTGCCTCTGAAACAAATTTTTATGTAAAAAAAGTAATTGGTTTTAAGAGGTTCCTAGAAACTGGTGTTCTTTTAAAATATCTGAAATTAGCTAATTACCTTACTAATTAGCAAATTAGCTACCCTTGAAAAAAAAACAACTTATTGGTGTTAAGAGGTTCCTAGAAACTCGTGTTCTAAAGGTAGCACCAGGGGTGCTGCATCCCTCCCCCCTACACACCCCCTATGCAACACCCCTGGCGCATTCTGATTTCTGCCTAACTACTATATTCATCGATTAATGTGATGGAGCATTAGATTTATGATTATGATGTCATCTCAAACCTGTGACAATTTTATAATTTAAGAGAGTCCTGTAACTTTTGAATTTGCTGAAACATTTATGGCCTTTTCTCCCCATCATATTTCTGTACTAGACTGATTGAGCTCTACTTCTACAAAGTCAGGTTACCTAAATAAAGGTGCAGTTTAGTTCCCACTGTAGTGTGGGGTACAGAGGCCCTACCAATAGAACTGGGATATACAGTAAGAAGTGAGCTGCTTATACCCTGCTTCTACTGGACAGTAGGCTATCTGTGCAACTTTACAGCCCAATTGACTAAATAAAATACAGTAAGAAAAAAGTTGTTTTTATCAGGGGGAACTAATCTACACCTTCTCATGTATCTCCAACGAATTTTTCTCTAATATTCTTGTGAAGTCAGCTTCTTCAGTTTTTTACCTTGATCTTGGTTGGTGGTTGTCGTTTTCTCAGTGATCTTTAAATATCTGCTTGTTCTTCAGCTACATCAACCATGCTTTGAACTACTTTTAAGGCTAAAATCTGCCCAGATTTTTTTTCTGGCCAGAAAATATCAAACTCGATCTGATCGAAAAATCTGGTCAGAAAACAGTAAAATCTGGGAAAAAAATCTGGCCAGAATTCTGGAGACGAAAATCTGACCAGATTTCTGGTCAGTGAGAACAGCAATCTGGGCAGTGAGAACTTAGCTTTAACCATCTTTATTTTTGGAGATTCTGAACTAGCTGCAAAATATGCCACTGGGTTCCAGTTTAGACTCCAAATCGTAAAGACAATTCAAAAAGGAGGATAGAGAAAAGTGTAGAGCTCTAGTTACAGAGCTGTAGGGCCGGATATCTAAGGGACAAAAACAATCTTGTCATTAGAGGAGAAAAAATTGTCAAAAAAAACTTGGAGCATGTGGGAGTAATTTGTAGCAATGCTCTATCTTCTACTTATAGTGTATTTAGTAACCATAAGTTTATCCTCTGAAAGTAAAACTGTTCATCTGTGAGTGTTGTTGATATAAATAATGGAATGCGAAGTGATTCAATATCTAGTTTGGAATTAGCAACATTTGTTACTGCTGAATCTCTTTCAAGTAGTAATAATGTTTCATCCCTTCCATTTGAGTTGATGTGTAGTGACAACAGTGGCTCAGAACCAAGAAGAGCAGACGAGGATGAAAAAGATTATAGACAAAAACGTAAGGAATTTTTATTACTGGTAGCCAATGTAAATCAGTTAACCAATAAGATTCAGGAAGTAAAAACCCTTGTAACAAATAAAGGATATGATTTGGTGATGTTAACAGAGGTGAGTTCCAATAATAGTAATACTTGATTGGAGGATAGTTATATCTGTATTCCGGGATACCAGGTAATATCAAACTTGAGTTCAAGTAATTGCAGAAGGGGTGTATTGGTAATAGTTAGAGCAGAATATAATGTTAAAGTGGTATATACTCCCTCCATTAATGGTTATGTTGAGTTGGTCTACTTGATCTAAAGGTTCCATATAACCCTGGTATTACAAGACTTGCTTGTAGGCCTATTTTAGAAGCCCTACAGCTCTATCTAAAATTGTTACAGAACAAGCCATAGCATATCATTTTTGAAAAATCAGTGCATCAAATAAAGGGTAATTTGCTAATAGTGGGATGCATTTGATGTTTAGTTCATTCACATCATCAAGTAGTGTAACAGCCCCAATGGATCTTAATTTACTCCGAAGTGCAAGTATAGGTAATTTAAGGTAATTTGAGGATATCTCCTTTTCCATGAACTAAATTTTTGAGATAAAAAAACTCAATTATGCAGTTTTACTTTGAATGTTGGCTATAAGTTAAATTCCAAACGTACCTTAATTGGTACTTTGGAGCAAAATTAAGGTCCATACTGGATCTTTTGTGCTATACTTTATTTACAGTTAGATAAAGAGACAGCCTTTAAATTTAGCATTTTCTTTATTAAAAAAAAACTAATCATGTTTCAAATGCTTTGGTTGCTGAAGAAGTTTAACTAATGTGTTTAACGGCATCAGGACACAATCAGCTTTTTTTTTGAAGGAGTCACTGTAGCTTTTGTATTTTTTAGGGACTTTGTGCTTCTACTCACCCCCTGTAAAACTGGAGTATTCTATTCAAGTGTTAATGCTAGTAGTGTAAATTTGATAAGTAGTATTTACTTGATTCAGAGGCTCTATTATGGACTTACCTCAAATTCCAGTGACTGAAGATGTCACCCTTCTGAAGTTTGTGCTGTTAATAATGGTAAGTTATTCATGAAATTTATAGTAACATAATACAATTAAAGCTACATTGCTTTAGTAAAATAACTTCTTGTGTTCTCTTGCTTCTTAAATATTGTTCAGGAAAAAAGTTACAAACAAATATGCTACTGCCTATACCCTTGTTGTATCAAACCCTTAAGAGCTAAGGTAGATTAAAGTGTTTTCTTATACAAAGCAAATAAAAGCTTAAAATATTAAATTTAATTTTGTATGTTTGTGAAGGCAGTATAACATCTGGCAGAAGAATTTTCTCTTGAATGCAGGCATGAAAAAAAAAAATTACAAACAAAAGGGAAGATTGTTATGTGGCAGCCATAATATTTATCTGAATGATCAACTTATTTTCCTAGTCATAATTCTTTTATACTGTTTTTAAAAATTGTTTATTTAGGTATTTTGTAACTGGCCTAACCAAAACATAAAAAAAGAACACAATTATATGGTAGCCACAAGTAAAAGATGCAGAACCTTGCTAAAATGTGTTAAAGGATGCTTTGTTAAATTGAACAAACAATGTTCTAATGTAATTTTATCAAAATATCTTAATCATCAAAATATATAAAATTTTCAACCTCAATTTACCTTGGATTTGGCTATATTATTCTGTTTTTAGTTTATTTTTGAAAAGCTGTATCCAGGAAGGGGGGGGGGGGGGGGGGTTAAACCCCTCCTCTCCCCCCTGAATTGTTGTCTGACTTAAATGCATAGTAAAAACACATGTAAGCAATTTTTGATGCATTTTTTAAGTTTTTGTAACCCCCCTCCCCTCCCTCCAAACAAAAATCTTGAATATGGCCCTGATTGTGTGTTTAGAGATTTGTAACTGGCTTAGTTATACTTAAAAACAAAAGAATCCAATTAAATAGTAGATACAAATAGAAGATGCAGAACCTTGCTAAAATGTGTTAAAGGATGCTTTGTTAAAATTAAAAACTCAAGAAACAGTTTGCAATGTAAATGTTAACAGTCAAAGAAAATGTAGTGTTTCCTAACCAGAATAAAAAAATGAAATAAAAATTTAATGTTTACTCTTCATAACTTCAATACCTCCAAAGTTATTAAGACTCAGAAATATATATCAGAATATATTAAATTGCCAATTCATATTCATGGTTTTTTTTCCTTAATATGAGTCCTGATTAGGGATATAATTTCTTTGATGTTATGAGAAATAAAAACATAGCTCAAAGTAAAAATTGTTTTTAATAAAGTGCAAATTATGTTCTGGTCCTTAGAAGGCCCATATGTCCTTAGCCCTACTCCTCTTTATGGTAGTTTCTCCTCGTTTTGAGTTTCACTTGGTTATCAATTTTAACTTCAGTTTGTTTATTTGTAGTCAGTGATTTATGGTAGTTCTATACTTAAGAAATTATTGACCTTTTTTTGTGCTCATCTTTGGAATAATGTTACCCTTTACTTTTCTTTGAAAAGGTTTTTAAAAATTAATTGTAAACTGAAAAAACAATTGGATTTGTTAAGAAAGCTTTGCTGTTGTCTTATGTCCCTTTTATTCATGTTTTGTTTAGAAGTTGAAGATACTTTCCTAGTGAGAGTGAGGAGCTCTTTGATACTTCGAACATTTGTTTGTCTCCTAAGCTTGAAGCTGTTTTCGTTGACTACTTTCCCCAGCATTGCAGGATCATTTAAATCAGAAGCTGACACCCGGAATTGGAACCCACCAGTTTTGACAATGAAGGTATGTTTCAAATATTTGGTTTGTAGAATCAATGTATATCATGAAATTTTCATAAAAAAAACTAGGTAGATGACTACATTTTAGCATTTTGAACTAATTTTACTCTTAACAAATCGTAGTCTTGACTTTTCTCTTATCTTATTCCAGTATGCAGGCATTTGCTAAACCATTTTTTGAAGTTTAACAACAACTTTCAAAGTGTTTATTGAAAGGTGGCTGGTGAATTCTTTATATCTGAAAGCCAGAGAATACAGCTTAGAACTATACTTTTTATATTTCTTTCTCAATTAACATTTAAATCGATTTATTATTTTCCTGAACTAACATGAAGAATTAAGTTTTTGAAACAAACAGAAAATTGATTGGTATCGTGTTGATCAGAATTTTTTACTTTAGAACATTAATTTATTAAAAATGCTAGATTTGTACAAATTTCAGAATTCATTCTGTGCCAGTGAATTGAAAAGATTTTGATGTGTTTTGCAATATAAAACTAGAGGTGCATAACAAGTCCTATTGGGCTTCCATCAATAGAGACAAAAGTCAGTTTTTGTGTTAGATATGAAATTCTATTGTGATCCACAGGGTATAAACCCTCCTAGAATTAGAAATATACTTCTTTTGGGGCATTTGAAAACCAGATTTTTCTAGTAGCCTACTTTTTATTGACTAAATTGAAAGAAGACAAAAAACAAAGAGCTGAGGCCATTACAGTGCAAACATAATTCAAACCAAAGTTTAAACTAAATCAATCATTTTCAAGTCCCCACGCCCATATTTGCTCTTCTGAAAATTTACAATTATGGAGATACGTCCTTTTGGTAACCGACTGACGATATGCTGTGTGTGGTACTTTACCAAAAACAATTGCTCTTGCGTTCAAGTATTTGGTGAGTAACGGAAAGCTCTACTATGACTACCTCTAACGGCAACTACAAACTATTTCGTGTAATATGTTTACGGATTCCCTTAATCCCTTAGTTCTATAATTTATTTATAGAACTAATCCTCCCACCCCAGAAAGAGACGGAAAGTCCTATTGGGCTTTAAACAATAGAGACAAAAGTCAGTTTTGTGTTAGATATGAAATTCAATGGAGATCCTGGGGGCATAAACCATCCTAAATTTAGAAAAATGCCTCTTTTGGGTCATTTGAAAAATGGAATTCTAGTATTTTTTTTTTTTTTTTAAATTGAAAGAATTACTACTTCCCCCTCCCCATGTTTTGGTTTGGTTTTTACTCTTGAAAAAAAATTAGATTTACGTTTCCTAGGCACCGTGAAGTGTTGTAGCAACCCCTTTTGGCCAGGAATCCAAGGAAGGAAGAAATAATATACAGAAATTGAAATCAGTTGCAGTTATCGTTTTTTGTCTGCCCCTCATCCTGAAAGATATTGACGATTGAAAAAAACAGCAGATTAACAAATGTAAATGTTGCATTGGTAACCAGTTATATACTGATCTTTGTATAAAGTGTTTAATTACCACGTAACGTGTTTAATTATCTATAATTACATAGCATGTGTAATATCTATAATATCAAATAATTATATTGCGTGTGTAATTATCTATCCCCAACTTTCAGGATCATGTTGCTGCAACTACTCTTTGCTCAAATACTTGCAAAATTATTGTATTGTGATTTAATATTTTATATATTTTATTGTTATTTTATCTACAACTATATGTATATAAGACAAATTTTCTTACCCTCAAATGAATCAAAGAAAATGCAGAAAATATATTTGTCTTAGCCTAAAATGCACATAAGGATTCACTATTAGGTATGCAGACTAGCAAAAGTTTGCAATGCTGGTTTTAATATGTTGTTACTGGGTCCTAGTACTATGCATATGCAAAGTCTCTCCTTTTATGGAATTAATTTAAAAAACTTTCTACAAGACAAGTTTTTCAAAGAAAATTAAATAGCGCCATTAAACCAAGAATGAGTAAAAGTAAAGTCAACTAATCTTCCAAGCATAATACTACCACAAATCACTATCAATAAATAAATGAAAACAAAAACGAACAGAAATTACAAAAAATAGCCGAGTCAAGCTCAAAATAAGCAAAAATTAACATGAGCAGGGCTGATAACCCCTATGCCTTCTCAAGACCAGTTCACAATTTGTGCTTTACTGAAAAAAACAAACAAATAACGGTGGATTGTCAGTTAAATTGACATTTACTATTAATTGACATTTCTTTAACATTAAATGACATTTCTTTGTTAAGGTTTTGATAATTTTTCATTTATTAAAGTAAGAAAGGTGAAAATATTTCAAACGTATTTTGTTTTAAGTAAAGTGCAAATTGTGTTCTGGTCTTTTTCTGGCAAATTGTGAAGGCTGTGGGGGGATTGTCATCCTCAAAGATGTAATTTCCAGACCTTTCAATTACGGTGAACAAAATAACTATTTAGCCATCTCAAAATTTCAATCAGATACATTTTGGGAAATATTAGGTGTGGGGAGGGGGTAAACACCCTCTGAACACTTTGAATTTTTAAAAAGAGCATTATAACATCTGATTACCAATCCAATGAGCCCCCTCCGAAGTTTATACGATCACCCTTTCTGTATATATACCTTATATGCCCCCTGGGCATAACTTACAACCCTAGCCCTGAGGGATCTGGTGAGGTTGTCATCCTCAAAGACATTATTTCTGGACCTTTCAATTACATTGAAAAAAATAGCTATCTAAAAATTTGGATTGGATGGGTTTGGGGAAATGGTGGGCGTGGGACGGGGGGGGGGGGTTATTTCCCTCCAATCACTTTCGACTTTTAAAAAGGGCACTAGCCCTTTCAATTTCCAATCGAATGAGCTCTTCGAAATTTTTAAGACAACAAATGGGCCATCTCAAAATTTCTATCAGATGCCCGAAGTTTATAAGATCATCCTTTCTATATATACCTTATATGCAGCTGGGCATAACTTACAACCCTTGCTTTGAGGGCTGTAGGTAGACTGTCATCCTCAAAGACATAATTTCCGAACCTTTCAACTACGTTCAACAAAATGGCTATCATAAAATTTTGACTGAATATGTGGGGAAATGGTGGGCGTGGTAGGGGGGTTAGTTGCCCTCCAATCACTTTCGACTATTAAAAAGGGCACTAGCAGTTTGAATTCGCAATCGAATGAGCCCTTTTCGAAGTTTCTACTTCAAGTCCTTCGATAGGAAGTGCCCTGGCCTAAGACCAAAAAAAAAAAATTAAAATAAATAATACATTGTGCCCACATCGCTCTTTACTTAGGCAGCGCTGTTGCGCTGCCCAAGATTACTTCCACCTAAAACCCTAATATGATTGGACTAATATAAATCTTTTTTGAATCTCTTTGAGTTTGTTCATACCTTACAGAAAACTTATGCTTTAATTAAACCATTAAACTAAAATTAATTTTCAAAATTATCAACTACTTTGTTTTTTATTGTTGTGTATGGGCGTTAAAAATAGCTTTTGTTAATCTAAAAATAATAAACTAATATTTGTCAAATAAAATGTTTTATGAAACAAAGAAATTTTAATATAGGCTACTGCTATGGCTGAATGTAAACAGATAAAAGAAGAGTTCAATTTTTTTTTGTCTGCTGTTGTCTAGCTAAAAAATTTGGCAAACAAAAACACACTCCTGGAAGTTTTTCTGCTTGGAACAAACAATCTTATGGATCTTGTTCAGTTGAACTATAGTTGGATTAATTGCAAATTCAAATTTTCTTCTTTTTTTTCTTAACAGATGAACGCTTTTTAAATTATTTCAATTTAACATTGGTGAAAAAGGTGGTAATAACTAAAACTTATTGATATAATCTTTAGATTATCATTCTTGAGTTTTTTCAAGGCTCCTCTTTTACTGCCTTTTTAAATTTTGAAAGAATTGTTTTCTGACTTCAAACTGTCCAAATACTTCACCCCCACCCTCTTATGTGCAAATATAAAGGTCACATAAAGACCTTTGAGTTTAGCTGCCAAAAAGGCAGGATTAGCAATAAGAAAGTGTTTTTAATTATTTTCTTTCATTATTTTTCTTTTAGTATAAACAACAGTTTAAATGTTGTAAGCGATGGGAAATCACGCTTTACAATCAATTTAGATAGCAAATACCCGTTTGACGGGTCTCCATGTCTGGTTTCCTTGTACAGTTTATAGCGCTGTGTTATATATTGAAATATATAATTTTGGCTTTATATTGCCTTCCAGTTGTTTCTAGTTTTGCCGTAGTCATACTGCTGTTTGTTTTTTTTTTTTTTTTTTTTTTTTTTTTTAATCCAAAACCATGCATGGATAAGATGTGCGGTAAACCCGGACTAGTTCAGGCCAAGCCAAATTTTGCACAAAGCACCAAGTATATATGTAAGAATTTATTTTGTTGAGGGGGAGGCCATAGAATTTATTTATTTTGGATACTTATTGATAATCTATGAAACTATTGAAAACATATACAGGCTTAGATGTTTGAATCTACAGTATTCTTTACTGCGAAAGTGCTTATTGGCACGCTGGAATGACATCAAGCAACAAAGATTGAGGCCAAGGGAAAACAAAATATTTAATTTAAATTATTCACTATTAAAATTTGTAAAAAAGGAGGTAATTAACGAAATTTATTTAAATAATGTTTAGATTATCACTTTTCAGTTTTGTTCGTGGCTCTTGTTTATCACCATTTTAAATTTTGATATCTATTTTTGTTTCTGTTGCTCTCTTTGGTTTGGGAGCCTCACTGTTACTGAGTAATTTGTTGAGATTTTATTTTTATAGCTTTTTAGTGTTTCTTTCTTGTTATTTTTATTTGTTGTTGTAGGTGTTGAAGGTCCTTCAATAAGTGCTGCCGCAACCCTAATTGAAACCTCAAATTCTTCTCTATCACCAGGACATCAAATTCTCTCTGAGGGTGTTTCACCCTGGATTTCCGCATCACTTCTAGAATTTGACTCCCAGAAAGTGGGTCTCGATGACGAAGGTATAATTAAACTAATAATGTTTTCTGAATTAGTTTTTAATAAGAAAAAAAATTGCTAAGATAAAGCATGGAACATTAAATAAAGCTTTAGATAGCGCAATTGAAAGATTTTACTTCCATAAAAAGTTTTACTAAAAGCGTTAAACACAAAGCGATTGTAAGATTTAACGTTGAGAGCATTATTTAAGTAGGCCAAAGTTGCACAATGTCGGCAAAGTGCCGATTGATTTGCCATTCTAGTCTTTATTGAGCGAGTATAAGTATGTTTCTATTCATAAAAATTAACTACTAACTACTTGATATAAAAATCTGTGAATAAAACTCTAAATTGTGAAGTCAGATTCATAATAATCAAGTTTATCACTCTTAAATTTGTTCCGACCTCTGTTATGTCTAGTTTTATAAGTTTGTAGACTGGTATTAGCATGCTCTGTGGCTTTCATTCTTTCTGGGTGAATTATTCAGACAATGTTATTGTTCATTTATCTTCTATTTGTTAATTCTTTTTATTTTGCTGAAGCTGAAGCTGCTTCAACAATTGATACTGAAACAATGAGAGAAACTTCTAGTTATATTCTGTCATCTGAACATCAAAATTGACCTTTTGGTGTTTCATTGAATATAACATCTGAATCAGACTTACAGGAACTTGAAGGAAATACGAAGGTATATTTGGAATTATTAGTGGTACTTTAAAATTCAGGCCTGATTAAGCATTATTTTGTTGAAAGTTTTTTCCTACCTAACAAACGTTCTTCACGTTTTTGTATTGAATAGTATTGCCAAAAGTATTTTTTCATTCAAATAGATAATTAAATAGTATTTCCAAAAGTCTATTGCAACCACTTAGTTTTCATTTGAGGCTCGTAGGCAAGTGCATCAAAGAAACTTAAATGCACAGTACTGTAACAATTTAAGACAAAAGTAGGTCTTGAGCACTCAAATTGTTGTGCAATCACTTGAGCTATCAAAAACTTTTTTTTTTAAGTAACTAGAGAGTTACACTAGCAAAGTAGAGGTGGAGTTTGTTTTTTTTACTTTACTGATTTTTTGAAAATTTTTCTGCATAACACCAATTTTCTCCCGAACATGATGTAGCTTAAGAGAAATAACTTCACTTTTAATTCTATTTCTGAACAGGAATAGTTGAAGCCATTTTTGCGTTTGGAATAGTTCAAGACTATTTAAATTACAACTATGGGATAAAAAAGTAGACTGTTTTAAGGGAATACAAAGACATCAAAAAAGAAGAAAGACAAAATTGAAATGAAAGATGAAAGAGAAAATAAATGAAAGAAGGACAAAATCAAAACTCAAATGCGGTTCATATTCTTGCTCTCATTTTCAGCTCATCTGAGGTTAAAAGCTCCTATGGCAGTTATTGCGCTCTCTTTCGTCGATTTTTATCCCAAGTGAACGCAGAATTTTTGGAAAGGATGGGGGGGGGGTCTAAACCACATCACTGAGCATTGGTTTTCAGAGTTATTGCATGCCCATGGTCAATACTCTTTCACAATTGTATTTTTTAAGTAAAATTGTCATACAAACTTGTTCAGAAAGAATTAAAGGAAATGGGAACTTCCTGTGAGGGTGTAAGAGGAGGCTTTGAAGAGATTGAGATGAAGGAAGAGCCTGTGTAGCTGTGGCCTCAGGCAACACAGCTTTGTTGGCCTCAGGCTGTGTTGGCCTGCGGTGAGATATTAGTAGTAGTACTCTAGTAGAATCAGGAAATTACATATATCACGTTTGTAAGTCTTTCTTATAACTGACTCTCCCCACCCCCCACTGCCCGCTTATGCTTTGGTATACCCATGGAGTGTATGTTTGGTCGTTCAGTTTAATATTACTTAAATCATAAATCATACAAAAATATTCTCGAATGATATGGAGAAAGATAGATGTAGCAGCACTGAGAAAGCTTGACGAGATAATTATTTATTGAAGCCTTCTGTGTATCACATTAGTAAAAATTTCTTATAACTGACACCCCCCCCCTTCCTCTCCCCACTTATTCCTGGATATACCAGAGAGTGAACACTTGATAGTTGAGTCTATTATTGGTTTTTAGATTAAGTCTTACAAAATTACATATTTAGGTTCACTATGAAGAAAGATACACCAGAAAATAATTCGTTGAAACATTTCGAAGCATATATAGCTTGTTTTTCATACCTTATATAACGTTCAAACATCTTAAGTTTTGAAGCTGACAAAGACAATTTTTATTATTCCTAATCTAATTATCCTATGAAATTGAACTAACTTAAAGTTTTTTTTTAATTTTTATTTAATAATTAAAGCAACTGAATAGAACCAGTGTAAGACAATGTAGATCCCAATCTTTTAATACTTTTCGAATGTTTGACTTTCATATACATTTGTTATTAGAGCCCGACCGATATGGATTATTTGGGATCCGATTAAGATACCGATTCTGGTGATTTTGGGTTTGTTTGTTTTTAGTTGTTAGACGTTTTTGAAATCACCATACATTTTGAAGATTGATGCATCAGGTGTGTAATGACAACTGCTGCTATTCTATCACCACAATCAGACTACTGATTGTGTCATAGAGCTGGACCAGTCCTAAGGACTGGACAAGCAAAATTACCTGAGAAAAATCTGGTGCGATCTTCTGGATAAGTTGCAAATATAAGACTCAATATTTATTTCCCGTAAGCCGATAATGTCTCTAACCCTCATATCGGTCTGATAATGTTGTTTCGGGCCCTAATTGTTATAATGCCATTTTCTTTGTTTTTCTTATTTTATTAATTTGAGTAAAGAAATTTAATTTTTTTTTCACTACAGGGGTGATGCATTTTACTTTGTGCAGCTCTGATGGTGTGAGTCATCCAATACTCTTAGGCCCAAAAACAATCGTTATGGGTAAAAAAAAACTGACAGAGAAGGCTATTGAAGAACTTACAGTTGGAATCTGGCGATGCGGCTCCTGTGGAAAAGCAGAGAAATCTCTTTTGATTCTAGATCTTCACATTGAAACAGGTTGTGAAGAGCTTTCACCAATAGAGTGTGATATCTGCCCAGCAGTAGTTTGTGATTACAGTAATTTTGTTGTTCATTTCATAGAACACCAAATGGGAGGGACAAGGAGATGTGCCATTGTCTTAAGAGAATGTATTGATGATATGAGACAACATCTTGAGTTTCAAGGTCACTTTTCGCCGAAAATGTCTTAACTAGACCTGTAGGAAAATGAATCGCTAGTCGTTTCACAGAATTCGTCAGCAGGCCACTACTCAAATTCATTAAAATCGGAATCTGATGAAAAAAAGTTTAGGCGATCAGAAAACATACTTGCGCAGTAAAAAGAATACAAAATTAGAAAGACATAAAAGTATACACACAGAAAAAAAGATCTATGAATGTAACCTATCTAAGAAAGGCTTTTTCGTTTCCTAGCTCTTTGAAAAAGCATCAAATAGTGCATACAGATGAGAGACCATTTGAATGTGATATATGTAAGAAATGCTTTTCTTTATCAGGCAATTTGAAAAAGCATCAAATAGTGCATACAGGTGAGAGCCCATTTAAATGTGAGATATGTAAGAAATGCTTTTCTTCACAAAGCATTTGAAAAAGCATCAAATAGTGCATACAGGTGAGAGGCCATTACAATGTGAGGTATGTAAGAAATACTTTTCTTCATCAAGCAATTTGAAACAGCACCAAATAATGCTTACAGATGAGCGACCATTTGAATGTGATATATGTAAGAAATGCTTCCCTTCACCAAGCCATTTGAAAAGGCATCAAAAAGTGCATACAGATGAGAGACCATTGAATGTGATATATGTAAGAAATGCTTCCTTATCAAGCCATTTGAAAAAGCATCAAATAGTGCATACAGATGAGAGACCATTTGAATGTCATATGTGTAAGAATGCTTTCTTTCACCAAGCCATTTGAAAAATCATCAAATAGTGCATACAGATGAGAGACCATTTGAATGTGATATATGTAAAAATGCTTTTTTAGATCAAGCAATTTGAAGGAGCATCAAATTGTGCATAGAGGTGAGAGCCCATTTAAATTTGATAGATGTAAGAAATGCTTTTCTCGTCCAAGCCATTTGAATATCCATCAAAGAGTCCATACAGGTGAGAAAACCATTCAAATGTAATTAATGCAAGAGAACATTTTCAGATAAGTCGACTCTGAAATATCTCCTAACAACCCATTCTAGGAAGAAGTGTGATAGTTAATAGTTAACAATAAAAAACTTGAATGGAATAATGATTTTTGTAGACAGAAGTTGAGATAGACGTTGAAGAATTAAAGCTGTTCCATGCAAGCTAAATCTCAGATCTGAACTAATGCTTTGCTCTATGCATCAGTGAAAATTCTCTGGTTTTTCTTATTGTTTGCCAAGTAAGGCTTGATCTACGAGAAATCTTGTATTTGTAAAACTACAGAAGCAGAGCCAGTGCCTATTTTTCTTCTTCCGTAGTGCCTATTTAGCCGTCTAATTTCTAGTGCCTGGTAAATTATCTATTTAAGTGGGTGATTTCAACTCAAATAGAATTCTTCAGTGCTCAAAACGCATGATTACTGCGTTTGAGTAACGCATGTGTACGGTCTGAATGATCTCCAGGACGGAAGTATGGGTTCGGTGTGATAGCGGAGAGAGCAAAGGTAAGGTCACAGGGCCAGGAGATTCAAAAGTGACAAGAGGAGATGGTGAATTCCCGGCTTCTAGATCTATATGCACAGGTCAGAGAGGTACAGGGAGGAGATTTATTTTAGGACCAAGAGGGCGAATTGGGCTGTTTGGTAAGTGTGAGAGCAGATGCGTTATCTGATGGGGAGAGAAAGAAGCACATGGATCAGGTAAAACTACAAGGTAAATGAGGCTGTTAACTTGATCGATCTTTTCGTTATACAACATCACCTCTTCACCTTCACTTAATCCCAATCTTAGAGAATTAGTCTTGTAGACATTAAGTTTCAAACATATTCTTGCACTTTGAACTCCAAAATCCTCCAAAAAGTAATTTGTTTCTCCATTATAAATATTGGAGAAATCTATAATCCTGTTCTTGGATCCATTAAAGTGCAAAGATCGCACATATGAGATTTTACCTTTTCTGCATAGATTATTGTTTTTTCTTGATTAAAGTACCTTACAGTTTAATGCCAAATAGAATATTAGTGAAAGATTTCTTTCAGACATTCACTTTCTTTCAAGAAGTCAAACAGCACGTTCTAGAGTTCCAATCTCAAGAGCGCTGGTTTAGCATGGTTGATGTAACTAAAAGCTAGTGCAAACAGCATTCAATTAAAAAATAGAAAAACCAGTGCTTTTGGTTGTTATTAGAAAACAGATCAATTTTATGTTGAAACCACTGTCAGTGCCAAAAGAAACCGTACAGAGGACAACCACATCTTGTATTTTCATAGTCCATGTAATCAGATAGCTCGTATTCTATACTTCGTAGTCGATGGAATAATTTCAGAGCAGACAAAGGTTGGGAAAAATCTTTTGGTTATCATGGGTGCATGCATAGTATTAGACATTGTACATGATTTCTCTGTATCATCTATCAAGGAGTTGACCACAGAGTCACAACAAGCCATTGCAAAATCTTACGCACAGAGTAAAAAGCCAGAAAGCCAGTTGAAAGCTCTTGTTTCTAATACTTAAAATAAAAACATAGCTGAAAATAAGTATTGTTTTCAGTAAAGTACAAATTATATTCTGGTCTTTAGAAGTCTTGAGCATGGATGGAGGTGTCCCATTTTGATGCAGAATGGGCACTTATTTTGACAAACAGATAGGTTTTTCACCTTTTTGTAAATTTGTCGCCTAGGTGTATGTTTCAAACAATTAGATTAAAAAAAAATATATCAGCAAATCTTTGGGAGCCCCCTCTCAAATGAAATTTGGTATCCACTTGGCCGGTAATACTAAAATTTTAGGCTGATCCAGAAAATAGAATTTTTAGTTGGAGTTGTAAAACTGCATTGAGATGAAGTTTTGTAGTTAAACATTATTTTGTTGTCAACAAAGCAAAAAACTTTTTTTATTCTGCTTAAAAAGTGACCTTGGATTCACTAAGACGTTACCTTAAATCTGCTAGAATAATAATTACTGCTAAAATTGCTTTCGATACTTAAAATATTTAATAGTATAGTAAACTAGTCTTAGCAAAGGATCCGACGTCTAAGATTGAGAATATTAAAAAAAAAAAATCAAAATTACTCATGATTCTTCCTTCACTGTTTGTAAGGACTTAGTTCAACTCAGCTTAACCTGACTTCCTTGTGAACGAGATGACAAAAATTTACCATGCACTTTCAACTGAATTGTTTAATGTCCGACTTTTGCCTTTACATCCTTCCCCCCAAGTAGATAGATAGAATGAAATTCGATGATATAACAAGACTCAAGTGTTGAGTCTTGTGAAACAATCTTGTACTACACAAATTAATATACTACACAATCCACTTACGCCCTCTTAAGGATAGTGTATTTGTTGAGACCATTTTGAGATTTTTTAAATTTTTCGTGGAGCAAGAAATTGCTTAGTGTTCTGAAACGAATACGAAAACAACGCCGAAACAACAACTTTTCATTTCTTTTTATTGTGTGCTAAGGTAAGAACCATGTCCCACAGGACCTTATTTTTCTTGTTAAATGGTCGGATACTTCAAAGTCCTGATAATCATGCGTTTTGAGCACTGAAGAATTCAATTTGAGTTGAAATTACCCATTTAAATAGATATTTTACCAGGCACAAGAATTTAGAAGGCAAAATAGGCACTAAGACAGAAGAAAATAGGCACTCGCTCTGATTTTGTAGCTTTACAATTGCAATAGTTCTCAGATAAAGATCGAGCCTTACTTGTCACAGAATAAGAAAAACCAGAGAATTTTTATTGATACATATAGCAAAGACTGATTCATATCTAAGAATTAGCTTGTAAGGAACAGCTCTACTTCTTCAACGTCTATCTCAACTTCTGTCTACAAAAATAACTGTTCCATCCAAAGTTTTTATTGTTAACTATCAGACTTCCTCCTAGAATGGGTTGTTAGGTGATGTTTCAGGGCTGACTTCGCTGAGAATGCTCTCTTGCATAAATTACATTTGAATGGTTTCTCACCTGTATGGACTCTTTGATGGATATTCAAATGGCTTGGACGAGAAAAGCATTTCTTACATTAATCACATTTAAATGGGATCTCACCTGTATGCACAATTTGATGTGCATTACAATTCCTTGAGGAAGAAAAGCATTTTTTACATTTATCCCATTTAAATGGCCTCTCACCTGTATGCACCATTTGATGCTCCTTCAAATTGCTTGATCTAAAAAAGCATTTCTTACATAAATCGCATTCAAATGGTCTTCTCATCTGTATGCACTTTTTGATGCCTTTTCAAATGGCTTGGTGAAGAAAAGCATTTCTTACATATATCACATTCAAATGGTCTCTCATCTGTATGTACTATTTGATGCTTTTTCAAATGGCTTGGTGAAGGAAAACATTTCTTACATATCTCACATTTAAATGGGCTCTCACTTGTATGCACTATTTGATGCGTCTTCAAATGGCTTGGTTTAGAAAAGCATTTCTTACATATCTCACATTCAAATGGTGTCTCATCTGTATGCATTATTTGGTGCTATTTCAAATTGCTTGATGAAGAAAAGCATTTCTTACATACCTCACATTCAAATGGCTGTTCACCTGTATGCACTATTTGATGCTTTTTCAAATTTCTTTGTGAAGGAAGCATTTCTTACATATCTCACATTTAAATGGGCTCTCACCTGTATGCACTATTTGATGCTTTTGCAAATTGCCTGATAAAGAAAAGCATTTCTTACATATATCACATTCAAATGGTCTCTCATCTGTATGCACTATTTGATGCTTTTTCTAAGAGCTTGGAAATGAAAAGCCTTTGTAACATAGATTACATTTATATATCTTTTTTTCTGTGTGTATACTTTTATGTCTTTCTAATTTTATATTCTTTTTACTGAGCAAGTATGTTTTTTGATCGTCTAAACTTTTTTCATCAGATTGTGATTTTAATGAATTTGAGTAGTGCCTTGCTGACGAATTCTGTGAAACGACTAGCGATTCATTTTCCTGCAGGTCTAGTTCAGACATTTTTGGCGAAAATTGACCTTGTAACTCTAGATGTTGTCTCATATCATCAATACATTCTCTTAAACAAATGGCACATCTCCTTGTCCCTCCCATTTGGTGTTCCATGAAATGAACAACAAAATTGCTGTAATCACGAACTACTGCTGGGCAGATATCATACTCTATTGGTGAAAGGTCTTCACAACCTGTTTCAATGTGAAGATCTAGAATCAAAAGAGATTTCTCTGCTTTTCCACAGGAGCCGCATCGCCAGATTCCAACTGTAAGTTTCTTCAATAGCCTTCTCTGTCAGTTTTTTCACCATAACGATTGGTTTGGGGCCTAAGAGTATTGGATGACTCACACCATCAGAGCTGCACAAAGTAGAATGCATCACCCTTGTAGTGAAAAAAAAAAGAATTAAATTTCTTTACTCAAATTGATAAAATAATAAAAACAAAGAAATTGGCATTATAAACAAATCGGGCCAACATTATCAGACCGATATGAGGGTCAGAGACATTATCGGCTTACGGGAATAAATATTGAGTCTTATATTTGCAACTTATCCTGAAGATCGCACCAGATTTTCTTCAGGTAATTTTGCTTGTCCAGTCCTTAGGACAGAGCAATCAGCTAAGTCTGATTGTGGTGATAGAATA
>CM051275.1:44772369-44989869 GCA_027921565.1 Artemia sinica
GAAAAGTGGTAAAAAAGAGGGTTAAAAAAGAGCCAGTCAGGATTTAAAAAAAATGTAATTTTTTTTAGCAGAGTGCAAATTATGGTACTTGTATGACGTACTCCGACCACCCAAATCGGCCATCCATTGACGCACTGTAAAACGGTTTCTTTCGAAAGTTTCTTTTAGCTTAGCATGAGAAAAGACAGAGAGAAGTGATAGAATAGATGAAAAGTTTTAATTTTGGCTATATATTTTCAAATTAGGAGGGGTGGGGGATTTAGACAGTGTGAAGTCAGAAAACAATTCTTAAATCATAATACCAGAATAATTATGGCTAACAAATTTTGCATGCAGACCCACTCTACTTTACCCCCAACCCCCTAATGTGCAAATATATTGCCCAAATTTATTTATAAAGTATTACATTTTTATCATACTTTGTGGTAATTTCTTAGGATTAATCTAACTTCACTTCTTGAGCGGTTGGGGTGAGGCGGGGTTGATTTGAAGTGCCAATTAATTTAAGTTTTCTCTTTCCCATCATTTTACTATGATGGACCGGGAAGGATGGGGGGTGTGGAATATTTTACTTTTCGTTCCTAATCTCTAGAAAATATTTAGACTACTTGGCTAATATCAAAACCGTTTTATGTATACACATGCTAGATATAGCCAACTAGTTGGCTATCAAAAAAACAGTCTAAGTATACTCGAAAATATAAATAGCGAACCAGTTGGGTACTGAGTTGAGTCTATGCATATACAGACAAGAAAAATAGCGAACTAGGCTTCTCTGCCAGAAACAGCTAAAAGTAATTTTTTGAGGAGGGGGGCAAGGGTGTTGACCTTATTTATTGAAAGGGGGTGGGGTAAGAGGAGGGTTAGGGAATTAGAAAAGAGGTTGCTTCGATTAAAAAGAATGTTATTATTTTTGCAAAGTGATAATGATAATTTACTTGGAGTGCCCATTAATAATATCAGAATAATTGTGGCTAACAAATTTTGCATGCAGACCCGCTGTACTTTACCCCATCCCCTTAAAGTGCAAATATATAGGCCAAATTTATTTCTAAAGTATTACATTTTTATCATACTTAGGTCTATTTTATTAGGATTAATCTAACTTCACTTCTTGAGTGGTTGGGGTGAGGCGAGGTTGATTTGAAGTGCCAATTAATTTTAATTTTTTCTTTCCCATCATTTTACTATGATGGGCCGGGAAGGGGAGGGGGGAGTGGAATATATTACTTCTTGTTCATAATCTCTAGAAAATATTTAGACTACTTGGCTAATATCAAACCGTTTTATGTATACACGTGCTAGATATAGCCAACCAGTGGCTATCAAAAAACTGTCTAAGTATACACGAAAATATAAATTAGCGAACCGGTTGGCTACTGAGTTGAGACTATGTATAAACAGACAAGAAAAAAAGCGAACTAGGATTCTCTTCCATAAACAGCTAAAAGTGATTTTTTAAGGGGGGGGGGGTGGCAAGGATAATGGTGTTGACTGGACTTTATTTAGTGAAAAGAGGTAAAAAAAGGGTTAGAAAAGAGCCGGTCAGGATTAACAACAAAATGTAATTATTTTAGCAGAGTGCAAATTATGGTACTTGTATGACGTACTCCGACCACCCAAATTGCCCAACTATTGACGCGCTGTAAACCGGTTTCTTTCGATAGTTTCTTTTAGCTTAGCATGAGAAAAGACAGAGAGAAGTGATAGGATAGATGAAAAATATGCAATTTTGGCTATATATTTTCAAATTAAGGGGGGGGGGGCGTATTTAGACAGTGTGAAGTCAGAAAACAATTCTTATATCATAATATCAGAATAATTGTGGCTAACAAATTTTGCATGCAGACCCACTGTATTTTACCCCCACCCCCCTAATGTGCAAATATATAGCCCAAATTTATTTCTAAAGTATTACATTTTTATCATACTTAGGTGTATTTTCTTAGGATTAATCTAACTTCACTTCTTGAGTGGTTGGGGTGGGGCGGGGTTGATTTGAAGTGCCAATTAATTTAAATTTCTCTTTCCAATCATTTTACTATGATGGACCGGGATGGGGTGGGGGGTGAGGAATATATTACTTTTTGTTCATAATCTCTAGATAATATTAGACTACTTGGCTAATATCAAACCGTTTTATGTATACACGTGCTAGATAGAGCCAACTAGTTGGTTATCAAACAACAGTCTAAGTATACACGAAAATATAAAATAGCGAACCAGTTGGCAACTGAGTTGAGTCTATGTATATACAGACAAGAAAAATAACAAACTAGGATTCTCTGCCAGAAAGAGCTTAAAGCAATTTTTAAAGGAGGGGGGAAAGGGTGTTGACCTTATTTATTGAAAGGGGGGGTAAGGGGAGGGTTAGGGAATTAGAAAAGAGGTTGCCTCAATTAAGAAAAATGTTATTATTTTAGCAAAGTGATAATGATAATTTATTGGAGTGCCCATTAATTTAGATTTTCTCTTTTCCTTCATTTTACTTTGATGGCGGGGACAGGTCTTACGCAGGGATACGGAATATCTTGCTTTCCGCTCATCATATCTACATAATATTTAGGCTATTTTGCTAATATCAAGACAGATATTCTCTACAGAGCTATATAAGCGATATAGATATACAAAGCTATATATATATATATATATATATATATATATATATATATATATATATATATATATATATATAATATATATATATATATATATAGATATATATATATATATATATATATATATATATATATATATATATATATATATATATATATATATATATATCTATATATATATATATATATATATATGTATATATATATATATATATATCTGGTGGTATCTCCATTGATAAGCCCTTTTCAGTAATTGAATGAATTAACTCAGCAATAATTTATATTCAAATCCATCACGCTGAGATATGTATACACTAAAAAATTTATTTGGGAAAATTGAATAAAAAGAGATAATGCACTTTTACTGAAACGAAACAGGAACGAGCAATATCTTGAATTTCTTGCAAACATTGGCAACGTGGCAAATATTGTGCTGGCCTTCTTCCATTCAGCTTGTAGCATAAAACACACAGCCTGAAAAGAGAATGTATTATTAGTAAAGTTTCTTTCTCTTACATTAGGTCTTCATGGCTTTTTTCCTGCAACCCAATTTCAAAATACGAAAGCCAAATGATTGTTTTGTTAGCTTAGCGGAAACTGAACTGTTAATCAACACATTGCCAAAAACTAATGTTAGCTAACAAATCACAGAAACGTAACAAGTAGGAGGGAGTGGGACTTTCAAAAACTCATTAATGGTGAGATGGGATATTAATAGCCGACTAGTTAGCTAGTTCTGTAAAAGTATATAAAGTTCTTTTACTTGCTGACTAGTTGGCTAATTCATTCTGAAGTGTATATATAAATGAGATCTAATAGCCAACTGGTTGGCTAATCTAAATGTGTATATAGCTGAGACTTTAATAGCAAACTAGTTAGCTAATTTTAGGCTCTAATATGTATTAGAAACCTTATTGTTAGCTGACTAGTTGAATATTTTCAAATGAAGGTTATATATACATGGGATCTTAGTAACCAACTAGTTAGCTAATTTTACATGTGTAGGCTACCAGAAACTGTATTGATAGCTGACTAGTTGGCTATTTTAAACTAAAGTTTATGTATACATTGGATATTAATAGCCAACTAGTTAGCTAATTTTATATTGCATATAGAACTCTAATATTAGCTGACTAGTTCACTAATTAAGGCTGCAATGTATATATACGTGAGATCTAATAGCCAGCCAGTTGGCTAATTTAAAGATTGTATACATATACACGGTCATTCTTATTAGCCACCTAGTTGGCTAGAAATTTTTTTCTATATATAATGCTTGGTTAAGGTTTTTTTCTTTAAATATAGACTGTACTATTTTCAATTAGCCATCTGGTGTTATCCCGTTTGGTTCAAAGGAACGCATGTACAAGAATTTAATCAAACTTTTTTTGAAACAAAAGTAGCTTTGCCTAGTTGTTTAATTATTTTTCTTTTACCTGAGAGAAGATCTAGTAATTTTTACATATTAAAAAAAATTTATATTCTTTTATTAATTATTTACCAGCTTCTAAAAAATGAAGAAAATTTAACTGTTTTAGTGTGCCATCTAGGTTTCTTTTATAGGTAGCATCTACCTATCGAAAACAAAATTTTTGAGTAAATTATAAAGCACAATGGGGAACAAACAGCAATGTATAACTGAATCAATTTTTATTGAGCTTAATATTCACTTCATAGTGAGTTACCTACAGCATATATGATGCTCGAGCTCGACCACCACCAATGACAATTAACCAACTGTAAGAACTCTAACGTCACCAGTGTCAGTACTGATGCCACTGATGCAGATATCGCGGCCACGGTCTCTCGTGGACTATTTGGGATGGAACTCCCGTAACATATGTGACAGATGGCTACGAGCCCTCCAGTTCATATCACAAATGATGGCAAACTCCAAATACTCTCTCCTTAACTTTAATCGGGTTCGGGGAAATAATCAATGACGATTAAAGAAAATATAATTATTTTTATTGACCAAGGTGTCAATAAAATCTTATTGGATACCTTAGATAAATTTACAAGAGGAACTAGCTACAAAACATCTGTACACCAAAGAGGTAAACTTGCCGCTTAAAGCCAACCAGTGTAGATTTAGTAATTTTATCATCCAGTAAAATATGTCCAAAATTGAATTGTGCAATTTATAAATTTTGCGAAGGAAGTTTCGTTTGCAATATATTTATTTATTGAATATAGTTAAAGCTGAATTGTGAAATGTAGAATCAAAATGAAAATCTAGTATTGCTTCGCAAACTTGGAAAAAAGTAAAAAATTTGGTTAGTTTCGCACACTATTTTTAATCTTATTTCTCTCTTCTTTTTGAAATCTAATTGAATTTTTGGAAACGGATATGGTAATATACGAAATTCGTCTATTTTATATTTTCTCAGTTTCACCCAAATCGGCACAATTTTAAGTAAAAACAGGTAATATCTGTTTCTGACCCAAAATAACAAAAACACAAAGGGAATATTTGATTTCATATGTACAAAATAGGGAACATACGAGGAGAATTCAAGCAACGACAGCGTAATGTAACGTGCCGGCGTCACTACAAAATCAGGAGGCCGTGGTGAACTCCACCGTTATATAATGTAGCGATGGGGGCCACCGTGACATTTTGCAGCATTCAGGGTCACTCTGGTTTCGAGAAATGGCAGAAGGACGCCCAAGTGTAGCAAGAGGGAGCCACAGACCGCTTTGGTGAGTTTTTTTGCTTCCGCAGTTCATGTATCACACATTTCTATAATTTTCTTCGGATATTCCCCGTTTTTGTGCATACAAATTCAACATTCTCTTCGTGTTTTGAATTTTCTGGTAAAGTTTTTCTTGTTTGGAAAATTCTCCAAGGTTTTTTTCTTGTTTGGAATTTCTCTCATAGGATTTTTCTTGTTTAGATTCACCTGAAAGATTAAATATTTTTTGGAGTTTCTCTCAGAAGGTTTTCATGTTTGGAATACCTCCTAGAAAGTTTTTCCTTGTTTATAATTTCTCTGAAACATTTTTGTCTTGTTTGGAATCTCACAAAAAAAAATATTATTTGGATTTTTTTGTTGTTTGAATTGTATCGCAAAGATTGCTTTCTCGATTTGAATTTATCTCAAATGATTTTGCCTTGTTAGGAATTTATTTCAAAGAGTACATCCCTCTACTGTTTTTTTTACATCCCTCTACTGTTGTCTTACCATCGTACTATTAAAAGTCCTTTGTTTTATTGATTTTAAACTCCTTTTTACCATATTTGCTCCAAATCTTTGTTTTCTTTTAGATTTGCATGCATTCTTTGAGAGAAATTCTGAAGAAGATAAATTATTTTATGTAAAATCCAATAAAAAAAACCTTTAAGATAAATTCCAAAAAAGAAAAAAAAATTGAGCGAAAATCCAAATAAAGAAAAAAAATTGAGAGAGATTCCAAACAAGAAACAATCTTTGTGAGAAATTTCAAACAAGAAATGTTTTTAAAGAAATATTCAAACATAAAGATTCGACGAGAGAAGTTCCAAACAAGCTAAAATCTTAGAGATAATTTTGAAACAAGAAAAAATCCTATGAGAGAAATTCCAATCATTGAAAAACCCTAGACAAAAATTCCTAACAAGAATAAAACCTTTGATGGAAATTCCAAATAAGAATAAAACCTGTGATAGAAATTCCAAACAAGAAAAATATTTTGCAAGAAATGACTAGAAATACGAAGAGAATTCAATAAATATGTTATACACGAGCGTGCGAAAGGAAAATGATTCTCGTCACAGGGAGTCAAGGACGCTCTGGCACCTCCCTGCTGATATACTGGGGTGTCCCCCTGCCACTGCAGGATGTTATGGTATTTCCAAACGCTGAACAATATCACGGTGGCCTCCGACAAGACGTCACACATGGGTGATTGCCACCACGGCCTCCTGACTTTGTTGTGACGGCAGGGCGTCACACCACGCCACCGTTTCTTCAATTCTCTCCGTATTTTCCCTGTTTTTGGGCACATGAATTTGAATATTTAACGTGCTGATACTGCAAAAATTAATTCAAATTTTGTCAATCTGAATCCACTTGGCAGAGGAACTTGTAACTATTGTGTGAAATATTCAAGCTGATTATTAACAAGAAATATATACCAATCAAAATAAGTTTGGATTCTTTTTATAGGTGGGGGTTTTCAAACCAATCAGGCACACATTTAATTGGGTCCTCAAGACTCTCATTTATTTTAAATAAAATATACGACGTCATTGGCTCAGTAAAAAAAAAAACAGAAGATCCTTAAAGTTTCTAGCTGATCGAGAAAATCAAGTTTTTGACTCTTTAAGAATTTGAACTGTGTTGAAATGGTGCGTTGTAGTTAAACATCAATATATTATCGAGAAAAAAAACCTCCCTGAATAATTACGAATTTAGTTTACAGCCCACTAGAAAATACAGCCATTGGTCTTTTATGAGCCTGATTTTCGGGCATAATATTTTTTAGTTTATTTTTGCAAGTATAAACACCAAAGAGACCTTTACATTATTAAGACCCTTTTTTATAATGAGCTTCATATTGTAATAACGTTATAATGACACTCCCCTGAGTGAAAACCGTGGCTTGAGTTGCTATATAAAAAGTAAATGGCCTCTTTTAAAGCCATACACAAAATTTTTATGTGATGCCTTCTAATTCTAGGAGTATTCAAAGAAACTTACAAAAAAAGAGAAACACTACGAAAAGAATAAAATAGGCTATACCGAGATTGTTCTAATTTTTTTTATTGGCTCTACTAATTTAAATGGTAACCTGAACCATGCACTTACACATAGACTTACATAATGACTAAAGCAAATGAAAAGTAATGGAAAAAACAGAAAAACTATTTGTCGAATTGAATGACTTTAATAATGAGCCAAAAATTCAAAAAGCAACAAAAAAAACAGGATAACCTACAGCAAGGTCCAGAAAAAAAAGCAGAGCAAACCTTCTTAATAAAGAACCCTTCAGAAACATTAAATTTTGTTTCTAGTCCTTAATAAAACAATGACCCTTTAGTAAATTAGCTGAGAACTTAGCTCTTGTCTAGGATTAGCAGCGCAAAGATTAACGCGTTAGACTATCAGTGTTGTTGCCATTCTTTAGCCATGAATCAGGCACCTAGCAAGGTTATTCAGAAGAAGCTAGAGGAGGAGATATCACTTAAGACTTGCCTCAGGTATTCATAATACATTTTTAGGCTAAAAAATAATACCAATAAAATAAAAAACAATCACAGTTTAATTAAGTACTATAAAAATAGAAATAACAACAGCCAAAAGCCTGTAAACAAAAACAAAAATAACAAAATACGGATTGCAAATGGTTAATATATGCATGTTAATGAATACTTATTTTGATTTTTTTAAAGATGAATAGAAAAATTCAATGATAAATAGTTAAAAGAAGATTTTGTACCAGGACACAAAACAATGTTTAACATTTCAAAAAGAATCACGAGCCATGCGGCTGTTGGTGCACTCAAATAACTTTTTTTAATCAGCTGCCCTTGAGTAAGCTTAAAGTTGAAATAGCTAAAGGTATACTGGTATCTCACTTATGAAATATGAAATTAGACATAGCCTTATAAGCTTCAGAAGAAAGACCTCTATAGTTGTTGTCTTTTTTTCTAGTGACATCTCATTTTTTTATTCATTTTATTAGATTAGAAAAGTGTTTTTAATTTTTCAACTTCAGTCTTAAACAACCTGAATAAATTTTATGTTTCTCAATCTCTTTCACAGAGTGAAACAAACTTAAACACAACTTTGATTAAATACTTCGTCTGCTCCAACATGTAAATACTTATTCTTAAAAATCTTTAAATATTTATTAACGTTTATCATTCTTTTATACCTACGCCAGGCTCATTTTTCATGTTTGCTAATTTTTGTAGCTGGATTTCTACAATTTACCTAATCTTATGTATACCTCTTATTATTATCATCACACTATTCTGATTTCACAAAGATGGTAATCTTTTTAGAAGCATTTCTTAGACACAACACATTTAAATGGTTACTTGCTGTAAAGTACTCTTTGATGCGTGTTAAAATAAACCACATGGGAATAACTCTTCTGGAAAACATTGTACGTAAATGATTTCATGCCTTCCTGCACTCTTTGATGCTCTTTCAAGACACCTGATGCAGAAAAGCTTTTTTTTACATATGCCATATTTAAATGGTTTCTTACCAGTATGCACTCTTCGGTGAGCATTCAAAGTGCTTGACCTAAAAATATTTGTATCATGTGTATCAAAATGGCTTGATTTAGAAAAGCATTTTTACACACATCGCATTTAAACAGTTCTTCGCCAGTATACATTCTTGATCTAGAAAAGTATTTTTTGATCATAGAACTTAATCTAGAAAAACATTTTTTAACATACATTATATTCAAATGGATGTTCTCCACATATCTGGAGCTAGTGAAGTGCCAAGCCCCAAATCAATTGTTGAAGTGAAAATCCAAGACGGGGAGCGACTTGGTATCTCACGGTATGTTTCTCTTCCGAAGGTATACTGTTTGGAAACACACAATGAGGTTAACAAAAAAGTCACAAGGGGTTGCCGTCACACTATGTAAAGGAAAATTTCACCATGAATGTTTATAGGAACTGTCTAGAAAACAATTTAGTTCCAAGAGCAAGTGTCATGGCCATTGGCTTTTTAAAATATAAAAACTAAACAGTCGGAGTTGCTAAAAATGCCGTTTCCACCATATCAGACAAAGTCTATCTATGCGCAGACGGTGCGAGGGTAATACCAAACGGTCACTATCTTACTTGAGATCAAGTTTAATGTGTTAGTTACAGAAAAAAATCGGTCTGGAGAAAGCCCTATAGTTGGGAGAGGAGGAGGGGGGCCTTCAGTGGGGAGAGGAAGGGCATTTTCTTCTCCAGCTCAGCACTGCCTGTTTTTTATATATCTAGTCATTTATATTTATTTTTCCGTCGCGCAAAGTGGTAATTTTAAAGTGTTTATTTATTTTTATATTATTTCTTTATGCATAAGTGTTTTACTTGTTGCCGCCCCGGAGCAACAATGTCCGTCCGCTGACCACAGAGGGTGGTGGCTCGGCCTCCAAAGTGCCCGCCGCGGCACCTTCCGGCAACTGCAGTGGCTATCAAGGTACCCACCACTGGTCGCCACATACTCAGGAGGAGTGTCCGGCCCTCCGAGTGGCATGTTCAGTTGCCATTGTAAATGTTCAAGGGCTTTTTTTAATGCCATTTAAAAAAATTGTAGTGTATTTATTTGTGAATTAAAGATGTCATGCATATTGCATTTTTGGAGTATTTATTCAAGAGATTAAGGTTAGGTTCGGTTAGTTGCATTTTGATAATGGAGGAGTGTGTATCAGTTTAAAACACCATTCAGATCCTTTCTTTGCTGACCGTCAACGTCTGGCAAAACAACACTATTAACGAAATAATCCAAAATCGTGATAGAATGTTTTTAGAAAACCCCAAAAATTTTTATTATTGCTATAGTGTATGGCAAGAATCATATGACCAAATAAAGAGAATTGCACCACGAATACAATTCATACAAGGACTTGACGTGTTTAATAGTATTACACCAAACTCTTGGAGGATTATTGACGATTTAGCTGAATCTATTGAAGAATGGTCTCAGGAAATGCTACAATTATTTACGGTCCGATCATATCATGAAAAAAATTTCCGTAACTATTGTTTTCCATAATCTTTTTCATCAGAGTAAATGTATGAGAACACTTTCTTTGAATTGTACCTACTAAATCATTTATATAGTTGTTTCCGATTCAACTTCTCTTATAACTCCAAACAAACAAATCTATCCTGGTGAGCCAAAATTTTGCTTTTCGGGTACAATCAAGCTAATAATAAACTTTATGGATATATATTATTTAACCTGAATCAAAACACACCCGAAGAGTTGCGTGTAGTCACTGATATTTATGATAATGAGATTTCTGTATATCTACCGGTGAATAGTAAAAAAGCTCATTAGTCGCCATCATGGCACTGAAGAAACTATATGTAAACATACATCTATTTTCCATACTAGCCAATTCAAAACCGTGGCTTAGGAAAGCTATGCTCAAACATGGTATTGACAAGGAATTAATTAAGCTTCTATCTGAACTTCGTTTAAATTTAACGGAAGTTAATGTTCAACTGTCAGATAGTGTTAGACAACAGACAAAGCAACATCGTTGACTTATCACCCTAGCCAAAGCAACATAATCACCATAGCCAGCAAAAAGAAAAGAAATAGTAAATGAAAATACCTTGTTTAAGCGGGTGGTAACTGCTTTTCATTCTTACTGCCGATAATCAACGGACTTGTAAACACTTTTCTCTAAATGACAAATCCCTATAAATTGACACCAATTGAACTTGCTCTTTCCCCAAAAGAACACTTTGAAAATAATCTTAATAAATTTATTAACAATGAAACAATTGCCGATGATGAAAAATTTATTTTGCTTCAAAATGCCCTTCGAAGTGTAAACAAACATAAGCAATATCGTGAAAAACCACTCAAAGTAAATGTCATTTATCAACCTTCTAAAAGTACTGAAAGTTTTGAAACTTTGAAAAATCAAAAAAAAAAGATTTAATTACCAGTCTTGTAGAAATGTTGCCTCCATCCTGTCGCGAGCAAAGTAAAAGACTCTTGACTTGTCTCTCTGAAAATGAACATATTGACGAGAAACAGAATGGAGTTATAATCCAGGATAAATCCTATAATTTGATTGATTTGTTGTCATATTTAATTGCAAATCCGTAAAAGACTCGAATCCTTTGATAGCCATTTATATAAATCTTTAAAGTCATCAAATTTTCCCAAAAGTCTTATTAGAAATAAACATATTTTACAACAACTAAGGAAATATCACGAGATATATCATTGGATAGCACGCCAGGTAGAACTGGTAAGGGTATTGAACAAACACGCCTTTCCACTTCATTTAGTATGCAAAAGGGTAGCGTGTGCTTGACACCCACGATTACGTTCAAAATGGATTAAGTTTTGCAAGGTGTTCCTTGTGCTTCAAAGACCTCTCAATGACGCTGTGAACAGCATCGACCTCCTGAATTGTGGAGTGGCCAGGCTCAGAATACTTCATCGTTATACTCTAGACGTGTGAATGCTTCTTCAGGATGTCTTGCATCATGTAGCTCATTATTTGATTACGATTTTGAGGCACACATGAATCTGACCATGTAACCAACTTTCTGATGTCAGGATAGGTAGTAAAAACCTTATCAAGGATAGCACGAAGACCACTGGCAATATCATTTCCACTTCTACCAGCAAGACATTCTGACCACAAACAACAATAAACTTTCTTGGTTAGCTCTCCTGTCTGTCTGCGAAAGGTAAGAATAGCAGTCAAGTTAAAGCAAGTGATCTTCCTTTTGTAAAAAAAAGGATGAAACATCCCCCTTTGGCAAAGAAAAAAACGTTTTCCATATCAAAACACAATACGGGGTCATCCGAAGCCCTGTCCTTATCTCTTTCTTCTTTGCTTTCTAGTTTTCCTTTCACATGTTTTGCTTGAGAGGTTTTGACCTCCTCAGATAATTCAGTACCATTTTGTTCAGCCACCTTTTTTTCTTCACAAACATCGCATCTGTCAGTTTTAGGAACATGAAATGCAAGATTAAATTCACAATTGAAAACTTTTCTGTACATGTGTTCCTTGAGAGGCAACTTACCATCTTCCGCACACTTACTTTCATACAATGAATGCATTTTGCTTATATTGAGTGAAGGGTCGAGGAACTTTCTGTTGGTTTTGGCACGACAGTAATGAGATTCAATGGTTGGGAAGCTTTCAATGTGCTTTCTTATGTATGCGCGATCCTCTTCTTTACTTTTATTCACAGGATTCTGTGGTACACTAACAGGAGGTACTCCACCACTTGATAACTTATGGGCATAATATATCCGCTTATCATCGATGTCTAGGGTAGCAAAATAAAATCCTTTGCAGACCTCCACAGTTTTCTTATGAACTGACAGGTAATAGTGGAATGTATGCTTCCGCCGAGTCTCTCCTTTTTTGTTCCTTTTTTTAGGTAAAGGTTTTGTTGTTTTCAAATAGTACATCCTTTTGGAATCTTTTGACAATGCCCAAAAGTTTTTAAACACAGTTTGACGATCAGTCTCCGAGAAATGTTCAAAACATCTGAAAGGACACGAATGAGGGCAATTAAAGGGTTTCACTTCCTTCTCCTTTCCATGTACTTTTTTGGTAACAGGGTTCAGATAAACATTTCCAGAGTTTACTGCATTCTTTATCTGATTTTTCACCCACTTTTCCTTGTTATTTAACCTCTTTCTGACTTTTTTGGATGCATTATTTCTCGTTTCTGTACCATCATTTCCTTCTGTGGTTGGAGACATGCTAGCAGAAGCTGTTTCACTGATTTCTCTGGTAGCCTCTGGTTCACTTTCTGTTCTATTACTTGTCCGAGTAGTAGGAGAGCTGGACTGGCCAGCATCTTCGCAGAGTGGCAGTACTTTCGACTTCTGATGAAGAACCCTTACTGGGTGGAGATTCTGGATCACTTTCCACTTGCGGGAAATACGTCGGGTCAGAATCTTCATCTGAAGACAAATCTTCGGGGCTAAAAAAGAAAGCTTTATGTTCACCCATGTTACTGGAACATTTTCTAAGAATGATTTTAGTGACACAAACTAGTTCCGCACCCTTTCATTAGCCTACACACAGACAGGTCAAAGAGCAACCACCTCATCTGTTTCCTTGACTGAAATCTTTGACCCAGCTTTTTCTGCCAGTCTAGAACACTAATGTGTTTCCTACTTGGGGAGCTAGTCCTGATTCAGCTGGCAAACATCTTCCTAAATGGGATGTTCATGTCAATATTGCATTCATGTGTCTTCCTAACTCTGATGAACACCCCAGATAGGCACTGTGATCCAAAATGCATTAAACCATGATAGGGGTTTGTGACTTCTTTTTTATACTGGTTTACCACAGGAAATTGCTATTGCAAGTGGCTCCCCAAAGTTTTCTTTAACTGAAAGCATGAAAAAACAACAAGTTCTATTTTCTATTCAATCTTATTTTTAGGGAGCCACTTGCAATAACAGTTTCCTGTGGTAAACCAGTATAAAAAAGAAGTCATTAACCCCTGCCAAGGTTTAATACATTTAGGATCACAGTGCCTATCTGGGGTGTTAATCAGAGTTAGGAAGACACATGAATGCAATATTGACATGAACATCCCATTCAGGAAGATGTTTGCCAGCTGAATCAGGACTAGCTCCCCAAGTAGGAAACAGATTAGTGTTCTAGACTGTTTTCTGCCCATGAACCTTCATTAGCACCTCCTTTAGAACTGTGGAAGCAAACTCCAGTTAATGCTGCTATACATACTTCTGTCTCAAAATATCTAATTCTTACCTGTCTGTTTCAAAAATATCTGGGGAAATCGACATTTTCAATCTCTTGGGCCTCATAATTATATCTTCTTCTTCTTCAATTATAGGCTTCGGATGAATCCATTTAACCTTTTTCGTATTGTATGATTATGTCAGGGGTGTCCTGGGAAATCAAATATAGAGATTAGACTATTATTATTCAATAATAGGCTTTATACATCATTGATGAAACCACCTATATTTAGGCAGTTAAAGACAGCTTTGAACAATTCAGCATCATCAGTTGAAGAGTGTCTCCTTTGTGTTAGTTGGTCAATATTAGGGGTTAGCTTGAGGCGCTTGAGTATAGCAGATAAAGTTAGCCATTCTTTTTTATGGTTGAGAGTTGCCACAGGGCAACCAAAAAGAACATGGTTGATGGTCTCATCATAGGTTTGACACAGGCGGCAAAGAGGGCTCATTACTGTTGGAATGGTTGTGTTTTGATAGAGATAAGTTTGGCTGTTAAGGCCAGTAGCATTTGATCGTATTCTGTGGTACATCTTTGAGTCTTTCCGGGATGTAAATGGAGAAAGGTTTGGTGGACATTGGTTTGCTAGATAAATTTTTAGGTGCCAATGGTTTACATCTCTTACTGGGATAGGTCTTCCAGAAATTATTTCAAGCTGAAGGGCAGATTTAGCTATTTCATCTGCCTTGTGGTTCCCTTTTATACCCATGTGACTTGGGATGTACTGGAATTTTGTGGATATACCTTGTTTAAGTAGTTGGTTCAATAGTACAAGAGTGGTGGAGGTATCATTGTCTGGGTAGTCTGAATGTTCTGGTGATATTGAGGCAAGGGCTGATTTTGAGTCTGAATAAATTATAAGCGGGGTGTTTCTTGGGGGGTTTGGCATCTTTATAATGGTTTCCAATGCAATGTTGATGGCAGCTATTTCAGCTGTCATGATACTCACATCATTTTGGAGCCTTTCAGCAGCTGCTATACCTAAAGATGGGAAGTGGACTCCACAAGCAGTCCTGGAATCTGTTTTTGAGCCATCCACAAAAATTGGGAGGTGGTGGATATATCTCTGAGACTCAAATTCATGAAATAATGATTTTACATAGGCAAGGGAAAGGTCTGTTTTAATAGCTGGCGCAAACAAAAGGTTCACTTCTGGGTAGAGGTTAGCCCCAGGAAGGTATCCGGGGGTAAATTTGAAATAAAGAAGATGAAGGTATGGGGTAGGTCATTTGGGTGGTTGCAAATTCCCGTGCAAGGCCCCTAAAAGCTCCAGGGTTTCTTAGCCAGTCATGTAATCTATGGGAACTGTTACCTTCAATTTTTGTAAAGTAGCGGGCAAGTAGAATGTCTCTACGCATGGCAATAGAGGTGAGACCACTTTCACTGAGGAGGAAGTTGGTTTTGGTGTGATTCCTGAGGCCAAGTATAGCACGGATCATAGTATTCTGGACAGTCTCCAGACTGCATAGTAGGGTATTTGAGCATGAGCCATATACAATTAGTCCATAATCAATCTGAGATCTAATATAAGTCTTATAGAAATTTATTAGAGTTTTTTCATGGCAACCCCAAGGCGTATTGAGTAGCCTTTGTAAGATACGCATTTTCCTGAGGCATTTTATTCTCACATTTTCAATGTGGAGCCTGAAGGTTAGTTTTTGGTCTAGAGTGAGGCCAAGATATTTGATGTGTTGTTTCTCTTGGATGACAACACCATTTAGGGTTAGTAGGGCAGATTGGGGATTTCTCCTGTTATGAAACTGTACTATAGCTGATTTTGATGGGGCGGTGGGTAGGCATGAATTGTTGGAGAAACATTCAAAGGCATAAAGCGACTTTTGTAACTTGGATTGGGCTAGTTCAAAATCATTTGAGGTAGACCATAGGACTATATCATCTGCAAACTGAATATTTGTTTGGGGTAGGTTGAGATCCCATAAATATAGTGAAAACAGGAGACAGCTGAGGACAGCACCTTGGGGAAGGCCTTTGGAGACAGACTTTTTAGAAGTGATGTAGGAATTTACTTGGAGAACAAAAGAGCGTTCAGATAGGTAACTTTTAAAGAAATTCACTACAGGTATTGGAAAACCCATTTTTGATAATTTTTGCAGTAGGAGTGGATGTTGGATATTATCATATGCGTTCTGGAAGTCCAAGAAGGCTGCAACTAGGATTTGGTTTGTCTTTCAGACACTCAGATATGGCGTTGGTTAGGTGAACAAATGCATCAATAGAAGAATGATATTTCCTAAATGCTGTTTGGGTATGTGGGATGAGGTGGTTAGACTCAGCAAACCAATACAATCGGGAGTGGATTATCTTCTCATATAATTTTCCCAGAACTGGGGTAATCATAATGGGTCTGAAGGAGTTGGGGTCCTCTTTGGGTTTATTTTGTTTTAATATGGGGATGATGAGTGATGTTTTCCAAGCAGATGGGAAGAAGGAATTGCTCCAGGCATTGTTGAAGAGAGATAAGAGTACTTTTTTAAACTCTATTGGAAGGTGTTGGAGTAAAGATGGATGGATCTGGTCGTGGCTGCAAGTTGTTTTGGGTTTGATTGAATTGATTGCTTTATTCAGCTCAATCATTGTAAAATCTTGGAGTAGATACTGGGACCCAGGCAAGTCAAAATGGGGTGTTAGGCTGATCTGAGGTGGATTATGAGAGGTGTTTTTGAATTTCTTCTCATAAAAATCTGCTAAAATTTAGCCTTTTCTTCGTTGGGTTTCCAGCTGCTGACCATTTAGAGTTAGCTGGTAATGGAAGGGGTGTCTGTGTGGAGAATTTGCCACACATCTTGTCTAGGAATTTATGAATCTTTGACTCTTGCGTTTTGTGGGACACTGATAAGAGAAAGTTTTTGCAAGCCTCTTCTTTTGCAAGTTTAATTGTTCTCTTAAGTTTTGCCTCTGCTTGTAGCTTTGCATATATTTTCCAGTGGATGGATTTCTCTTGAAGGATCTGATGGCATTCCTTTTATTGTGCCAAGCCTCTTGGCAAGAGGATGTCCACCATGGCTTAGGGGGTTTGTTATTTTTCATTGTTTTAGGGCATTGGGACTGGGGTATGGTAGTTTTGCAGCATCAAGAAGTAGTGATGTGAGATTTTGGAGAGTTGGTTTGGGTCAGTGGAGAGTGAAAAGTAGTCATGGTTTGAGAGAATGTGGGAGAAGTTTGGCCGCCCATGTCTCGCAACGGTATAGAGAACAAACGATGCATTATACGATAAAATTTTTCTAATATGAAGTTCATTCAATGATGTGACTAACTAACGTTTATAATTCTGATCGAGTCTAATTCATACCTAATCTACAACCGGGAACACGGTTTGGAATGAAATGACATCAAGATAGAACAAGAAATACAATAATATATGCAAATTGTATGTAATTTATGAATGCATAAAACACCCAATCTGTTCGGTTTATAAACCAATTAATGAAATGGAGGCTTTTCACCATTCTACTGTGTTCCTTTTGAGAAAGGATTTACTGCTTTAATGCAGCTTGATCCTGCAAATATAAATAAACAACAAAGCGAAAATTTTTAACTAGTGATCAATTCTAAAGGTATAAGCATACAGTGTTAAACTTCGAGTTTGTAAAGGTTTTATAAAACCAAAACCTTCATTTGGTTCTAGAAACTCACATACAAAACCTAAAATAGAATAAGAAAAGTGATGAAAAACTAAAAACTAGAAAATATACAATAGAAACCAAATTAAAACTGGAGGGGAACAAGCACCCCAAACATATACGGAAAGCTGGAGCATTACTCTATCTCCACAGTCTCATAACGATATATAATAAATTTTGATGCAATATATAACACTCAACTTGGCTATGAATTTAGACTTTATAATTTTTAACGAATCAGAGGCAGATCAAGCTTAATTGATTAACCAGTTCAAAAAGAGTATTGTAATATCTGTATCATAAATAAACATACATTCACTCATGATGGTAAAACTTATGTACAACCAGGACAACGGAAAGCCCACCAATGGATGGTTTCGAAAAAAATCAGTTCCTGTGAAGTCTAATTACACACTCAAGCTGGTAAAATAACCAAAGAAATGCTCTGGATCCCTTCTCTCCACTCACTCTGGTGCGAGAAAAACTACTCCTTTTTATTTTTATATTTTTTTGTATCCCAACGTAGTCTAAGAGTATTTTAAATAAACTCAGAGACTTCACACTCATAACCTTCCTAGGATGAGCCTTAGACATACCTCGACCACTTATAGAAAAAAAAAAAAAGGAGGGATTGAACTTGGTATAAAATCTTAATGAGAAGGGGGTGGAGAGGAGTTGCAAGAGCGAGCGGGCCCCTTTACCCAGTTTCCTCAAAAATATTCTCTAAGGCTGTATGCTAACTTCTACCTTAGAATTTTTTTTTTTCAATTAATGTTAATTCTAAACACTGAAATTCCGATAAAAAGGTAACTATACACGAAAAAACTAATTTGAATTTTGTGATTTTTTTTAAAAATAAACATGAACAGAAGATTGAACAACTCAAGAAAACAGAAAATTAATTCACAAAAGATAAATAAAATTTGAATATTCAATCGCTAACTACAAATATACCTTCATTTTTGTGCAATCATATATAGGACTACTCCCAGGCAAAGTCAAGGTTCAATTGTTGTCAAAATGGGTTGGTGAAATTGACCATTCCCTGTTTAAAACTGGCAACTTAGTCGTATTCAAAATTATTAAGTTCGTCCCATTCATTCGTGGCGATTTCACCTTACTTCTAATTCTGAAAAAAAATCGTAACAAAATATAAATGATATTGTTATAATAAAAGCCGTTCCTGGCAATACTGCAGATACAGCATTTTGATAACTTTCTATTCCCATAATGTATTTGGATTTAGGATAGCGTCAGCTCTCTCCTTCGGCACTGCTAGAAAGTTTCAACCTAATACCTTCAGCCGTTAAAGATACACATAGTATCTTTTGTACCCTAGTGCAATATCTACATCAGCATTGTCCTAAGGCTTCAAATTAATACTCTTAGCTATTCCTGGAGAAGTTGCAAGATATGTCCAATTCGACAAGTAAGATGCACATGTTTTTTTTTTAATTAGTTTCACCATTTCTTACAAGTTTCAACTTAAAACCTTTGCAGCCTAAGAGATGTCATTTTTGGCTAGTTCAATACACCCCTATTAAAATTCACCAAAAGTTCAAACTTGATACCTTGGGCAAATTCTTAAAATATAGCTGTTAACATTTGACAACAAGAAGCACTGAGGGTCTTTCAATTTTGGTAATTAGATTCAATAAGAACCTATCTTTCAATGAGTGCAGACAGAAAAATAGCCTTGTTCTGAATTTTAAAACAAACCTGTGTGGTAAGTGTTTATGATAACTTATTTTACCAATCTTTCTCAATCACTCGATAAAGAAAAAGAAAGTCGCTTGTAGTGAATATTGTTCGCAAAACTTGTCTGACTTTTTTTTTGCAAAAAAGAATTAGACATTTTATTAACCGTACATGCAGTGGTATGACTAAAGGTGTTATATATTGGAGCGAAAGGCTTCACAATATTGTACCGCTGTAAGACGTATTGCTGATGTGTCGTTATTTGAAGTTTGGAGACCCGACCGCAGTTTGAATAAAGTATAGTTACTATTCTGATATGAAACCGTTTCAAAGGATTTTTTAGATTCGAAGGTAGTGCGAAAATAGATACCATTTTTCCAAACACCACAATTGCAGTGAAGCTGACCTATTAAAGTGTAAAAAAGACTCACCAGAATGTGATTTTTCTACGAACAGTCACCGGCACAGTCACGAAACCAGCCACCCACTGCTCTTTGGCCAGTCGTAAATTTATTCTAAGCGTACATCACTTAAATGCTCGCAATGTTTACAGTCCTCATAACGAACTCAGGTTCTTCCTAGCCTTCGAATCCACATGACATTGTTACTGTTGTGGAAAACCTTTTTATCGGATCATACATTCTGTTTCTCATGCTGGATGCCTCCTATATAAAATGTGTTTTTCCCCACAATAGGGAAAAGGTCAAGTGCGAAAGTTCGGCTTAGCAATTTATGCTCAAAATAGTTGGTCGTTCTATCGTGAAAATATCTGTTTGGGAAGAAAGGGTTACTCTATGCAGGATGCTTTACCGTTTATTTTTATGTTCTTTTTTACAGAGCTAATTCTAGCAATCTAGCAAGATTGTTTGATGTACTTGTGAAGTTGCGTTAGAGTGCCTTTCTCTCTCCTCTCTTTTTTCAACAGTTTCTATAATGTTGGGTGGTGACTTCAATTTTGAACATGATTCACTTTGGATTCTAATGTTAACACAGAATTTCTTCAAAATATACTTTCATTCAGCGTTTTCTATCACATAGCAATTGCTCTACCTACTAGGAGTTACGACAGCCACGGCTACGCTGTTGGGACAATATATTTTTCTCTACCCATCATTAAGAGCAGTAAAATTGTCTGTGATATTGTCCTGACCACTCCCAGTTAGTCGCTCTTTTTTATGATTGCCCCAAATTTTCCTGATCGGCAAATGCTCTCAGGAAAAGAATAAAGATCAACAGATAGAAGATTAATTTTCAGTCTTTACGTAAGCTCCCTGTATGATCATTGATTAGTGTTCTTATTTTCGGAACAGATAATGTAAATGAAGCATTTTTAGTCTATTGCTAGCCAAATGTCGACTATTAAAAACCCTTGCCACTTCGTTCTCGAGTTATGCATAATAATTATTTACAGACATTTGCACCGTAGATTGCCGATGGGGATTGTTTCGTTAATCCTGTGTTAAAACAAAAAGATTAAAAATATTTATCAGTTAAAAACAGAGGATTCGTTTATACTTACTTTTCGGTGTTTATCTTTAGTACTCGTCAGGAATCGAAGCTGGGCAACTAGTGGTAAAAGGGTCTATACGATCATGTCAGAAATAGATCGTAATTCTATTACAAGGTTTGTTTGCTAAACGTAAATATATATAAAGATAAGGTCGACCAATATCAAATCTGACAAAAAGTAAAAGAACTTGGAACCTAATCAATCAAAAAGAATCGACCAAACCAATTTCAAGTATAGTGTTGATTGTCCTGAAGTTAATGGGGAAAATATTTCAGGATCGATAAAAGAATTATGAATACGTTTGGTGTTTATTTTAATTACTGCAGGATCGAACGCTGGCAACTAGTGTAAAGGTAATTCCAGAGTCCCATGATATTGATCGATTTTAGTCCCTTCTAGGAAATTAATTTTTCGTTTTACGTGTAAATTACTCCTTCAGGATGTGAAGAGAAACTATTTGAAACTTAAAAACTAGTTCTACAACAGATAATTTTGGATTTTCTTTTCGAATTGTAAATCAAGTAGCATCCAATATTTTTCACCTCCTTGCGTTATATTTTTAATTACTCTAAGTTTAGTTTATACTCTCATATTTAATCTTTAGCATTAGTTTTTCCCAATTTGCTTAAAGAACTAGTGTTATTGCCTCTATATATAAGTTAGTCGGACTCCCACTAACCCTTCAAATTATTGAGCTATATTCTCTCTCTTTCGTTTTTAGCAAAATTCTTAAAAAGATTGAACATAGGCAACTTAATAATTTTTTTTTGGATAGTAAAATATTGCATGCATTCTCGATATGGATTAATTAAAGGCAGATCAAAATAAGCTGGCAGTACATGATTCTTATAACTTGGAATTAAATGATTGCTCTTAACGGTGGTCAGAAGTGCCTTGGCGTTTTTTCTTGATGTTGCCAAGGCAATTGATACTTGTGGATCATCGTTTGCTTCTTATGAAATTAAAACAATATGGATTTCATTAAGTTCTCTTATTTTTTTTTTAAATCGTTGTCTTTGATAGGAAGCTAGAATCATTTGATCGTTGGAGGTGCTATTAGTTCTAAGTTTTTTCACACTATATCCATTTGGCGTTCCTCCAAGGCCCTGTCTTAGAACCGTATATTATTCCTGATTTTTATAAATGATTTAACCTGAAGTTTTACTTCACTGAAAAAGTTATTATGTTTAGCTGATGATGCATGTACCTTTTCGGATCCGACAATCTGACTGGCTAGATTATTTTTAAACATTAATATGACCACTGTCAGCTGCATTTGATCTGGTATCCTAGGAATCTGCTTGTTCTTAATGAAAATAAATGTCAAAATATGGTTGCTTTCATCGTAAGGGACACATTTCAAAGCAATTCGTTTTCTAATTTTTTTTAATAATGTTGAACTTAAGGGTTCTCCATTGTAAGTATCTAGGAATTTTTCGAGATGGTAATAATCATCTTGCTGGGAACACATAAAAATCTTGTCGCTGAAGCATATCAAGAAATATTGGCGATTCTTTCACGGTTTGCCGCATATTGTTTTCCAAAAAAATATTTTGGCGGACAGTTTATTTTATTCCTCTTGCTCCTCCTTATTTCTTTGGTTCTAGGCGTGTATACCCCCCCCCCCCCCGGAAAATACCTCCTCCCGGAAAATTGGTTTTCCAAATTTGAGAATTTTATTTAGTGTTGGGGTTTTTTTTTTAGTTTCGCTGAGAATGTTCCTAAGGAAAGGGATAAAGGAGAAATTACAAACCATAGTATGTTAAACAATTTAGAAAAAAAAAACCCCGAAGATTCAATTTTGTCGAAAAAGACTTCCTTATTACCTTCTGCCAATTTTTGGCAGTAGCCGGAAACCGTCCCAAATTAAAAAAAATAAGAAAAAAACAATAATACAGACGTGAAAAATCATCAAAATTAAGCTAAAAACATATGACCCCAAAATGTTTAAGAAGGTTTATCTCCTTTGAAAGCATAGTCGGCTTTCGGGAAATCAAACAAATTATTATTGTTTTACGGACGAAAGCATTGTCAAATTCTACGAGTTAGTCTTATTATCTTCCAAATGTTAAAACTACCTCAAATCACCATTACTAAAATAAGTTGAAAACTCAAAACAAACTGAAATTACAAATAGATAAAACTTAGTCAAAGTACAAAACGCGCAAAAACTAAAAGGAAGTAGGGGCTGGGACGAACCCCGTGTCTTCTCCAAGATCAGAACATTATTTGCAACTTTACAAAAAAAAACAAAAAAAATGTGAAAATGCCAGTGTAATATACAAATTCTGGATACTTATTCCTTCAAGTCTTAATACTTTTAATATAGTAAGTAAAAAAAGTTTGAGAACATTCAATTTTTTTTCAGTAAAGTGCAAATTATGTTCTGGCCTTTGGCAATGCCATTATGGAAGTGGTTTTGAGCCCTACCCATTACTAATTTCTGCTTCTTTGGAGTTTGGACTCGCGTTATTTATTGTATATTTCTGTTCGTTTTGGGTTCATTTATTATTAATGCTGATCTTGTGGTAGTTTACGCTTGGTAGATTATTTGATTCTAGTTTTGGTTCATTTTTAGTTTAATGAGTGCTTTACCTTTTCCTTGTTAAACTTGTTTGTGGAAAAAAGTTTTTTTTATAATTAACTGTCTGTTCGTTTTTATATGGACACAGTCTTTTTCAGGAAATAAAAAAAGTAATAGTTTCAACTCTTTCCGTTTTTTTTAAGAATTCCACAGTTTGGCAATCACTTTTTTAAGGAATCACTTTTCAACAATTCACTTTTTCAACAATTCACTTTTTCAACAATTTTGAACAACCCACCTTTGACAAAAAAAGGGGGGGGGGGGTCTCCGTGAAAACAAAAATTTCTAATTATGCTCCCTGGTGACCAGTTTGGATACACTTACACACTTTTGATTTAGTTAAATTTTAAGAGCAGAAGTAGTAATAGAAGTAGCTAATAGTCAGAGAGGGTATAAGTTTGAACTTAATACCCTCAGTCTTTCTCTGGAACATTGTTTTTACTGAGATGTCTTAGCTGCAACGAGCATACAACACAGTGCGTTTTGAATTTAATCTAAAAATAAACAATTTGGTTTTTAAGCATAACAAGCAAATTGCAGAACTGGGTGTGCAGTTGGGGGGCGGGGGGGGGTTAACCTACACATAGCCCATATAGATTTAAGCTACAAAACCGTTGAGCTATGCCCTAACTAAATGGCTATCTTAAAATTCTGATTGAAAGTGTCTGGGAATGAGCAAACGAGGAGGGTGATTGCAACTTCAAACAGTTTTGACTCTTTAAAAAAAAAGGCGGTTTACTCAAACTTTGAACTTCGAATGCAATATTAGTTCCTTTAAAATATAAATGATAGTGTCTTCTGTCTAGAGTTCAACAGATCCCACCAAAACTTACCCTGAAAGGCCTAAGTTAATAATGTAACAAATTATTTGTTGATATTAGCGTTTGGCGAGAAGAGCCGGTAGTTGGACCGAGCGGGCCCGAGTTTACCTCCCAATCACTTTTGACTCTTAAAAGGGAATTAGGAGAATACCACACCCACGGAAGTAAAAAAAGTGAAAAAACATATAAAATGTTAGTTAAGCTTTCAGTATAAGCTGCAAATCAAGTTCTAGGTCTTGAGGAGTTGTCAGCCCTTACTCATATTAATTTTTGCGCCTGAGAAAAGTTGTAGATAAGCCGGTTCTGTTTCGACAAATGATAGCATTACACTGCTCTTTTTATTTATTTTTACCATGCATAAATTTGTGTTTCTCCTGAAGATGGTGAAAATGTTCAACTCCATACCAAATAGTCCCCACTAAGCCAAATCTCAAAGTCAAAATATAAAGTTAGCTCCCCCCCCCCCCTAGCTTAGCCTTCTAACGCGTCCTCCCTCTTCGATTTATTCGGACTTCCCTTCTTGGGAAGCACTCACGAATCTTGTAGCTAGCCAACAATCCGCCAAAAGCTTCCACGGAAATACACACAAAATTCGGAACAACTTTTTAGTTTCTATATCCCTACCCCCACAAATTTCGAACAAAAACGTAATAGTTCTGGCACAAAAACAATCTCATACGATTCTAGTTAATCGGAAATTCAAAATCAGACATACTTCCCTTTTCCCATTATTAATCCAACTAAGTAATAATTGTAATTGGCATGGCATATGCGACATTTTTGTTCCAGGGGCTGTGAGGGGTGCTAACTGCCAAGGGGCGGGGGGGGGCAATTTCAATTCGAATTTGAGAAGACTGATGATAGGTGTCAAAGATTGGCTAAACGTGTTGTAAAACATTCAATGGAATAGTAAAAGCAATATGGTTATATCAGTTAAGGATACTTAACCATTATCCCAACTCATATTATTAAGAATTCACATAATTCACAAGAAAACCTTGTGTCACAAAGTGAAGGGCTAGCGTTACAAACCCAGGATGCTGGGGGCGGCAGCGGTCATCTTAAGCAGCTGGATATGAGAGCTTTTTTTGCGTATTGGAACTGTACAGTTTGATATTTTTGAAATATGTTTAGCCCAAAATAAATAAAAATTGACAAAAAGAAATGATAAGTGACAGAAAAGAGGCATTTACCTTTGGAAGATAGAAAGTTTCATTAGTTTGACCGGTCTTATTAGCTTTGATGATACGCAATTTCAACAACCACACTGCCATCACAAAGGCAAAGGGTGGTATAAGACAGAGGCTTTCAGGAAATGTTGAGGCGGAGTGCTGAGTTAAATCAAAACACAAGATGTAAATGAAAATGGTCCAAATAAGGACGTATCTGAGGGACTGACTGGGGTATTAAGTTGGGAATACCTTTCAGGAATGACAAGGGGATATGGAGTATTAAGTTAGGCATATTGACGCTATGTTAACTTGCCGTTAATACTGCTACTACTACTACGATTGGCTACCTACTACTGAAGCTAAAGGGTCTTGAGGTGAAACCTTCAGGAGATGTCGAACTAACCAAAAGGCACTATGTCCATGATTACTAAGACAAATGATACGGGACACATTCTACTGGTCCGTTTGTTATTGTTTACCAAATCAAAACGTATTAAGTGCATGCATATTTACCAATAAGGGTGAATAAGCAATATCTCAGGTTTAACTTAAATATTAAAGTATCTAAACTTTCAGGAAGTATTGAGGGGGATGTCAAAACTAACCAAACCAGCACCATGTCGATAATGACTACGTTAAAGATATTAATTCTTTTACTGGCTAGTCTATTCTTTCTACTATGGTAATAGTGTTAATAAAAAGAAATTTTCGGAAGATTGTTTCCCGGGGATGTTAAAAAAAAAAAAAACGCTTTTTGTAACAGGTTACAAGCAGGATGGTACAACAATATCTAAGGAACAGCTTAGAGCATTAGGTATGACAACTTTCAGGGTCGGGGTGTCGAGGAAGGGAAGTTGAACTAAACTAAAAGTTTCGTAGTTTAAATTGAAAACTTTCAGGGTATGTTCGAAGTTGTTGAACTAACAAAGGGCGGTATGGTATTGCATAACTACTTACCTCTATAACTAGTACTACTTCTGCTGCAACTTGTAATTACTATTTGTTTAGACAAAGGGACTGTAGGGTAAGACTTCAAGGGTTGCAGAGGGGGAATTTGGAACTAAATCAAAAACAACACTACATCGAATCTGATGGCTATCAAAAATAGAGTAACTGGTATCACTAATATCTCCGTGGAGCAGCTTAGGGTATTAAGTCAAAATTACCAGGACACGTTTAATTAACAAAAACTAACCTCATAATCAATTTTAGCACTGGCATCACAAACTGCGCTACTCCCACCGCTTCTACTGATTAATGCTACTACGACTACAACTATTGCCTAATGTTAAAGGGTATCTGTGAAGGCAAAATTTTTAGGGAATGGCGATGCGCGGTGGTGAACAAAATCAAAATACAATAGGTGCAGTGTGGCGGATGGTTATCTATCCTCATAGTCCAAGCGAAATAAAATCCTTTGCCAAACATTCCTGAATCGTATTCAATGGAGAATGAACAAGATCCTGAGGAGACTAACAAAACGGTTTTCGGTTAGGCAGATCATCTGCTAGGTAGGATTTTCAGTTTAAGAATTACTAACAGATGAATCAACAAGAGGCAAATTGAAATATTAATTAACCGTTTAACGACTTTTGAAGGAGCTTTCGATTCTGTGCACAGAGGAATTTCCTATGGTAATACTACGTTGCAGTCCTCCCAGATAAAAAACTAATAGAATTAATGTTTCGAATAACAGCCTCTACAATTACTACATTACAGTTCTCCTGTAAAAAATATTAGAATGATTGGTTTTTTCTAATATAATGGCCAGCTGTGCGGCCTGTAAACAACAGACGGGACGGAAGGCCCTGATGCAAGTGTTCCAAGGTAAATTCCTGAAAAAACTGATGCAATGGTTCCAGGTAAATTCCTGAAAAACTGCATGCAATGGTTTACAGGTAAAATGTCCTGAGTACAACAATGATGCGTCCTATTCGTCCTCTGCTTTTCACAATTTCTCATTTAGTATACATGCTTTTGTCATGGCACTTAGTTGGAGGGAAGTCAATTGAATAAGAAACATACTATCTTTGAGGGTGATTTTGCTGACAACCAATCTGCTCCTTTGTTATGTAAAAGGAAAACTTGACAGACAGAAAACTTTTACCTGGCGTTTGTAGTAGCATTGTTCCTGATAGTGTTTATACAAGCGCCAAGGATTTTGGCACCACGCTGAAGGCAGGGATAAGAACCTTGATTGCGTGCCAGTTGCCACAGAATGGATTTTGTCAAGCAATGAGGAAAAACAAGAATGGAGTTTATCAAGATCACTATTGCCATGCTCAGTTGATGTCGCCACGATGATCAAATGCTGTTAACATAAACAGATATGCAATGTGCGTTAAATGTTTACCCGTTTGCGTTCATCCACAAGGAAGGGAGATTATTTCCAGGACAACTGAAATGTTTCCAGGATTTTTATTTCACCCCAATGTCCGAGTGCTTTGCCATGACTAGAAAAATTTGGTTTCTTTTCATCTGCAGGTTTCCCAGGACACAACGGAGAACCTTGTTTTTAAATCAATTATCAATTTATTACACCGGCGAAAGCAACTCTAGCCCCAAAAAACAAAAATATCAGTATTGTGGCGAATCCTCCCATGAAAACACTTGGGTGACAGTGGTAGCACTGAACAGAACGCAAACTGAGGAGCTAAAATGTGATAAATGAGAGAAGGCGATATCCGACCTCTCAGGTGCCATTACTTGAGGAGACGCTTGGACAGTTTAAAAGTCGGGCCCACGGAATTCCTGTGTTGTTTTAAAAATCAACTTTTCTAGTGAATAGGCAACGCGGGCAGCAGAGTGCACATGGCAATTCGATGAAAAATTGCATCAGTCAAGTTTTGTTAAGAAAAAGATCACTCAGTGAAAAATTATTGTCACCCTGGCATTATGAGTCCCTAGGCCCGGACCTATTAGTTAAATCCAGCCACTGCGTAACTGCCCGACCGTCATTGCTAAGTACATAACGCCTTTGCAGGGTACAGAAAAAAAATACCTAAGGTCATAACATCCTTCAGAGCGCTACAGACCGCCCGTTTACTAAGGCATTACCAATTAAGGGGTCGTAATAACACCAGTCTTTAGGCAAAGAGTAAGTTGTTTCGGAGACTGTTATGGGGACCAGGTCTTCGATACCTAATTACAAAAAAAAATTACTGCCTACCGATAAAAAAAAATTATTTTTTGTAATTAAAACAATACTCAAAACGCTTGTTTCGAGAAAGTGACAAAAAAAATCACACAAAACGAAATGGAAAGTATGAAGCACAGTTTATATAATTATCCAGTATGATCTATAAAAACCCGGAACAAGGTGCGATGTGTCCAGAGAACATTTTGCCAGATAGAAAAACATAAGCGGAATCAGATCTTTTCAGGGTAGGGACAAGTCAGACTGTAATCTAATCGGAAAACAAGTGGAAAACCCCACTATTACGAATAATGCACTTTGTGGAAAACAATCGGAAAACAGACTCAACCCGCTAATGCAGAAAGAAGTGGTGAGGAGCTTTTGTTCGTACCGAGAATGAAGACCAGAAATGATCGCCGATAAAACTTACTGAAATAATACATAAAACTGTTGTAAGAAGTCACCGGATTTTTGTCATTGCCAAATTATTGAACTTTCTGAGTTCAAACCACATCTCCTAAACTAACCAGAGCGAAGATCCTCGGCAACAAGGGTTTCTCATAAGGCCGAGAAAGGAATTTTACTACTACTTAGCTAACAAACTCAAGAGACGAGCACCGAGACACTACAAACGACTGCGCAAGCTCCTCTATCCATCCCAAATCGATTCAAAAAGCCTCCCTCTTTACACCGCTACAGGACAGCTTCATTTCCTATAAAGTCTTTCTTTATGTACAATCTTCCCCCCCCCAAACGGCGGGTTGAACCTTGCTTTCGTGGTATCCTAGACGGCTGTGATGGAAAGGACAATCTTCGGCAATATGTCTTACGCCATCTGAAGAACCTGCACCTGGCCATCTATATCATTTCTCTCATTGTAGCCCTAGAAAGTGGGATTGAACCACACTTTTCGTACAGCCCTAATGTTGAAATGCGGTTCTGTCAGCCGGGTACCCAGAACAATCCGTCAGGCCAATTTCTCTAGGTAAAACATCAAGGAAATTTTCTCCCGCTTTTTGCAGTGCCCGAACTTCAGAGCCATATTTGACCACTGTTCATTTGATAGCTTCCAAATATTCTAATCTGGTTTGCAGACTATCTTCTATTCTTCAAAAAAAAAAAAAAAATTATTATGAAAAAAACACCCTCTGAGACGTTGGGTTATTCTTATTTTAGCATCGTCACTAGTCCCACCGGTCTTTACTAATATAAAACTTACCAAGGTAAGTGACGCTGTCCACCTGAGCAAATATTTCGTTGACCAACGGAATATATATAATTATATAATAATATATATATATATATATATATATATATATATATATATATATCTATATATAGATATATATATATTCTACAAGTACGAGATAATTATCATTAAGTAAAACACAAGTTAGTGTTTTCACTTGTTCAACCTTGTTGAATTGTTTGAGTTTTTAAAAGTCATGACATAAAATGCCTTGTCAAGTTGAATTCATAAAAAAAGCTCTATTTAAAAAAAAAATGGACGTCACAAAACCATTAAAGCTAGATTTATGTCTCATTTTTTTATATCTGTTAATGGGGTTCCCTTCGCCCTTTTCACTGTACTACGCGGTTCTAGGCATCTTACCACCCCCCACACAAAAAAAACTCCCGCTGAAAATATCTCTCGTGAAAGTACCCCCCCCACCCGCAGCAGCTGCTTCATTTCCTATCACTTTCTTTGACTTAAAAGAAAGAAAAACTAGAAACTCTCCAATTTCTGATAAAAAGATCAATCTCCGAAGTTTACTCACGACCAGTGAGGAGGCGGAGCGGTGGGGATGAGGCTGGGGACACTCCCCTCACTAATGCCAGAATAAAATTCTGCTCATTTTGAGGTTTATTGCCGCTCTCTCTGTTCTACATAATAACAGCGTAGACCCCATTATTCCCCAGAAAATCAAGCGAGAGCTAAACATCAATTTCCACATTTTGGTTTGTTTTTTTAAAGTTTATTCTCTCCCCTGCCCCCGAGAGAAAAAAAATACCACCCCCCCCCCCCCCCCCCAAAAAAAAAAAAAAAAAAATTGAATACGGCCAGTTGAGGGTTGCAACAATCCATTTATACCTCTCATCCTCCCTCTTGTTCTCTTTTCTTGGAACTAATTCTTTAATTATTATTTTGAAGGCTCATTGAGAAGTTGGATGTTTTTTGGTATTAAAATTCACCCTTTGAGGCGTCTCCTTTTATCCCCAAACTAGCAAAAATATCTTAAAGGTCTATATTCCTTGTAATTCTACAGGGTTGTTTTACAATTCCAAACACTTAGCATATATGGGGTTTTACACTTCTACGGTGAGATTTTAGGATTGTTTTGAAGTTAAATTAAGATAAGTTTCATTTCCAATGACAAAAAACAAACTCTACGATGTCAAGATTCGCCATAGTAATATCTGCCTTTCATTTGGCAGACAGCCAGGGTAAAACAAGCAAGGTTGATTCATATTATAAAATATCGGGTATGTTTATATCTATGTTTTATTTTTTTATTGTTTTTTTCAGTTATTCTGTCTTTGTATATTCTAGTTATTAAAATTTGTGCTTTTTTATTTCTTTATTTTATTATTTATATATATTATTATTGTTATTTTTATTTTTCATATCATAATTTCTGTGAATCTTATTTATTTAAATTATTTATTTTACTATTCAAACCGGTCGTGGTAAACGACCTGTAAGTTAAGGAGGCGACCCGTCTAATAGTAACCGAAAACTCTAAAAACGGAATTTTTATACCAATAGATATATCCAAAGAATACGAATTTGTATGCTGATTCAAATATATAAAAATATTAAGTTTAAATTTACCCATCAAAAAACTACCGAAGCCCTGAGGAAAACTTTCCTGATTTTCAAAAAAAGGGGAAACACAGCCCCTAAAAGTCAAGTGATCTCAATTATCAATAATCTTAATTACACTACATCCAGGATTCAGCGTATCAGAGAACTATACTGTTGAAGGTTTTAAGCTCCTATCTTGCAAAAATGTGGATTTTGTGTTTTCTGCCAGAAGAAAGATCACGGATGCGTGTTTATATTGTTGTTTGTATTTTTTTCTCCATGGTTGGTCGCATCGACTCAGTGGCAACTGGAAATATCTGGAGAAGGGGTAATTTAACAGACGCAAAATTAAACGTTTTCTATTGACCGAGATTAAGTGACCAAAAAAATTTAGAGCAGCAACTAGCAGGCCCGTTACTCCGTACTCCTCTTGTATTTTCATCCTAAATCGTAAGATCAAAAAGATTTGAGATAGCCATTTGTTTTTATTTGTAGTTGAAAGGTCCAATAAAATATGCCTTTGGGGATAACGTGTGACCCCCTCCCCCCACAGCCCAGGGGAAAGGTCTAAGTTATAAAATTTGTCCATTGTTTGCGACCATAGATTTGTTATTGGGAGTAGGAATACATTTTTGGGTGGGGGGGGGGGGGTTTATTCTGGGGGTTTTTCACGGGAAATGTTCATGGGGAAGGAAGTTTACAGGAGCGAACTTGTCAGGGACATTATACACTGGGGGAATTTGCCAGAATTCCTATACAAAATTGCTTTTTATAGGTTTTGCTTTCTCTTTTCCGTCTCAATTTACGCACAGAGCGGTTAAGAGTAATTGTCCGGGGGTAAATTTTCACTGGGATTGTGTTGTCTAGAGGATATTTCCGTGGGGAGGGGTATTTGTCCGTGGAGGGGGGACCAGATTTCCTAGCATCATTTAAAAAACAATATCAGAAATTCAATTAAAAAAACAAGTTTTTTGTGAAATCTGAAAGTAAGGAGTAACATTTAAAACTTAAAAACGAACAGAAACTGTTACGTATATAAAAAGGGGTTGCCCCCTCCTTAACACCTCGCTCCTTACGCTAAAGTTTGAATTTTGTCCCAATTTTTAGACTAATGACTCCTGAAACACAATGGACGCGTTTAATTAGAACAATAAGACGCTTTTTAAAACTTCTAATAATACTTTAGCGCAAAGAGCGAGGTGTTGGGAAGGAGGTAACCCTCTTTGTATATGCAATAATTCGGGTCGTTTCAAGTTTGAATGTTGCTACATACTTTCAGTTGAAAAAACTCTTTTGTTATTAATATACAACAAACGGGCCTTATTTCTTGATGCTGTAGAAAACATTTATAAAAAAAAACCTCTAAGGAACAAAGAGACTGAAATTTTATGGTAGCCTTTTTACATATAAAAGCTTTTCCATTTTGTCTATGAAGTTCATTTTTTAAGCAAAGTAAATGAATCTAGTTTCATTTGGCAACTTTACAGTTATATTAGTACAAAACAGGCCGAGGGGCTATCAATGAGTATCAACTTGCTTTAAATAGTAGGGAGTCAGGTATAAACACATCACACTCTATTGGTGAAAGCTCTTCACAAGCCAGTGTCAATGTGAAGATCTAAAAACCACAGGGATTTCTCGCTTTCCGCTGTAGTTCATAATACAGTAATTTTGTTGTTCATTTCATGGATCACAAAATCGGGACAATGTTTACATATCGGAAATGTGTCATTTGTTTTAGAGAGTCTATGTTGATATGAGACAACAAATTTGACACTAAAAAGATGATTCAAGATAAAATGAAATTTTACTAGAAACCCAACAAGGAACTCGAAGAAAAGAGTATGAGTGGCTAGCTGGGACACACTTGAGGCGTTGGCTTTCATCTGTTTCAGAAGATCAGCACAGCTCAGTCATTGAAAGGAGATCAGCAAAAGCAGTTTGAACTAGTTTCCACTTAAATTCCACATGCATTGCATCTTTTGGGTCCAAGAAATAGCTTCAATAATTTTGCATTTTTGAACATTTTGTTTGAACTTATGGATCTGTTTGGGAAATTGTGTGCACCCATTATTAAACATGCATTTTGAACAGGCCACTATAGTTTCGACTTAGCGTTAAAGTGACATCTATCTTTACCCTGTAATGAGGAAGTGGCTGGGAGACAGCCTTTCTATAGCAAGGAGGAGTACAAAGAAACCGGAGCACAACTCTTTTCAAATCATTTGCACCGTTCATTTTATGAAGAAAGTAACACGAAGCTTGTTAACAGAAATGAAAAAATGCCTCAATCGCTAAGGCGATTATCTATGAGAGATAACCCTGATTGTAGATCACTTTTGGCAATAAAATACATTTATATTCACCCCTCTTTCCTTTATCGGCAGTTTTCGTTCAGATGAAGTTTTGTAGTAAAAACACATTTTGTTGTCAAACTAAGAAAAACATTTTTTTTTTTTGTGCTTAAAAAATTGACATTGGATTCACTAAAAGGTTACCACAAGTGACCCTCGCATATGAAATAATAAATTTACTTAAAATAATAATTCCTGCTAAAATCATTTTCTAAACTTAAAAGATTTAGTATATAGTATCTAGTCTCACCAAAGATCCAAAACATCTAAGATTGAGAATATTTCAAAAAAGGGATTTCAAGATTGCTCTTGGTTCTTCCTCAGAAGTTTTGTAAGGACTCAGTTCAACTTAGCTTAGCCTGACTTCCTGTGAATAAGACGACAAAAGTTTACCATGCACTTCAAACTGAACTGTCTCATGTCTGATTTTGTCTTTACATCCCTCGTAGTATAGATGAAGTGAAATTCGATGATATAAAACAAGACTCGAGTGTTGTAAACAATAATTACAGTGGGACACAGGTAGTCAAATATAAAGTCAAATTAATATAATACCACAAGTGCACTTACGCCGTCCTTAAAGGAAAGTGTTTTAGTTGAGGCCATTTGAGATTTCTTAAATTTTTCTTGGAGCAAGAAACTGACTTAGTGTTTTTAAATGAATACGAAAAAACAACACCGAAAGAAAAATTATCAAAAGAACAAATTTTTAAGTAAGAGAAAAAATATGAAAAATTGACAATTATAATATGGCTCGTACACTGAGTAATTCACGATATAATGGACTATTAACACTTTACTTTGATAGGTTTACCTCAATTTTTTCTGTGGTTTTCAAGCCATTCGAAAATAAAGATTTTGAGTTTTTGAACCTAAATTTACTTACAAACTAATAATTTCCATTTCTTTTTTTTGTGTGCGCTAAGGTAAGAACCACAGGACCTTGTTTTTTGTTAAACTGGTTGGATACTTCAAAATCCTGATAGTCATGCGTTTTGACACTGAAGAATTCTATTTGAATACCCAGTGTGAAATCACCCATCAAAATAGATATTTTACCAGGCACTAGACAATAACATTATAACACAATGACAAATAACAGACCTATTTCTAACAGGTTGTAGTCGATTTACCATAGACCTGTCGAGTCCAATGTCAGACAAATGTCGAATCCAGCATCAGGAAAAACTAGAAATTTCCATAGATGCAAAGCGTTAGTTCAGATTCAGAGACTAATTGCATGGAACAGCTTAATATTCGACACGTCCTATCTCAAACTTCTGTCTAAAAAAATCCACTATTCCATCCGAAGTTTATTGAAAACTATTAACTATCAGACTTCTTCCTAGAATGGGTTGTAGGTGATATTCATGTTCGACTTATTTAAAAATGTGTCTCTTGCATAAATTACATTTGAACGGTTTACTCACCTGTATGAAATCTTTGATGGGATATCAAAATAGCTTGACGAAGAAAAAGATTCTTACATATCTCACATTTTAAATGGGCTCTCACCTGTATGCACTATTTGGTGCTGTTTCAAATTGTGATGAAGTAAAGCATTTCTTAACATATTCTCACATTTTAAAAGGCTTTCACGTGTGTGCACAATTTGATAGCCTGTTCAAGCTGCTGGTGAAGGAAAGCATTTCTTACATATCTCACATTTAAATGGGCTCTCACCTGTATGCATTATTGGTGCTGTCTCAAATTGCTTGATAAAGAAAAGGATTTCTTACATATATCACATTTAAATGGGCTCTCACCTATATGCACATTTGGTGCCTGTTCAAATCGCTTGATCTAGAAAAGCATTTTTACACATCTCACATTCAAATGGCCTATCACCTGTATGCACTGTTTGGTGCTTTTCAAATAGCTTGGAAAAGCAAAGCATTTCTTTACATAATCTCACATTTAAATGTGCGGGTACTCACCTGTATGCATTATTTGGTGCTGTCTCAAACTGTTGACGAAGGAAAAGCATTTCTTACACACCTCACATTCAAATGGCCTCTCACGTGTATCGCACTATTTGATGCTGTTTCAAATGGCTTGGGGAAGGAAAGCATTTGTTACATAGATTACATTCATATAATATTTTTTACCTGTGTGTATACTTTTATGTCTTTTCTAATTTTCTCTGCTTTTTACTGTGTAAGTATGTTTTCGGATCGTCTAAACCTTTTTTTCATCATTTTTCCGATTTTAATGAATTTGGAGTAGCCGCTTGCAGATGGATTCTGTGAAAATAGTGATATCATTTTCCTGTAGGTCTAGTTCAGAAATTTTTGGCAAAAAGTGATCTTGTAACACTAGATGTTGTCCTCATATCACCAATAGATTCTCTTAAACAAAATGACACCATTTCTTTGTCCGCTCCCATTTCGGTGTTCCAAGAAATGAACAACAAAATTGCTGTAATCACGAACTACGCAGGCAGACATCACACTCTATTGGTGTGAAAGCTCTTCACAGCCAGTGTCAATGTGAAGATCTAAAATCACAAGGGATTTCTCTGCTTTTCTACAGCAGCCGCAACGCCAGATTCCAACTGTTAATTCTTCAATAGACGTCTCTGTCAGTTTTCTCACCATAACGATCGGTTTGGGCCTAAGAGTATTTGCGACTCACACTATCAGACCTGCACATAGTAGAATGCATCATCCATGTAGTAAAAAAAAATTGAATTAAATTTCGTTCTGAAATTAATAAAATAAGAAAGCCAAAGAAATTGGCATTATAACACATTAGGGCTCGATCAATATATGGACCGGCCAATATTATCCTGACCGATATAGGGGTCAGTGCCTTTATCGGATATCGGGAAATAAATATTGGATATCGTCGGATTTGTTTTTCTTGCCTTTATGCGCCAACTTATTCAGAAGATGGCACCAGACGACCTCAGGTAAATTTTTGCTTAGCCCAGTCCTTGAGGACAGAGCGACCAGCTAGGTCTGACTGTGGTGGAGAGAGCAGAAGAATCTGTGTAGTCAAATGAAGTCAAAGGTATATTTGTTGTCAATATACACTGGATGCAGCAATGTCAAAATGTATGGTGAGTTCAAAAAATGTACAACTTCTACTAAAACAACTAAATAGAACAAAATAAGCCATACATTCTATTTAAGAATGCTATGGGGAAAGATCCAAGGCAACGATTAAACCAAGGTCTAACTTAATCATGTAAGCCATTTATTGTAATATTTGCTTTGTCACCCTTTTGACAACCTACAACCTGACAACCTTTGACATAGTGGGGTTAGGGGCAGTATGCATATACCATCTTTGTTTTTTAACATCCCCTTCAAACACCCGATGTTCAAACTTAATACAAAAATGAAAGTTTTTTAAATACGCGAGAGTCTAAATGCACACAGTGTCTTTGGTAAGCTAGAATTTGCCATCAAGATTCTCTCAAATTTGCCTTCATAGGCTTATCCTTAATAGTAGCCTATTAGTATCACAGAAGTTGCGGTGGTAGCAGGAAAAGTAGTTGCAGTGTTAGTGTTACATTAGTATAAGTAGTAACAGTAGTAGCTAGCAGGTATTAATTTACGGTAGTTAGCATGTACATCTAGCCTTTTGGATCAGTTGAACATTCCTTTCATAAAGCCCGGAAGTTTCACATTGGCACGAAAAACCGTTCCAAAAAAAATATGCTGATTTGCGCTTTTGACCCCATTTTCATCTTAATACTCTAAGCCCTACAAGTTGTTGGATTGAAGTATTGGTTGGGGTAGTTGTAGTAGCAGTAGTAGTATTAGTAATAGTAGCAGTGATAGTAGTGCAAGTAGTGACATGCGTACATCACCTTTTTGTCAATGATCTTCCCCTTTAAGGTTCTCTGAAAGTTCCACAACTTTAATACTAAAATCCATTCTTGAGATACACCCTTTTCACAATCTGCAAACACATAGTATGTTTTGATTAGTTCAAAACTCCCCCTCCAAACATTTCTGATCAATTTTCAACTTCATATGCTTAGCCTTAATTGAACTAGTATCATAGTAGTAGTGGTAGCAGTTAGTATTGGGCGATATTAAATATCTTTATCGATATATCACACTAAATATCGATATCGAATATTGAAACGTTAAATCATCAAAATATCGAAAACGATATTCTTGTTTTTTTTTGTATCTACGGTGAACCCAGAAGAAAAGATCCAACAGAGAAAATTGTTTCGTTAAAAGGTTCCAGAATGAAAAAGAATAAATGTATTCAATCCATCATCATCTATGCTGATCCACCCCCCCCCCCCCCTCCCCCCCCCCCCCCCCCCCCCCCCCCCCCCCCCCCCCCCCTCCCCCTTCCCCCCCCCCCCCCCCCCCCCCCTCCCCCCCCCCCCCCCCCCCCCCCCCCCCCCCCCCCCCCCCCCCCGCTCCCCCCCCCTCCCTCCCCCCCCCCCCCCCCCCCCCCCCCCCCCCCCCCCCCCCCCCCCCCACAGCATGTGCACAAGCTTGTATCCAGAATTTCACATAGCCTGTTCGCAAATTATGTTTAGTGAGGGCTCTCAAATGCATGCTGAAGATCCTCGATAGGCTTGGCTAGATAAAAATACCTTCGAGGCATATAGGCCTTTTTTAGATCACATTCGTCACGATTTGCCACCATAATTGGATTCGCGTTACAAGAATTTATATATAAACCTGACGATCTTCTCCAAGTTGAGAGTCAAATAGCAAGAGACATGGAATGGCCTTTCTGGAATCTGTATCAAGTGTTGCAAGTGCTAATGACGAACCCGCAATTCAGTCACTACCAGAATCAAGCCAGTTTGTGGGGATTACATAAAGAAAGTTTCAGTAGTCAATGCAAGGCAAGCTTCGCAGCAGTTGCATCTGCCACGGCTTTCCGGATTCTCAGTAGGGAGACTTTAGTTCCAAGAAAAACTGATCCACTCAAGTCAAGGATTTAGTTGTAATATTGGTCTCAGAGATACCTCTATAAATTTGCCTTAAAATTAATGTCAATGTCCACACCAATGTCCTTTCTAAAAGTGAATTCAAAGCATGATCATATAGTTCGTGGCAACAAACTGTACGTAAGGAGCAGCTCGGCCAAATAACGACCGAAGCTCTAAAGCACGGGAATTTTGATAACAATAGGACGTAGGTACTTCGAGTGAATTGGATTTTACACCGACTCCTTGATATCTAATATTTATCTAGTATCATGTACCCATCACAAGTCATGGGAAGTCTGAGAAAATTTGTATAACTTTGATAAAGGGCGATAAATGCCCCTAAAAACGACAAAAGCCCCTAAAAAAGACAAAGAATCTTAATAAAAATCGCACTATCAGATTGGGCATATCAGAGAATCTCACTGTAAGGGTTTTGGCTTCCATCTGAAAAAAATGTGAAATGTGTAATTTTTGCCGCAAGGAAGATCATGTATGTGGGTTTTCTGTTTTTTTTTTGTCAGGGTGATCGTATCGAACCAATGTCATATAAATCAGTGAGAGGGCTTGTTCAAACGGAAATTGCAGTTGTAGTTCCCCATTTTGTGACCAAAACGAATAGGGGGCGGCTAGAACCCCCTACCACGGCCCTTTTTTCCTAAAGTCATCCGATCAAAATTTTGAGACAGCCATTAATGATCAGCGCATAGTTGTGAAGTCCAAGTATTCATGCCTTTGGGGATGACACGGCCCTCTAAAATCCCAGGGGGGAAAGGGTTGGCTAAGTTATGAAATATGTGTAGTGTCTACATTAGTATTTGTTTTGGGAAGTAAACAGACATTTTTATGGGAGGGTTGAATTTTCTATGGGGGAATTTTCTGCAGTGGGAATTTTTTTCAGAGAAGATTTATCCATGGGGAGGGAAGTTTCCAGGAAGGAACTTTCAAAGGAATCATACACGGGGGGAATTTACCCGAATTCTTATACTAAATTCTTGTATTGCCTTTTTTTTTCTCTTTGCAAACTCAATTTTAACATGTGGAGATATAAAGGGGGAAATTACACAGGGAAATTTTCAAAGGAGTTAAAATTGTCTAGGGGATTTTTGCCCGTGGGGGGGGATATTTTTCGGGAAGAGATTCTCTATGGGGGAATTTTACATGGAGAAACTTTCCATTGAGACACTTAGAGGAGAGAAATTTCCAGGAAACATTTTCCATGGAGGAAGGACTTCCGGCATGATATGAAAAACAAATAAATAACATTAGTTTTTTCAACTAAAAAGTAAGGAGCAACATCCGAAGTTAAAACGAACCAAAAATTGTCTCGTGTATGAGGATTGGTGGCCCTATCTCCATATACCTCATTTTATGCTATTTGTAACCCCCCCCCCAATTATTTAAGAACAACACCAGAAAAAAGAAACCGTTTAATTAGAGTAAGGAGATTTTTAAAAATACGAAAAGAAATTTTGGTTGTGAAGAGAGAGGTATTAAGGATATAAGGTTATCCCCCTCATGCACGGAACAATTTCTGTTCTTCTAAGTTTTAATGTAGCTCCGTACTTTCAGTGGAAAGAAAAAAAAAATCATTTAATTTCTGAAAGGCAGAATCAACTCTCAGGGGAATTATTAACATGCGGACTGATTTTGAAAAGCCAAAAATAACCAAAAATATAAATATAGCAAAAAAAAAAATACAAATTTTGTTATTGAATTTGGCAAAACTTAAAGTTAATCTGAGCAAAAAAAACTGATCAGAAATACCGAAATCGATATATCGATTATCAAATATCGAAAGTAAAAAATATCGACATATCGTTTATTCGAATTATTCACCCAACACTAGCAGTAGTAGGAACAGTAGCAGCATTAATAATGTATTATTGTTAGTAGTAGTAGCAGCAGTATTAATAGCTGTAGTAGCAGGTAGCCTACATTTTGCCTTTTGGTCAACTGAATATCCCACTCATGATACCCGGAAGTTTCGCTTGATAAGATAATGCGTTCTAAAATATTGCTGATACGCCTGTATCAGCAATCTGCATGAATATATAAATGCTTTGATATTTAGTTAAACGTTTCCCCTCAACGTTTCCTCAGATGTTTATTTCAATATCCTTAGCCTTAGCAGTACCCGCTACAGAAGTAGTAAGTATTGAGTGATAGTAGTAGCGGCGTTGCAAAATTGCCCTTTTAGTCAATTAATTAAAAAAAACTTTCCGAAAAAATAAGTTTTTTCAAAGAAAAGTAAAAGGCCATTTTAAGCTTAAGCTCAGGAGGTACAAATACCTGTTAAAATTCAAACTCAAAACGACCAGAAATTACTATTAAAGAATAAATGAACCCAAAAACGAAACAGAAATTAAATAAAACAATCATAGCAAAAAAAAATACAACCAAGTAATAATATAAATAAATAAATAGATCTTAAAGCGAGTCATGCTTAGATTGAATATGAAAATCAAGCTTAAAACGAAAACAAATATTTTGCTATTTAAAGTATAAATGAAACTTAAAACGAACAGAAAAATTAAAAAACATCAATGCGAACAAACATACAATATATATTAATGTAAATGAATAAATAAATCTTAAAACGAGTGAAACTTTAAACTGAATATGCAAATCAAGTTTGAATCGAATAAAAGTAACTACAAAACAAGAGTTGGGTATCGTCTCACTGCGGAAGCCTAAAAACTAAAAAAAAACCCTTGCCCTGAGGGTTGTGGGGGAGTGACCCCCTCAAAAATATATTTTCTATACTGGAAATCAAAACTATGCTGAACAAAATGGCTATCTCAAAATTTTGATTGGATGTTTGGGGAAATGATGGCGTGGGGGGGGGGAGGGGGGCTGAGTTACACTCCAATCATTTTCGACTATTAAAAAAAGCACTAGCCCTTAAATTCCAATCGAATGACCCTGTTTTGAAGTTTCTACGACAACGCCTTCTATAATAAAACCTATATGCCCCCAGGGCGTAACTTAAAACCCTTGCGCTGGGGTGGAGTGTCCTCCTCAAAAATATATTTCTACCTGGAAATCAACTACGCTGAACAAAATGGCCGTTACGGACTATCTGAATTCTGAAGATTTGATTGGATGTGTTTGGGGAAATGATGGCCATGGGGGGGGGAGGGGGGCTAGTTAAACTCCAATCCCTTTCGACTATGAAAAAGGGCACTAGCTCTTGAATTTCCAATCGAATGAGCCTGTTTTGAAGTTTCTACGACAACGCCTTCTATAAAAACCTTATATGCCCCCAGGGCATAACTTAAAAACCCTTGCCCTGCTGATGGTTGTGGGGGAGTATCCTCCTCAAAAATATATTTTCTATCTGGAAATCAACTACGCTGAACAAAAATGGCTATCTCAAAATTTGATTGGATGTTGTTTGGGGGAATGATGGGCGTGGGGGGGGGGCTAGTTGCCCTCCAATCATTTCTTGAGCGGCCTCTATTAAAAAGGGCACTAGAACTCTTGATTTCCAATCGAATGAGCCCACTTTGAGAGCTTCTACAACGACCCCTTCCATATGAAGTGCCTCTAGAAAAAAAAATAATAATAATATACATTGGAGCCGTATGGCCTTATTATAGGCAACGCTACAGCGTTGCCTCTGATTGATCATCTCCCTTACCATTTCCTGAAATGTCCAAATTAATATACTCTGTCATTCCCGAGTCACACCCTTATTACAACCCATATACACATATGAGGTTTTGATTTAGTCCAAACACTACCAGAAGCCTCCGGCGGGGGGGGCGGGGGGGGGGAGAGACATCCACAAACGCCTAATTACTGAACCTTTCAACCATGTTGAAAAAAAATAGATGTCTCAAAACTTTGGTTGGATGTTTTATTTTTAGGAAATGATGGGCGTGGGAGCGTTGTAGGAGGAGGGAGCGTTCATCTAGTTGCTCTCAAATCAATTTTGACTCTTAAAAGAGCACTATAACTTCCCATTTCAAATCAAATGAGCCCCATCTGAAGTTTATACAACAACCCACTACATAAAAAACCTTATATACCCCCAGGGTATTAATTACAGCCCTTGTCCCAGGGCTATGGGGGGTTGTGTCAACCCTTAAGGCATTATTATATGTTATCTAGATTATTTTGTTTGAAAATAGAGTCTCACGATTTCAATTAGATGCGATTCATGAAACAAGTGTAGTTAGGAGGGGGGGGGGGGGCTAGTTGACCTCCATCACTTTTCGCTCTCAAATGAGAACTAGAACTTCCAGTTTTCAAACAAATGAGCCACCTCTAAAGTTTTATACAACGATCCTTCCGTATAAACCTTAAATGCTCCAAGGCCATACTTTACAACCTTTTCCCGGACTCTGGTGGTTTGTAACGACGCCAAAAGCCTTAGTATATGATCTCTGGACTATTTGAATAAATGACTGTCTCAAAATTTCTATTGTCTGCATGTTGGGAAAACAAGACGTGGGGGGCGGGGAAGGTAGCTGCCCTCTGATCACTTTGACTAAAAAAAAAGGGCACTAAAACTTCTGATTACCCATCAATGAAAACCCTCTGAAGTATATACGACCACCCTTTCTAAAAAAAAACCTTTATATGCCCCTAGGGGCATCGAACTTAAAAAAAACCTTAACCCTTGAATTACACTGAGGGCGTGGGGTGGTTCATCCTCAAAGAAGTAATGTCCGGTCCCTTAAACTATGCTGAACAAAGAATTGCTATCTTAAACATTTGATGGATGTGTTGGGGGAAATGATGGGCGTGGAGGGGGGGCTTGTTGCTCTCAAATCTCTTTGACTCTTAATATTGTTTAGACTATTTTGAACAAAAATGGCTATTTCACAATTTCAATCAGGTGCATTTGGTGAAATGAGGGGTAGTCGGGGGGAGGGGGCTAGTTGCCACTCTCTTCACTTCTGACACTTAAAAGGGAACTATAACTTCCAATTTTCAAACCAAATGAGACTCCTCTAAAGTTTATACAACCATCCCTTCCATTAAAATCTTTAAATTCCTTCAGGGCATAACTTTAAACCTATCCCCCAGGCTTTGGCGGTTTGTTTCAACCCCAATAGCCTTGTTATATAATCTTTGAGCTAATTTAAATAAAATTACTATCTCAAAAATTTCCAATTGGATGGAATTAAAAAGGGCACTCTTAAAAAAAGGGCACTGGAAACCTTCTGATTACCAATCCAATGAGCCACCTCAAAAATCATACGACACCCTTTCTATAAAAACCTTATATGCCCCCAGGGCAAAACTTAAAACGCATGCTTTTGGGGCTCTGGGGGGGGGGGGAGGGTGTCACCCTTATAAATAAAATTTTCGGAAATTTCCAATACGCTGAACAAAATGGCTATCCAAAAGTCAAATTGGATATTTCAGGAAAAAAGTATGGACGTTGGGGGCTAGATTGCCTTCCAATCACTTTTTGACTATCAAAAAGGGCACTAACCTTTCAATTTCAGATCGAGTGACTACTTTTTGAAGTTTCTAAGACAACTTCTTTTATAATAAACGCCCTGGTCTAAAACAAAAAAAAAAACAAAAAAATAATAATATATAAATAATACATTGTGTCAACATCATTCTTTACTTGGCAGCGCTATTGCGCTGCCTGTGATTAAAAGATATTAACAGATAAAAGTCAATTTACTATAAAATCGTTTTTAAATAATTTACCCAGGAAGAATAAAACCCACAGAGCAAACAAATACCAGTCTACAAATTGGAAAATTAGATATAATAAGAGGTTGGAATAAATTCAAGAGTGATAAATTTGATTGTTATGAAACTGATTTCGCAAATTTAGAGTTTTATTCACAGATTTCTAGATCCAGTAGTTAGTAGTTAATGTTTATGAATAGAAACAGATTTCTACTCACTCAAGACTAGAGTGGCAAATTAAAATGACACACTTCGTCAACATTGTACAACTTTTTAGCCTACATAAAAAAAAGGGTGTACAATATTAAATCTCATAATCATTTTGTGTTTAGCATTAGTAATGCTTTAAGGCAAGTAAAAAACTTTCAGTAACTGTATTTGAAGCTATGTGTAACATTTTCTGCTTTATCTTAGCAAAAAACAAAAATTCCGCGGAATTTTTTTTTATTTCTAAGTAGAAATTGATTGCAACGACAATATTCGGTTAATATACCTTGGTCATCACGATCAACTTCCAGGGAGTCAAAATTCTCGAAGTTGACGTGGAAATCCTGGAAGAAACAGACTCAGGTTATGCATGATAGAGAAGAATTTGAAGTTTCGATTAGGGGTTTTGGCAACACTTGTGAAGGACCTTCAAAAAAAACACACCTACAATACCAAACATAAAAAGCTATAAAAAATACAATCCCGACAAAATTACTCAGAAACAATAAGGTTCCCACACCAAGAAAGCAATAAAAACAGATAGGAAAATTTAAAACGGTGTCAAATCGAGAACCTCAAACAAAACTGAAGAGTGATAATCTAAACATTATTTCAATGTATTTGTTAATTACTTCCTTTTCTGCAAATTTTTGAAATAATTTAAAAGGCGTTCCTCTGTTAAGAAAAAGAAAACAGGAAAATTTGAATTTGCAATTAATCAAACTTTAGTTCAAATGAAAAGAGGGTAAATTATTTGCAGGGGTAAACTTATACGAGTGGGAACTGGTGCTAGTGTTGAGAACATTTAATTTTTTTTTACTTTTATAACTTTAATAAATCAAATAATATTAACATTTTGATTACTAAATATCAGTATATGTATATTAAAACTGACAATGATCATTCATTTGTATTTTTTTCCGTAAAGTGCAAATTATGTTCTGGCCTTGGGAAGACATAGGGTTTTGAGCCCCACTCATGTAAATTTCTGCTCGTTTTGAGTTTGACTCGGTTATCAAAATTATAATTTTCTGTTCGTTTTGGCTTTCATTTATTTATCGATGCTGATTTGTGGTAGTTTCACGCTTGGTAGATTATTTGATTTTATTTTGCTCATTTTTGGTTTAATGGAGTTCTTTACTTTTCTTTGAAAAACTTATTTTGTGGAAAAAGTTTTTTTTTAATTAATTTCTTTTCGTTTTATATTGATATTGTCTTTCGGGGAAAAAGAAAATAATTCTTTAAATTTTTTCGTTTTTTTTTAATACTTTATAGTTTGGCTGATATTTGTATTCTGGAGAATTTTTTTTTTTTTAGCAATTTTTAACAACATACACCCTTTTAAAAAAATCTGGACACAAATAGTAGTGTTTTTTAGTTTCATACCTCCTATAGTTGACCTGAAATAGAAAACTTGATATCATTCACAATAAATCTCTTTACTTTCTTTGACAGCTTGTATACACTTACGCTATTTTGATTTAGTTAAATTTTAAGAGCAGAAGTAACCCCGAAAGTTTGAAACATAATACCCTCAGTCTTTTTGGGATACTGCTGAGATGCCTTATTGGGAATTAGCATTAACAGAGTGCATTTTGATTTGATCTTAAGGCAACGTTTAGTTTTTTTAAACATAATGGGCAAATAGGAGGGTGGGCATGGCTATCTCAAAATTTTGATTGAATGTGTTTGGAGAAATGGTGGGCGTGAGAGGGGTTTTACTTGCCATCCAATCACTTTTGACTATTAAAAAGGGCACTAGCCGTTTCAATTTCCCTATCCAATTATTTCCTGTTTCAAGTTTCTACAAAACGCTTTCTATAAAAAAAAAACCTTATATGCCTCAGAGCATAACTTACAACCCTTGCCCTGAGGGCTTTGAGTGGGTTATCATCCTCAAAGACCTAATTTCCATAAATTTTTCAAACTACGTTGAACAAAATGGCTATCTCAAAATTGTTATTGAATGTGTTTGGATAAATGGTGGGCGTGGAAAGGGTGTTAGTTGCCTTCCAATCACTTTCGTCTATTACAAAGAGCACTGGCCATTTCAATTTTCAATCAAATGAACCCTTTTTGAAGTTTCTACGACAACACTTTCTAAAGAAACCTTATATGCCCCCAGGACAAAACTTACAACCCTTGCCTTGAGGGCTGTGGGGTAGTTTCCTCCTTAAAAACATGACTTCTATCTGGAAATCAACTACGCTGAACAAAATGGCTATTTAAAATTTTGATTGGATGTTTTTTGGGGAAATCGTGGGCGTGGAAGAAGTGTTAGTTGCCTTCCAATCACTTTCGACTATTACGTTTTTACGACAACTACTTCGAAACGAAGTGCCCTGGTCTAAGACCAAGAACCAAAAAAAAAAAAAAAAAATAGTACATTGTGCCAACATCGTTCTTTACTTAGGCAGCTCTATTGCGCTGCCTATGATGAGGGGGCCGAAACTCCCAAAATACAAGAGTTATTTGCGCTTTATAAAGAAAAAAGAATACAAATCAAGTTTGAAAAAAAAAAAAATCAGATTAAATATATTTTTGATTTTAATTTAGTATTGCTTATCAAAATACTACTTTTTGTCACAAGTTTTCACTTAAGTTCAAATGATTTTTTTAATATTAAAAAACACAGATGCATAAAATAAATTATAGAACCTAAGGGACTAAGGGTTATCTGTATATACGTTATTAAGGGAATATGTAAACACATTACACAAACTAGTTAGTATTTGCCGTTAGAGGTAGGCACATTAGAGCTTTCCGTTACTGACCAAATATATGAACGATAGAGTAATTTTTTTGGCAAAGTACCACATATAGTATATCGTTAGATGGGTATCAAAAGGACGTATCTCCATAATTGTAAAATTTTCAGAAGAGCAAGGACGGGCAAGGGGATTTGAAAATGATTGATTTAGTTTAAACTTTGGTTTGAATTATGTTCACACTGGAATTGCCTCAGCTCTTTCGTTTTTTTTGTCTTCTTTCCATTTTTTGTCAATAAAAAGTACTAGAAAAATCCGGTTTTCAAATGCCCCAAAACAATTATTTTTTATTTCTAGGAGGGTTTATACCCCCTGGATATCAATAGAATTTTATATCTAACACAAAACCTGACTTTTGTCTCTATTATTAAAACCCAATAGGACTTGTTATGCATCTCTAGTTTTATATTGCATAACGAATCGTTCTACAAAAAAAAAAACTTTTTTAATTCACTGACCACAAAAGGATCCTGAATTTTGTCCGAATCTAGCATTTTTAATAAATTAATGTTTTAAAGTAAAAATTTCCGATCCACAATTCTCACAATACCAGTCCATATTCTGCTTGTTTTAAAAGCTTAATCTGTCATGCTAAATCAGGAAAATAATAAACAGATTTATATCTTAATTCAGAAAGAAATATAGACACTATAGTTCAGAGCTTTATTCTTGGCCATCCAGATATACGGAATTCACGAAACGCCTTTCAATTAACACTTTGAAAGTTGTTGTTAAAACTTGAAGACCGGTTTAGTAAATGCCTGCTTACCGGAATAAGATAAAAAAAATTCATAAAAAGATTAGTTTAAAATACTAAAATTTAGTCCATGTACCCTAGTTTGTTTTTAATTAAATATTCATGATTCCACAAAACCAAATGTTTGAAAGATACCTTCATTGTCAAAACTGATGTGTTCCAATCCCTGGATGTCAGCTTCCAATTTATATGGTCCTGCAATGCTAGGAAAAGTATTCAAAGGAACAGCTTCAAGCTTAGGAGACAAACAAAATGTTTGAAATATCAAAGAGCTCCTCACTCTCACTAGGTCAAAGCGTCTTCAACTTCTAAAACGAAACATGAATAAAAGGGACATAAAGCACAAGAGCGAAGTTTTCTGAACAAATCCAACTGTTTTTCATTTATAATTAATTTTAAAAACTGTCTTAATGAAAAGTAAATGGCTACATTAATCCAAAGATGAGCAGAAACAAAGTCAAATAATTTTTGAAGTATAGAACTACTGGCGGTCGGCGCTTACCCCCCCCCCCCCTCCCGGAAAAATACCCCCGTGGAAAATAAGGATGTCCAAATTTGAGAATTTTATTTGAGTTTTGTTTTTTTAATTTCCGTAGGGGAAAGGAATTTTGGTACTTGTGTATTATGCACCACTCACTCAAGTTTACGCTGTGTAAAACTCAAGAACAAACAAATTTTTTCGTTATTTTAGAAACAAAAATCTGGGCTATAGATTTGCATATTAGGGGGGAGGTAAAGTATAGTGGGTCTGCATGCAAAATGTGTTAGGTGCAATTATTCTGCATATTAGATAGATTGATAGATAAGTGTAATTTAAAGCCAAATATACGGCCATGAACATAGTAAAGTAAACAAATGGAAGGCACAAATAACAAACTTTGATCGGCGATCATCATAAAACACTACGTTAACCTAATAATAGTACTTAATACTTGGAAATACGGTCATTGAAAATAATAAACACTTACCACTTGGAAAAAAACACTTAACACATGGAAAAAAACATTTACATGAAACATTACATTTACTTTATTACTGGGATTTTTTTTTTTTTTTTTCACTTACGTACTATTTAAGACACCTGTAAGCATCGAGTAATGCACCAAATAATCTTCTTTAACTCTGAAAAGCGGGTAAGTATATCTGTCTTCATTGGAACATTTTTCTTAGAATATTTTTTAAATCTTGCACTATTTGCCAGGCAAATAGCTCTGAGCTGCATCCAGAACGTCAAATATCTAGATGGTCAATTCAGCTTAAGGTAGAACTCCTGCCCATAAACCACATTAATATCTTTAAATAATGTTTCTGGTTTTTCTATCTCCTCATTCTATTTTTGGATCATTTGATTCTCTAGTACTATCTTAATCTCATTCTCCTATTTTGGATTTATATCCATTGGTCCTCTACCTTCATTCCAAACAAAGAAAACCCTGTTTTTATAAAATGTGTTTTTTTTAGTGGCCATGTTCATTTTTTCCCCTGCAAGAGTCAATCTTCATAAGCTGCTTTAAGCAACCTGTCACTTTGTAACTGGACGACTCTCAACCAAATTTTAATCATTGAGACTAGTCTGTAATTTTTTAGTGGTCATATACCTAGAAAGAATTATTTTCTGACTTCAAATTGTCCAAACACTTTACCCCTCCCCTGTTATGTGCAAACATATAACAAAAATTATATATTTCCCAAATATTCTGTCACTCCTCTTAGTCTTGTCTCATACTAGGCTGAGTCAACTAGCAGAGAAAACGGTTTATTCTCGAGTTTTACACAGCGTAAACTTGAGTGAGGGGCGTATGATACACAAGTACAAAAAATTCCTTCCCCCTATGGAAATAAAAAATTAAACTCAAATAAAATTCTCAAATTTGGATAGCCGTATTTTCCACGTGGGGGGGGTGGTGGTAGTCTCCCAAAAATTTTAATGCCAAATTTAAACAGAATTTTATTTAACAGCAAAATATTATTTATTAAAATCTGAACTTTTCTTACTTTATATAATTCTTTTATAAGGCTGAGGCTGTCATTTTTTTTATATATTTTTATGGTTTATAAATTCATTTTAATAAATTAAATAGATTTAAAATTTATACAGACCACTAGCAACAAAAAAAAAATATGATCACTTCAGTTGCAATCTTGAAGGTAACAAAGAGCAAATGAAGCCAGTGGTGGTTCTGACCTTTTTGAGCACATATGAAATTTTGATTAGCCCACCCCCCCTGATTAGTCTCCCAAAAATTTTAATGCCAAATTTTAACATAATTTTATTTAACACCAAATATTTTATTTATTAAAATCTGAACTTTTCTTACTTTATATACAAACAGATATGGAAAAAAAAAATTTGGATTCAATTTACTTATAATTACTGGCAACTGTGCCCTCCACTTTATTTTGATGAAAATAAAATTTCAAAATTAAAAGACAATTATGAATGCTACATTATTTATTTTAAAATTTTGTGCCACTGAAATTTTATTTTAGCCCTAATAGAATTGCATTAAAATATTTGCTGTTTAATTCTAACAAGGCATCCTTTAATACATTTTAGCAAGATTCTGTATTTTTTATTTGTAGCTACTATATACTTTAATTGTTTTTTTTTATATATACAGTTTAGCAAGTTAAAAAATAGCTAAATAAACAATTTCTAAAATAGTATAAAAGAAAAAATGACAAGTAAATGAAGCTGTTCCTTCAGATAAATATTATGGCTGCCACATAACGACCTTCACTTTTGGTTGTAATGTTTTTTTTTTATCATGCCTGCATTCAAGAAGGAAAAAATTCTCCTCAAACAGACAAAATTACAGTTAATATATTACCTTTTATGTGTTTTCTATAGCAAAACACTTTAATCTACCCTTAGATCTTAAGGGTTTGATACAAGGGTATATATACAGTTACATATTTTTTTGTGTTTATTTCCCTGAACAGTACTCAATAAGCAAGATAGAAAGAAAAGAAAAAAAATGATTTACTAGAGCAAATAAAGCTTTATTATTATTCTGTTACTGCAAAATTTCATTAAAAAACCTACCATTCTTAACAGCACAAACTTCAGAAAGGGAAACATCTTCAGCCATTGGAATTTGAGGCAATTCCATAACAGAGCCCCCCAAATTGAGCAAATACCACGTATCCAAGGTTTACTACTGGCAATAACACTTGGATATACTAGGTTATTTCAATTTTTTAAAGGGGTGAGTAGAAGCACAAAGTCCCTAAAAATACACAAGCTACAGTAACTGCTTCAAATAACCACAAAGCTGATTGCATCTTGATTTAGTTCAAAGCATAAGTTAAACTTCTTCAGTAGTCAATAGGATTTGAAATATGATAAGTTTTGATTTTTTTTTTCTTTTAATAAAGAGCATGCTATAACTTAAAAGCTGTCTCCATATCTAACTGTAAACAAAGTTTTAAATTAGAATTTAACTCAATACAAATTTCGAAGTAAGGAAGCAGAATTTACCTTTTTACTTTGAAAAATTTAGTACATGGTTAAGGAGATATTCTCATTTGAAGACTAAACCAGAGTGCAGTTGCATATTTTGCAGCTAGTTCAGCAGCTTCCTCAATAAAGATGCTTAAGAATGGGATCTTTTCCCATCTTTCTTTCTAGGAGGCAATGAAAGCTCAAAAACAGCATATCTTTTGCTTAATTTCAAAATATTTCCACAATAAAATTGCAGAAGAATAAGGCTTTATTAACTTGGAGAAGTGACACCTTCTCAATCTTATTCAAAATCTAAACTAGGACCAAGGAAGATGTTCCCTGGTTTTGCTGCAACTGCTCATATTTTTGTTTTACATGTGGATTAAATTTTGTAGGGAGAAAATTTCAGAAGGGTGGGGATTTTACACATGGTGAGGAGGGGTATTTTTGGGGGAGAATTTTCTGCAGAAGATGAATTGCCTGCAGGGATAATTTTCTGGGTGGAGAATTGTCTTACCTATAGTTGTAAATAATATACAAACTATACAACTAGTTGCAATATTTTTTTGTCTACCATCTTGCTATATATCATGTATTTCTTGTTAAAACAGTTGGCTGAATTGTTTTTAGGGGACTTGTGAAAACCACTTGGTATAAGTCTAACCACTCAATTTTGATAGAATTGTTGAAATCAGATGTCATTGTAGGGTCCACTCAAAAGCTTTAATCAAGATTTGCAAGTAAAATGATTATGATATTTGAAAAGAACATAAAAAGGGCAATGAGCTGTGTCTTCTCCTGTTCTCCATGTAAGAGAGGTGGAACCATTCCTAATTTTAAACCCAGTTTTTGTTTGGACAGTAGAAAAATACTTACAATTTGGCTATATATTTTTCCACTAGGGGTCATGATGAAAAAGAAGAAAAGCCATCTCCATCAATAACATAAAGAAACAATTTAGAATGTTTGGTAGCAGACAAGAGTTACAGCTCTTCTGAAGGTAACATCATAATAAAACATACATGACTATTTTACTCCCTATTTTATATTCTTTTTCAATATAAGTTTCATCACTCTGACAAAAACCATGCATTCTCTCCCCCCCCTCCCAATAGTTTTATACATAGACCTAGTAATATATTTCCTTGTTATTGAATGTTATTGTAAGCAATTGTTTTTATGTTGAAAAGGTGTTTGTGTAGGCTAATGATTTGAAGCAACCAGTTTGATCTGAACTGTTTTCATTATTTATGTAAATGCATGACCATTCTACCCCATAAGAAGACATGTTAAAAAACAATTTTTACTTCAAATTATGCAGAATAATTGTAGATAACATATGTTCCAGCAGGAGAATTGGGCTACACATAGATAAATTAAGGGAGAGGACATAACTGTAAAGGTTAGGAACAAACACCTTTAAAGTATCAAAACAGAGTATTCAATTGTAAGCCAGCCACTCTAATTATTCAGTTCTTCTTTCTAAGAAGTAGCGCTAGGCCTATGTATGGTCTTTATGAATGACTAACAAAGCTTACTTTTAATGCCTACACCTAAAATGAACCCAAATGTCTGAAATCCCAGTTTGAAATAAAAGGATCAAGCAGGTCAGTCTTCTTTCTAAAAAATGGCTGTTTTGTGTAGCTAAAAAAAATGGCTGTTTTGCTAATCGTGCCATCTATTTTTGGTGGATTATAGTTAACATAGTTTTCATGGGAGGGTTGTGATGGGAGGGTTCAACCATAATGAAGCAGCAGTCTAATATAGAGGATTCTAAAACAACCAAAAAATAGAAAACATGAAAAGTTGTGTTCAACCATGTTGGGGGTAACATTGAATGTATTTATTCAACAGAAAAACTAGCAACAAATTCACAAGATTTAACAACATAACACATCAACACTGTTCTTGCAAGATACAAACATTTTTTTTATACTTTTTCCACTACTAGTACACATTTATGAACTTCATTCAGCTAATAATAAGCAATCTCTTATATGAGAGATTGTTTAAATCATTTTTTAAGATCATTAATCATTTTTTCAAGCGTAAATAATTTTTTTAGGAATATGTCCACCCTTCATTGAACTAAATAAATGAAAACTTTCTTCAACTCAAAGTACGGAGCAACATTACAAATTAAAACGAACAAAAATAGTACCATATACGAAGGGGGCTGCCCTCAATTCAATCCATTGCTCTTCACCTTGAAGTTTTCAGTACTTTTAAAAAAATCTTCTAATTCTAATCGAACGGCCCGACCTTCATATTTCATGAGACGGTCTTAAGCAACTGGGAAAAAAACGTCAAACTTTATGATAAAAAGCGAAGTATTGAGGAGGGAGTAGCCTGTCTCATATACAGAATAATTTCTGTGAGTAATAAAATTTTCTACAGAGAAAAATTCTGAGTCTGTTGATCTTTGAATCAATTTTGTGGAAGTATTTAAGGACTTGTGGTAGTCTCAAACTGATGACAGACTCAAATAGTCTATCAGTTTGGTGAGCCATCTGAAAGAGATTGGATATTAAAAAGATGATTCAAAGATAAAATGAAATTTTTCTTAGAACCCAACAATAACTCGAAGAACAGAAGATTGAGTGGCTATTAAAATGTGCAAGCGAAGCAAGACTAATGCAAGCAAATATCCGCTTGCATTTACGTGTTATTCTACAAACACTAAGACTTATTTTCAGACGAAAGAAATTCAACAGAAGACGGCTCTGATACTATTTGTAACAATGGCTGTCCAGTTCTTACTTATTCTAGAAATAAAAAGCAGTATCTTTGGTTCCGACATATAATGCATCCAAGCAATTTCAAATACTTCACTTGTACCACACTGCGAATATTGATATTCACATATAGTTTTTTTTTTTAATACTATTTCATTCAAATAAGTTGAAAGGTCCAACCACAGCCAACGAGACAAGGACTGTGAGTTATGCAATTCACCTGTTGTTTACACATAGTATTTTTTTATCGGGATGGGGGCGATTTTAACCTTTGGTGCCCAAAAAGTCAATGGCAGTCAAGTAAGACTTTCAGGGAATATTGAACTAAATCAAAGCAAACGATGTTCATGCAGATTGTCAAAAGGGCTTAACTGAGAAGTGGCTTAAGGTATTAAGTTTTAGCTTTAAGGGAAAGATGAGGGGGATTAGCAATTGACTCAAATGCAATATGTACACGCTACTACAACAATTACTATTTCTATCGAGACTTCTACTAAGGCTAAGTATATTAAGATGAAAATTTTAGGTAATATCAAAAGGGAAGTTGGACTCAATCAAAACACACAGTTGCAAAGAGTTTGTCAAAAGGATGTATCAACAATATGTTAGGAACAAATTAGAACAATAAGTCAAAATTTTCAGGGCATGATGAGGATTTTTCAACAAAAATTCTTTAGACTTTCAGGAATGAATATCAGCACATATATTAATGGTTAATCCATATTCAGATGTATTTTCAGTAATCTTGGTTATGATGGCGATTTTTTTTATATATTGCGAGAAATAAAAACACCTACCTCAAAATAAGGATTGTTTTCAAGAAAACATAAATATATTCTGGTCTCTAGAAGGCATGAGCAAGGAGGGGGGGGGGGTCCCATATTCATGCAGCATGGGCACTTATTTTTATAAACAAATTGGTTTTACATTTTTTTTTGTAAATTTATTCCCCTGGGTGTATTTTTCAAACAATAATATTTTAAAAAAGGAAAAATATTACAGGCAAATTTTCGAGAGCCCCCCTCTAAAAATAATAATATGGCTCGTATATGTACTAATTTCACAATGTAATTCACTATTAACGATTTATGTCGGTAGGACTACAATTTTTTCTTAGTTTTCAAACCATTTGAAGATAAAGCTTTTTGACGTTTTTTGAACCTAATTTATTTACAAACTAATACTTTTCATTTCTTTTTTTTGTGCGCTAAGGTAAGAACCATGCCCCACAGGACCTTGTTTTTCTTGTTAAAGGTTGGATACTTCAAAATCCAGATAATCATGCATTTTGAACACTGAAGAATTCTTTTGTGTCGAAATTACCCATTTTAAATAGATATTTTACCAGGTAGTAGAAATTAGAAGGCAAAATAGGCACTAGGAAAGTAGAAAATAGGCACTGGCTCTACTTCTGTAATTTACACAATGCAACAATTCCGGAAATCAAGCCTACTTGTCAAAGAATAAGAAAAACCAGAGAATTTTCACTGAACTAAAGCAAAGCGTTAGTTCAGATCTGAGAATTAGCTTGCATGGGACAGCTTTAATTCTTCAACGTCTATCTCAATTTCTGTCAATAAATATCACTATTCCATCAAAATTTTTGATTGTTAACTATTAACTATCCCACTTCTTCCTAGAATGGGTTGTTAGGTGATATTTCAGAGCCGACTTATCTGAAAATGTTCCTCTTTGCATAAATTACATTTGAATGGTTTCTCACCTGTATGAAGTCTTCGATGGATATTCAAATAGCTTGACGAAGAAAAGCATTTATTACCTATCTCACATTCAAATAGCTTCTCACCTGTATGCACAATTTGATGCCTCTTCAAACTGTTTGGTCTAGAAAAACATTTCTTACAAATGCAAAACTTGATGCTCCTTCAAAGAGCTTGATGTAGAAAAGCATTTCTTACATATCTCACATTTAAAAGGCTTTTCAAGTGTGTGCACAACTTGATGCCTGTTCAAGCTGCTTGGTGAAGAAAAGCATTTCTTACATAGATTACATTCATATATTTTTTTTCTGTGTCTATACTTTTATGTCTTTCTAATTTCTGTGCTTTTTACTTTGCAAGTATGTTTTCTGATCTTCTAAACCCTTTTCATCAGATTCCGATTTTAATGAATTTGAGTAGCCGCTTCAGACCGATTCTGTGAAACGACTAGCAATTAATTTTCCTGCAGGTCTAGTTCAGATATTTTTGGCAAAAAGTGGCCTTGTAACACTAGATGTTGTCTCATATCACCAATAGATTCTCTTAAACAAATGGCACATTTCATTGTCCCTCCCATTTGGTGTTCCATGAAATAAACAACAAAATTGCTGTAATCACGAGCTACTGTAGGGCAGACATCACACTCTATTGTGACAGCTCTTCACAACCAGTGTCAATGTGAATATCTAGGATTAAACGGGATTTCTCTGTTTTTCCACAGGTGCTGCAACGCCGGATTCCAACTTTTAATTCTTCAATAGACATCTCTGTCAGTTTTTTCACCATAATGATCGGTTTTGGGCCTAAGTCTATTGACTGACTGACATCATCAGACCTGCACGCAGTAGAATGCATCATCCCTGTTGCAAAAAAAATAAATTAAATTTCTTCACTGAACTTAATAAAATAAGAAAACCGAAGAAATTGGCATTATAACAATTAGGGCCGGCCAATATTGTTAGACAAATATGGGGGTCAGTGTCATTATCGGATATCGAAAAATAAATGTCCTGGGGGACAGAGTGATCAGCTAAGTCTGACTGTGGGGAGATAGCAGCAGAGGTAAGTCAAATAGAGTCAAAGTATAGTTGTTGTTAATAAACACCTGATGCAGCAATATTCAAAATGTATGGTAGGTTAAAAAACGTATAACTTCTACCAAAAAAAAACTGAAAAGAATACAATAAACCCTATACTACTACTACTACTAACAACTCACCGCAGCACCAAGCCGCCTGAGGCCAACACAGCTACGCACGCTCCTCCTCCATCCCAATCTATTCAAAGTCTCCCTTTTTACACCCGCCACGAAGTTCCCATTTCCTTTAAATCTTTCTTATGACGTCCTCCCACCCCAGACGGGGACGACCTGCTTTCCGTTTAGCCCTAGATGGTTGGCCGAAAAGAACAAATCTTCGGCAATCTGTCATCCTTCATCCGCACAACAATGCCCTGACCACCTCAACCTTTCTTTCATTATAGCCCTAGAGAGCGGTATTGAACCACATTTTTTCGTATAGCCTTTTGTTTGAAATACGGTCAGTCAGCCGGGTACCCAGAACAATCCTTAAGCAATTTCTCTGGAAAACATCTAGCAAATCTTCATCCGCTTTTCGGAGCGTCCATGCTTCAGAGCCATATTTGACCACTGTCGTCACTGTAGCTTCTAATATTCTAATCTTGGTTTGCAGACTTATCTTCCTATTCTTCCAGACTTTTTTTAACTGTGAAAAAACACCCTGAGCCTGGCTATTCTATTTTAACATCTTCACTGCTCCCAACATCTTTACTAATAATACTACCAAGGTAAGTGAAGCTGCCCACCTGATCAATCTTTTCATTACCCAACTTCACCTTTTCATCTTCACTTATTCCTAGCCTTAGTGACTTAGTCTTCCTAACATTAATTTTCAAACCAATTCTAGTACCCTGAACTCGCAAAACCTCTAAAACTTCATTCATTTTGCTCACACTTTCATCTAGGATGCTTAAATCATCAGCATAATCCAAGTCCAGGACACTTTTTCCTCCCCATTGATTCCGTGGTCTCCCATTGCCTTTTCTGTGCTCCTTAAAACAAAGTCCATCAAAATAATCCATACAAAGGGGGATAGAACACAAACTCTGCTTAACTCCCGATTTAATACAAAACCAGCTGCTAACCTCAGTTCCTACCTTAACCGCAGCAGTGTTATTCTCGTACATAGCACTAATCACTTTAATGTATTTGTCTGGTATACCGTACAAGGATAAAACCTTTACTAAAGCTCTTCTATCAACAGAGTCGAACGCTTTGCTCATAATCTATAAAACCGAGGACCGAAGGTGTTTAAAAACTCAGGCACTTCTCAATTATTAGCCTAAGAGTGAAAATCTGGTCGACACATCCTCTACCTTTTCTAAAACCACACTGCTCTTCTCTTAAAACTTTGTCTACGGCATCTCTCAGTCTAAAAAGTATCATATTACTAAGTAATTTGCTACCAACAGAGACCAGACTAATGCCTCGATAATTACCACACTCACTTTTATCACCTTTCTCATAAAGTGGCTTAATTAGGTTTTCCTAAAATCGTTGGGTACTTCCCCTTTTTCAAAAATCATATTCATAATCTTCCATAACTTATTTCTAACCTCAGAGCCACCATAGTATTTCTAACCTCAGAGCCACCATATTTAAGAAACTCATTTACCAGCTTATCAGCACCTGGAGCCTATTATTCTTTAATCCTTTTAGAACTGTTGCTAATTCCTCCTCCCAAAACAAATATTCCTTCACATCCAAGGTATCACAAAACTTTTTCATTTTCCTCTATATTTTTTCCTGCAACTCTATCTCGGTTAAGCAAGTTCTCAAAATGTTCGGCCCATCTCTCTTTAGTTTTTTCCTTATCGCTAATTGCGACCCCATTCCTATCTTTAACGGGACAAGTCCGGATTGACTCTTCCCTCTCAATTTGTTAACGTAACAGTACAATATTTTACTATTATGCCGTCTAGCTGCATCTTCCAGATCCTCGGCAATTTTATCCATGGCCTCCACTTCACACCTCCTTAGTTCATATTTTAATGTTTTCTCCACTTTCTTTACATTTCTTTTGTTTTCATACGATCTATCACTCAGATAATTCTTGTACAAGTCCTTTCTCCTTTCTATTAAACATAAAGCTTTTTCACTAATATTCTTAGCTGCAGTTCTAGCTTTCTTCCCTAATACTCCTTCCGCAACTTCACAAATTATTTTTTCTAAAATTATTCCAACTATCTTCCACATTATCAAATTTTAAACTCTCAAGTTTAGTATCCTGGAAAGTTTCTCTCAAAGTCTCATCCTGGAGTCTACCAACATCATAACTTCCTGGGAGGTAGCTACGCTTCCGATATTTTCAGCTTTAAATTAACCTTGACACTACTAGATGGTGATCTTTACTTTTAACATCAATAAAAGCACTTCTATATACCCTAGTATATTGTATTGATCCTGCCAGTATTCGGTTTACTATAATATAATCAATAAGGTTTGCTGTCTTACCATCACGTGAATACCATGTTAACTTATGAGCCATTTTATGACCAAAAAACCGTATTGGTTATAACTAGATTGTTATACCTACAAAATGGAAAAGTCTGTATCCATTACTGTTTCTTTTCGTACACCAAATTACCTAGGCGGGGATACCATCTATCACTATTTCTACCAACCTGGGCGTTAAAAACCTCCCAGTAATAACATCATATTTCTACCTGGGACCTTGCCTATTTGCTCCTGTAACTGTAAGTAAAATTCATCTGAGTCACTAGTATCTCCGTCAGTCGGTTCTACAGGGGCGTATACTACTATAACTGATACCCTGAACTTTCTAGTCATAAAATCAGCAATTAGTATTCTATTATTAATACCTTCCCAGCCTAAACAAGACTTAGCAGCTTCCTTATTCATCATGAGCCCTACTCCCTGTCTATGTACCCCATCCTTCCTGCCCCTGAGTAAACAAATTCTATATCACCTAATTTCATGCTTCCTACCCCTGGGATATGAGTTTCCGAAAACTCCTAATAAATCCAGTTCAAATCGTCTGAATTCGTCAGTCAAAATGTCGATACGATAGTAATTTTTTAATGTCGTAACATTCCAATTTTCATGTTCTTTAAATCAATGAAATTATTTTCGCCCTCAGGAAAAGCAATGATCCCGGATACCAGTGCAGGACGGGGATCACATATCTTCTCAAGTCTACACCGAAGTGCTTAAGCCAGCTTGGAACTGGACAGCAAGAAGTCCCTGGGACCTCATTGAATGGAGGCTTTGTGCAATCCTGGGCCCATCTTGGTCACAACATGGTTTTCAGCACTTGGCGATGCTCTTCTATCAACAAGAGTCGAAATCCTGCACAGACAGTCTCTAGCCTATTACCTCCGACTCATTATATATTCATGCCTACAAATATTATGCTACTACGGGGAGGCAACCCATAATAGATAAATTAGCTAGGAAGAGGTTTTTCAGCCCAAAGACGCCCATCAAAACATACCAAGCGCAGAAGAATTGTCCATTAGTCAGAATCCCGTGCGAATGCTGTGTCGTTTACTAGGCTATAATTTCCTCGAGGGGCGCCACTCCTCAAGTGGGAATAGAGTTGACCGCAAGGTCCCCAGCCTTGCAGGTACTCCGAAAAGGTCGAGGCAGCCCATTGCAGAGGCCGTTGTCCATAGATCTGGATCTTACGCCCTGCCACAGTTGTCCTCCTATAGAGGATGTCCTCATATATATATATATATATATATATATATATATATATATATATATATATATATATATATATATATATATATATGTATATATATATATATATATATATATATATATATATATATATATATATATATATATATATATTATATATATATATATATATATATATATATATATATATATATATATATATATATATATATATATATATATATATATATATATATATATATATATATATATATATATATATATATATATATATATATATATATATTATATATATAATATATATATATATATATATATATATATATATATATATATATATATATATATATAAAAATGTATATATATATATATATATATATATATATATATATATATATATAATATATATATATATATATATATATATATATATATATATATATATATATATATATATATATATATATATATATATAAAAAATTACATACAACTAACGAATTTGCTATATTTACAAACCTCAGATTAAGCTAGACTACGTACAAATGTTAGGGAAGCTGTAGAAGTTTAAACACGTGCGACACAAGGTTTTTCTAGAAAGGCCAAAACATAAATAATAAACATACTATTTGTTGGATTATTAGTAGCTAATTAGTAGCTAATTCTGTCGACACATTCTTTAAATCCCCCCCTCCAAACTTAAAACCCTAACAGCAGACAATAAAACTTTATTTCTTTAGAAAATAAAACTAAATTACAAAAATAATCTAAACAGAAGCACTAAATTAAACTTAAAGAAAGCCAAAAATACGGAACTAAAAAAAATAATCTTATTAACCCATGAAAAATAAAATAAGAAAAATAAAACTAAGTTTTTAATTGCAGATTACTGTTTTAGTTTTTTCACGAACATTTAGAGTAATTTATTAAAAATCCTCAGTGTATAGACATGTACCCAAAGATTTTTTTTTAATAATCTAACTCTATTACTTGCCCAACTCAAGTTACTAAGCCCGACACTTTTTTGTATTTGTGGGAAATATCAGAATTCTCTTCTTCCTATAGCCCATAATTGGGTAACTGGAAGCCCTGTTTTCACTAAATTGGCTGAAAAAGGTTTTCCCAGCCCTAGTTACGGCTATATGTTTGCTCCCCCGAAATGTTTGTCCGACTCGTAAAAACGTAGCAAAATGAATATAAACAAATTTTGATTCGTTTTTTAACCCCCCCCCCCCGAGAAAAAATATTTTTGTCCATCTATCTCCATATCACTCAAGAATAGTTTTGTAGGATTCAAATAAAAAGCTAATATAAAAGTGGACGATCAAATGTACACTCTGGGGGTATACCCAAGCATAAGCGGGCAGAGGGGGTTGATGGAGTCAGAGTCTATTAGATTACTACTACTATTACAACTCTCCGCAGCAGCAAGCCGCCTGAGGCCAAAACAGCTACGCACGCTCCTCCATCCCAATCTATTCAAAGCCTCTCTTTTTACACCCTCCCAAGAAGTTCCCATTTCCTATAAATCCTTCTGTACAATTTTGTATTACTGTTTTACTTTAAAAATACAATTTTTAAAGTTTTTACCATAGGTATGCATTAACTCTGAAAATGAATGTTCAGTGATCTGAATTAGCCCCCCCCCCCCCCCCCAATACTTTGCAAAGGCTCTGCGTTCATTTTGGATAAAATCAACCAAAGAGAGCACAAAAACTGACATAGGAGCTTATAGCCTCCGATGAGGTAAAAATTGGAGAAATAACATGAACCAAATTTGAATTTTATCTTTATTTCATTTATTTCCCTTTCATCTTTCATTTCAATTTTGTCTTTCTTTTTTTTATTGTCTTTGTATTCACTTAAACCTGTCTAAAGTTTCAACCAATAGCTGTCACTAAAATAGTCTTAAAAAACACGACAAAAATGGCTTCAACAATTTCTATTCAGAAATAGAATTAAGATACATTGGAAACCAGTTTATAACCCCCCAACTTGACTGACAATCTTCGATATCACTTGGATATCAATCTTGGATATCACTATTTCTAACAGACAACGCAGCTTCAAAAACTGATTAAAGAATTTAATCAGTTTTTAAACTTTTTATCAATCTTGGATACTCTTGGATGAACTTGGATACTATTGGATACAATCTTGGATAAAACGATATCAATCTTGGATATCAGTACTGTATATCACTATTCCTAATAGACAATGCAGCTTCTAAAACTGATTAAAGAATTTAATAAGTTTTTTAACTGTTTATCAATCTTGGATGCTCTTGGGTACAATCTTGGATAAACTGATATCAATCTTGGATATCACTATTCCTAATAGACAATGCAGCTTCAAAAACTGATTAAAGAAATCTAAAACTGTTTTTTGTTACGACAGCAAGCTTTAATAGCCCCCCACCCCTTATTAAACATCCCTACTAGGCCAGCTGTATCTGAAAATGTTTTTAAGACCCAAAGCAAAGATTGAGGTCTAAGCCATTTGTCTCCGATTTTCCTGTAGCTTGCTTGTGTTGTTGCGATAAAGGGACAAATCCCTGCTATCCATTCCAAAAAAATATTACATTTCTTACCTGAACTTGAGGTCACCTCATGTAAGAGGGGTTTTAGGCTCTTTTCAAAATCGTAAATGAATTTTACTTACAGTTACAGGAGCAAATAGGCAAGGTCCCAGGTAGAAATATGATGTTATTACTGGGAGGTTTTAACGCCCAGGTTGGTAGAAATAGTGATAGATGGTATCCCCGCCTAGGTAAATTTGGTGTACGAAAAGAAAACAGTAATGGATACAGACTTTTCCAATTTTGTAGGTATAACAATCTAGTTGTACTACCTTTAGATGTGACCAATAATTGTATAAATATTCTGTTTCTCGAAAACAGCTCCATTTTTTCGGGAAAATTGGTATCTTGGGATATTCTCGCATAAAAAAAGGCATCTAGATAGGTCAGAAGTCTGGGAAAAATCGTTAGAAACCTTAATTTTGGAAGAAAAAAACTCTAATAATCAAATATCTTTGAATAGACTGCAGTATGAAAAGATATTAAATTGCCTAAAGAACGAAAAAACTGATAATTGCAAAAAATATTTGTATCTATTTTAACAAGGGATTACAAGAATTCGAAAATCTTAAAAATAAAACCAAAGAGTATATAAAACCTGGTATATTTTGGCCTAGAAAAACGATTTAGATAGTTCAGATGTTTGAGAGAATTCGTCAAGAGCCTTATTTCGGGAAAAAAAAATATTTATGTGAGTGATATCATTTTTATATACATCAGTATTGCATTGACGTTGCCACACTTGTCACACTTATGAGGAAAAATTAAAGATTTTCAGGTATGGAGAAGTAAATTAAATTGCTTAAAGAGCAAAAAAAACTGGTAATTGCAAAAATATTTGTATATTTTTTGACAAGGGATTACAATTTTAAAACCTTAAAATAGAAAACCAAACGTTTGAAGCTTAGTAGAAATTGTTGTTAGAAAGCGGACCTGCTGTAATATTCAAATATTTTTGAATATATTCAGTATGAAAACGCCTTCTATAAAAACCTTATATGCCCCCAGGCCATAACTTAAAACCCTAGCCCTAAGGGTTGTGAGTGAGTGTCCTCTCCTCAAAAACATATTTTCTATCTGGAAAACAACTACGCTGAACAAAATGGCTATCTTAAAATTTGATTGGATGTGTTTGGGGGAATGAAGGGCGTGGGGGGGGGGGCTAGTTGCCCTCCAATCACTTTCGACTATTAAAAAGGGCACTAGCCCTTTGAATTTCCAATCGAATAAGCCTGTTTTGAAGTTTCTACGACAACGCCTTCTATAAAAACCTTGTATGCCCCCAGGGTATAACTTAAAACCCTTGCCCTGAGGGTTGTGGGGAATGTCCTCCTCAAAACATATTTTTTATCGGTAAATCAACTACGCTGAACAAAATGGCTATCTCAAAATTTTGATTGGATGTATTTGGGGGAATGATGGGCGTGGGGGGGGGGGCTAGTTGCCCTCCAATCACTTTCGACTATTAAAAAGGGTACTAGCCCTTTGAATTTCCAATCGAATGAGCCTGTTTTGAAGTTTCTACGACACCGCCTTCTATAAAAATTTTATATGCCCCCAGGGCATAACTTAAAACCCTTGCCCTGATGGTCGTGGGGGAGTGTCCTCCTCAAAAACATAATTTTTAGCTGGAAATCAAGTACGCTGAACAAAATGGTTATCGCAAAATTTTGATTGGATGTGTTTGGGGGAATGACGGGCGTGGGGGGTGGGGGGCAAGTTGCCCTCCAATCACTTTCGACTATTAAAAAGGGTGCTAGCCCTTTGAATTTCCAATCGAATGAGCCTGTTTTGAAGTTTCTACGACAACACCCTTCTATAAAAACCTTATATGCTCCAGGCCATAACTTTAAACCCTTGTCATAAGGGTTTTTGAGGAAGTGTCCTCCTCAAAAAACATATTTTCTATCTGGAAAACAACTACGCTGAACAAAATGGCTATCTCAAAATTTTGATTGGATGTGTGTTGGGGGAATGATGGGCGTGGGGGGGGGGCTAGTTACCCTCCAATTACTTCCGACTATTAAAAAGGGCACTAGCCCTTGAATTTCCAATCGAAGGAGCCTGTTTTGAAGTTTCTACGACAACGCCTTCTATAAAAACCTTGTATGCCCCTAGGGCATAACTTAAAACCCTTGCCCTGAGGGTTTGTGGGGGGAGTGTCCTCCTCAAAAACATATTTTTTATCTGGAAATCAACTACTTGGAAAAAAATGGCTATCTCAAAATTCTGATCGGATGTATTTGGGGGAATGATGGGCGTGGGGGGGGGGGTAGTTGCCCTCCAATCACTTTCGATTCTTAAAAAAGGTACTAGCTCTTTGAATTTCCAATCGAATGAGCCTGTTTTGAAGTTTCTACAACACAACGCCTTCTATAAAAACCTTATATGCCCCCAGGGCATAACTTAAAACGCTCACCCTGAGGGTTGTGGGGGATTGTCCTCCTCAAAAACATACTTTTTATCTGGAAATCAACTACGCTAAACAAAATGGCTATCTCAAAGTTTTGATTGGATGTATTTGGGGGAATGATGGGCGTGGGGGGGGGGGGGGGGTGCTAGTTGCCCTCCAATCACTTTTGACTATTAAAAAGGGTTCAAGCCCTTTGAATTTCCAATCGAATGAGCCTGTTTTAAAGTTTCTACGACAACACCTTCTATAAAAACCTTATATGCCCCAAGGGCATAACTTAAAACCCTTGCCCTGAGGGTTGTGGGGGAGTGTCCTCCTCAAAAAGATATTTTCTGTCTGGAAATCAACTATGCTGAACAATATGGCTATCTCAAAATTTTGATTGGATGTGTGTTTGGGGGAAAGATGGGCGTGGGGAGGGGGGGGGCTAGTTGCCCTCCAATTACTTTCGACTATTAAAAAGGGCACTAGCCACTCCAATTTCCAATCGAATGAGCCCTTTTCAAAGTTTCTACGACAACTCCTTCGATGCGAAGTGCCCGGGTATGGAGAACCAAAAAAACAACACATTGTGCCCACATCGTTCTTTACTTAGGCAGCGCTAGCGCGCTGCCTATGAACTATTGGGGGAGAGAATGCATGGTTTTTGTAAGAGTAATGAATTTTATACTAAAAAAGAATATAAAATAAGGAGTAAAAATAATCGTGTATGTTTTATTAGGATGTTTCCTTCAGAAGAGCTGTGACTATAGTCTGCTACCAAACATTCTAAATTATTTCTTTATGTTATTGATGGAGATGGATTTTCTCCCCTTTCACCATGTGCCCTAGTTGAAAAATATATAGCCCAAATCGTAAGTATTTTTCTACTGTCACAACAAAACTGGGTTTAAAATTAGGAATGATTCCACCTCTCTTACATGGAGAATAGGAGAACACGCAGCTCGTTGCCCTTTTTATGTTCTTTTCAAATATCATTATTATGTTATATACAAATCTTGATTAAAGCTTTCGAGTGGACCCTATAGGGACATCTGATTTCAACAATTCTATCTAAATTGAGTGGTTAGACTGCTACCAGGTGGTTTTCACAAGTCCCTGAAAACAATTCAGCCAACTATTTTAACAAGATGGTAGACAAAAGATTAGTTGTATATTATTTACAACTATAGTTTAAGAAAATTATCCATTCAGGCAATTCATCTTCTGCAGAAAATTCTCCCCCTGAAAATTCCTCCTCCTCACCACGTGTAAAATCCCCCCCCCCCCGTCTGAAATTCTCCCCCTGGAAAATTTTATCCACATGTAAAACAAAAATATCAGTAAAAACCAGAGAACATCTTCCTGGGTCATAGTTTAGATTTTGAATTGGATTGAGAAGGTTTCATTTCTCCAAGTTAATAAAAGCCAATAAATTGAAAGTTGTAGCTCAGTTTTTAACAGTCAAAAGAGATCAGAGGGCAACTACCCCCCCCCCGTGCTTCTTTCCCCCCAAATGCAATATTGCTAGTAAGTTTAACTAATGTGTTTGACTGCATCAAGCCACAATCAGCTTTTTTTTTTTTATTTGAAGGAGTCACTGTAGCTTTTTTATTTTTAGGGACTTTGTGCTTCTACTCATCCCCTGTAAAACTGGAGTATTCTATCCAAGCGTTACTGCTAGTAGTGTAAATTGATAAGTAGTATTAACTTGATTCAGAGGCTCTATTATGGACTTACCTCAAATTCCAGTGGCTGAAGATGTCACCCTTTCTGAAGTTTGTGCTGTTAAGAATGGTAAGTTATTCAGTTAAATTTAAAGTAACAGAATAAAATTAAAGCTACATTTGCCTTAGTAAATAACTTCTTGTGTTCTCTTGCTTCTTAAATATTGTTCAGAGAAAGTTATACAAACAAATATGCAACTTCATATACTCTTGTATCAAACCCTAATGAGCTAAGGTAGATTAAAGTGTTTTGTCATACAAAGCAAATAAAAGCTTAAAATATTAACTTTAATTTTGTATGTTGGTGAAGGCAGTATAACAGCTGGCAGAAGAATTTTCTCTTTCTTGAATGCAGGCATGAAAAAAAAAAAAAAAAAATTACATACAAAAGGGAAGATTGTTATGTGGCAGCCATAATATTTATCTGAATGATCAACTTACTTTACTAGTCATAATTCTTTTATACTGTTTTTAAAAATTGTGTATTTAGGTATTTTGTAACTGGCCTAACCAAACATAAAAAAAGAACACAATTATATGGTAGCCACAAGTAAAAGATGCAGAACCTTGCTAAAATGTGTTAAAGGATGCTTTGTTAAAATTGAACAACAATGTTCTAATGTAATTTTATCAAAATATCTTAATCTATATATAAAATTTTCAGCCTTAATTTACCTTGGATTTGGCTATATTATTCTGTTTTTAGTTTATTTTTTGAAAAGCTGTATACAGGAAGGGGGGGGGGGTCAAACCCCTCCCTCTCCCCCCTGAAATGTTTTTTCTGACTTAAACACGTAGTAAAAACACATGTAAGCCATTTTTGATGCATTTTTTAAGTTTTTTAAACCCCCCTCCCCTCCCTCCAAATAAAAATCCTGAATATGCTCCTGATTGTGTGTTTAGATATTTGTAACTGGCTTATTTATACTTAAAAACCAAAAGAATCCAATGAAATAGTAGATACAAATAAAAGATTCAGAACCTTGCTAAAATGTGTTAAAGGATGCTTTGTTAAAATTAAAACTCAAGAAACAGTTGCAATATAAATGTTAACAGTTAAAGAAAATGCAGTGTTTCCTAACCAGAATAAAAAAAAATTAAATAAAAATTTAATATTTTACTTTTCATAACTTCAATACCCCCAAAGTTATTAAGACTCAGAAATATATATCAGAATATATTAAATTGTCAATTCACATTCATGGTTATTTTCCTTTAATATGAGTTCTGATTGACTCTTAAAATCTTAATCTTGACTTTTCTCTTATCTTATTCCAGTATGCAGGCATTTGCTAAACCGGTTTTGAAGTTTAACAACAACTCTCAAAGTGTTTATTGAAAGGTGGCTGGTGAATTCTATATATCTGGAAGCCAGAGAATGCAGCTTAGAACTATAATTTTAATATTTCTTTCTCAATTAAGATTTAAATCGATTTATTATTTTCTGAACTAACATGAAGAATTAAGTTTTTGAAACAAGCAGACAATGGATTGGTATTGTGTTGATCAGAATTTTTTACTTTAGAACATTAATTTATTAAAAATGCTAGATTTGTACAAACTTCAGAATTCATTTTTCAGAATTTCAGAATTCAGAATTCATTAGTTTGCACGTCAAATGATTTGTTTTGCAATATAAAATAGAGGTGCATAACAAGTTCTATTGGGCTTCAATAATAGAAACGAAAGTCAGTTTTTGAATTAGATATGAAATTCTATTGAGATCCACGGGGTATAAACCCTCCTAGAATTAGAAATATACTTCTTTTGGGGCATTTCAATTGATATTGTTTTGCCTGTGTTTTGTTTTTGTATGTCTTTACTTTTTATTTTCTTTTGTTACTCTACTTTTTTATAGTTGTTAGTGGGTCAAAAATAGATTATTATTATTATTATTATTTGAAGACCAGATTTTTTCTAGTAGCATACTTTTTATTGACAAAAATTGAAACAAAACAAAAAACAAAGAGCTGTGGCCATTCCAGTGCAAACATAATTCAAACCAAAGTTTAAACTAAATCAATCATTTTCAAGTCCCCACGCTCGTATGTGCTCTTCTGAAAATTTACAATTATGGAGATACGTCCTTTTGGTAACCGACTGACGATATGCTGTGTGTGGTAAAACAAAATTGCTCTTGAATTCAAGTATTTGGCGAGTAACGGAAAACCTCTACTATAACTACCTCTAACGGCAACTACTAACTATTTCGTGTAATTGTTTACAGATTCTCTTAATCCCGTAGTTCTGTAAATTATTTATAGAACTAATCCTCCCACTCCAGAAAGAGACGGAAAGTCCTATTGGGCTTTAATAATAGAGACAAAATCAGTTTTTGTGTTAGATATGAAATTCAATGGAGATCCTAGGGGCATAAATTGTCCTAAATTTAGAAAAATGCCTCTTTTGGGTCTTTTGAAAAAAGGATTTCTAGTATTTTTTTAACAAAAAATTGAAAGAATTACTAGTTCCCCCTCCCCATGTTTTGGTTTGGTTTTTACTCTTGAAAACAAATTAGATTTACGTTTCCTAGGCACCGTGAAGTGTTGTAGCAACCTCTTTTGGCCAGGAATCCAAGGAAGGAATTAAGAAATAATATGCAGAAATTTAAATCAGTTGCAGTTATCGTTTTGTGTCTGCCCCTCATCCTGAAAGATAATGACGATTGAAAAAAAAAACAGATGAAAAAAATGTATATGTTGCATTGGTACCAGTTATATACTGATCCTTGTATAAAGTATTTAATTACCACGTAAGGTGTGTAAATATCTATAATTACATAGCATGTGTAATATCAAATAATAGTATTGCGTGTGTAATTATCTATCCCAAACTTTCAGGATCATGTTGCTGCAAGTACTCTTTCCTCAAATACTTGCAAAACTATTGTATTCTGATTTAATATTTTATATATTGTATTGTGATTTTATCTACAACTATATGTATATAAGACAAATTTTCTTACCCTCAAATGAATCAAAAGAAGATGCAGAAAATATATTTGTCTCAGCCTAAAATGCACATCAGGAATCACTATTAGGTATGCAGACTAGGAAAAGTTGCAATGATGATTTTTAATATGTTGTTACTGGGTGCTAGTACTATGCATATGCATAGTTCCTCCTTTATGGAATTAATTTAAAAACTTTTTCCAAAGACAAGTTTTCAAAGAAAAGTAATTAGCTTCATTAAGCCAATAATGAGTAAAAAAAAAGTCAACTAATCTTCCAAGCATAATACTACCACAAATCACTATCAATAAATAAATGAAAACAAAAAACGAACAGAAATTAAAAAAAATAGCCGAGTCAAACTCAAAACAAGCAAAAATTATAATGAGTAGGGCTGATAACACTTATGCCTTTTCAAGACCAGTTCACAATTTGTGCTTTACTGAAAAAAAAAAAAAATGACCGTGGATTGTCAGTTAAATTGACATATACTGACATTTATTGTTAAGGTTTTTATAATTTTTCAATTATTAAAGTAAGAAAGGTGAAAATATTTCAAACGTATTTTGTTTTAAGTAAAGCACAAACTGTGTTCTGGTCTTTTTTCTGGCAAATTGTGAAGGCTGTGGGGGATTGTCATCCTCAAAGACGTAATTTCCAGACCTTTCAATTACGGTGAACAAAATAACTATTTAGCCATCTCAAAATTTCAATCAGATACATTTCGGAAAAATATTAGGTGTGGGGAGGGGGGTAAACACCCTCTGATCACTTTGAATCTTAAAAAGGGCATTATAACTTCTGATTACTAATCCAATGAGCCCCCTCCGAAGTTTATACGATCACCTTTCTGTATATATACCTTATATGCCCCCTGGGCATAACTTGCAACCCTTGCCCTGAGAGCTCTGGTGAGGTTGTCATCCTCAAAGACATTATTTCTGGACCTTTCAATTACATTGAACAAAATAGCTATCTAAAAATTTGGATTGGATGGGTTTGGGGGAATGGTGGGCGTGGGAGGGGTAGTTTCCCTCCAATCACTTTCGACTTTAAAAAGGGCACTAGCCCTTTCAATTTCCAATCGAATGAGCTCTTTGAAGTTTTTAAGACAACACATGGGACATCTCAAAATTTCCATCAGATGCATTTAGGGAAAACATGAGGTGTGGGGGGGGGGGGGGTTTGGGCTATCCTTCATCCGATCACTCTGAATCTTAAAGGGGACTAGAATTTCTGATTACCAATCCAATAAGCCCCTTCCGAAGTTTATACGATAAACCTTTCTATATATACCTTATATTCAGCCTGGGCATAACTTACAACCCTTGCTTTGAGGGCTGTAGGCGGCTGTCATCCTCAAAGACATAATTTCCGGACCTTTCAACTACGTTGAACAAAATGGCTATCATAACATTTTGACTGAATGCGTGGGGAACTGGTGGGCGTGGTGAGGGGTTAGTTGCCCTCCAATCACTTTTGACTATTAAAAAGGGCACTAGCAGTTTGAATTTGCAATCGAATGAGCCCTTTTCGAAGTTTCTACGACAAGTCCTTCAATACGAAGTGCCCTGGCCTAAGACCAAAAAAAAAAAAAAAATAATACATTGTACCCACATCGCTCTTTACTCAGGCAGCACTATTACGCTGCCCAAGATTACTTCCATCTAAAACCCTAATATGATTGGACTAATATAAATCTTTTTTGAATCTCTTTGAGTTTGTTCATACCTTACAGAAAACTTATGCTTTAATTAAACCATTAAACTAAAATTAATTTTCAACGTTATCAACTACTTTGATTTTTATTGTTGTGTATGGGCGTTAAAAAAATAGCTTTTGTTAATCTAAAACTCATAAACTAATACTTGTCAAATAAATTTTTTATGAAAAAAAAGGAATTTTAATGTAGGCTACTGCTATGGCTGAATCTAAACAGATAAAAGAAGAATTCAATTTTTTTTTTGTTATTTATCTGCTGTTGTCTAGTTCAAAAATTGTTAATAACCAAAATTTATTGATGTAATCTTTAGATTATCACTCTTGAGTTTGTTCAAGGCTCCTGTTTTACCGCCTTTTTAAATTTTGAAAGAATTGTTCTCTGACTTCAAACTGTCCAAATACTTCACCCCACCCCCTTATGTGCAAATATAAAGGTCACATAAAGACCTTTGAGGTTAGCTGCCAAAAAGGCAGGATTAGCAATAAGAAAGTGTTTTTAATTATTTTCTTTCATTTTTTTTTCTTTTAGTATAAACAACAGTCTAAATGTTGTAAGCAATGAGAAATCATGCTTTACAATCAATTTCAATAGCAAATACCCGTTTGACGGGTCTCCAGTCTGATTTCCTTGTAGAGTCTATAGCGCTGTGTTATATATTGAAATATATAATTTGGGCTTTATTTCGGCTTCCAGTTGTTTCTAATTTTGCCGTAGTCACACTCCTGTTTTTTTTTTTTTTTTTTTTTTTTTTTTTTTTTTTTTTTTTTTTTTTTTTTTTTTTTTTTTTTTTTTTTTTATATATATATATAATCCAAAACAAGGCATGGATAAGATGTGCAGTAAACCTGGACTAGTTCATGCCAAGCGAAATTTTGCACAAAGCACCAAGTACATATGTAAGAATTTATTTTGTTGAGGGGGGAGACCATAGAATTTACTACCACGCTGGAATGACATCAAGCAACAAAGAATTGAGGCCAAGGGAAAACAAAAATATTTAATTTTAAATTATTTCAATATTAAAATTTTTGAAAAGGGAGGTAATTAACGAAATTTAATGAAATAATGTTTAGATTATCACTTTTCAGTTTTGTTCGTGGCTCTTGTTTTACCACCCTTTTAAATTTTGATATCTATTTTTGTTTCTGTTGCTTTCTTGGGTTTGGGAGCCTCATTGCTACTGAGTAATTTGTTGAGATTTTATTTTATAGCCTTTTAGGGTTTCTTTTCCTTGTTATTTTTATTTGTTGTTGTAGGTGTTGAAGGTCCTTCAATAAGTGCTGCCGCAACCCTAATTGAAACCTCAAATTCTTCTCTATCACCAGGACATCAAATTCTCTCTGAGGGTGTTTCACCCAGGATTTCCACATCACTTCTAGAATTGGACTCCCATGAAGTGGGTCTCGATGACGAAGGTATAATTAAACGAATAATGTTTCTGAATTAGTTTTTAATAAGAAAAAACATCTTTTTTTTTTGCAAAGATAAAGCAGTTTTCTAAGTTTGTAGACTGGTATTTGCATGCTCTGTGGCTTTCATTCTTTCTGGGTGAATTATTCAGACAATGTTATTGTTCATTGATCTTCTATTTGTTAATTCTTTTTATTTGTAGAAGCTGAAGCTGCTTCAACAATTGATACTGAAACAATGAGAGAAACTTCTAGTTATATTCTGTCATCTGAGCATCAAAATCGACCTTTGGGTATTTCATTGAATATAGTATCTGAATCAGACTTACAGTAATTGGATAGAAATGACGAAGGTATATTTGGAATTATTAGTGGTACTTCAAAATTCAGGCTGATGAAGGATAGTTTTGTTGAAAGTTTTTTCCTACCTAACAAACGTTCTTCACGTTTTTGTATTTGAATAGTATTGCCAAAAGTATTTTTGTCATTCAAATAGATAATTAAATAGTATTCCCAAAAGTCTATGGTAACACTTAGTTTTCATTTCGGCTCGTAGGCAAGTGCATCAAAGAAATTTAAATGCACAGTACTGAAACAGTTTAAGACAAAAGTAGGTCTTGAGCATCTCAACATTAATCTAAAAACTTTTTTTTTAAGTAACTAGAGAGTTACACTAGCAAAGTAGAGGGGGAGTTTGTTTTTTTTACTTTACTGATTTTTTGAAAATTTTCTGCGTAACACCAATTTTCTCCCGAACATGATGTAGCTTAAGAGAAATAACTTCACTTTTAATTCTTTTTCTGAACAGGAATAATTGAAGAAAATTCGTTTGGAATAGTTCAAGACTATTTTAGTTACAACTATGGGATATAAATGTAGACTGGTTTAAGGGAATACAAAGACATCAAAAAAAAAGAAAAACAAAATTGAAATGAAAGATAAAAGAGAAAATAAATGAAAGAAGGACAAAATCAAAACTCAAATGCGGTTCATATTCTTGCTCCCATTTTCAGCTCATCTGAGGTTAAAAGCTCCTATGGCAGTTATTGCGCTCTCTTTCGTCGATTTTTATCCCAAGTGAACGCAGAGTTTTTGGAAAGGATGGGGGGGGGGGGTGTAAACCACATCACTGAACATTGGTTTTCAGAGTTATTGCATGCCCATGGTAATTAAAGAAAGAATTAAAGGAAATGGGAACTTCCTCTGAGGGTGTAAACAGGGAGGCTTTGAAGAGATTGAGATGAAGGAAGGGCCTGTGTAGCTGTTGGCCTTAGGCAAACACAGCTGTTTTTTTTTCGTTTTTTTTTATTAACAAATTGGTCACAAAAAAAAAAAAATAGCATATAAATCTCCATATAATGCTAACAAAACAAAACTGCATATAATACCAACAATATCAAAATAGGTCCCGACGCATATTAGCGTGTTTGGTATGACCCCAAAAAAAAGGAACACTTCAACTACTTATACAGTGTTGGCCTGCGGTGAGATGTTAGTAGTAGTACTCTAGTAGACTCAGAAAATTACATATATCAAGTTTGTAAGTCTTTCTTATAACTGACTCTCCCACACCCCCCACTGCCTGCTTATGCTTTGGTATACCCATGGAGTGTATGTTTGGTCGTTCAGTTTAATATTACTTAAATCATAAAATGATATTCTCGAACGATATGGAGAAAGATAGATGTACAGCAAGGAGAAATCTTGACGAGATAATATTTATTGAAGCCTTCTATGTATCACATTAGTAAAAATTTCTTATAACTGACCCCCCCCCCCCTTCCTCTCCCCACTTATTCCTGGATATTCCCAGAGAGCGAACATTTGATTGTTGAGTCTATTATTGGTTTTTAATTAAGTCTGGCAAAATTACATATTTAGGTTCACTATGAAGAAAGATACACCAGAAAATAATTCGTTGAAACATTTCGAAGCATATATTGCTTGTTTTTCATACCCTACATAACTTTCAAACATCTAAGTTTTGAAGCTGACAAAGACAATTTTTATTATTCCTAATCTAATTATCCTATGAAACTGAACTAACTTGAACTTTTTTTTTATTTAATAATTAAAGTAACTTAATAGAACCAGTGCAAGACAATGTAGATCCCAATCTTTTAATACTTTTTGAATGTTTGACTTTCACTTACATTTGTTATTTGAGTCCGACCGATATGGATTATTTGGGTCCGATAAAGATACCGATTTTGGTGACTTTTTTTTTTTTAATCACCAACATTTTGAAGATTGATGCATCAGGTGTGTAATTGTTATATTTGGATTTTACAAAGATGTTATATTTAGGCTTGACCAAATGTTATATTTGGTCTTCATTAAATGTTATATTTGGGCTTTACCAAACGTGGTGTTTTGAGGCCGCACCATCTGTGACGTTAGCTGTGGCGTTATCCGTGGCGTTAAGTAGCGTTAAGTGTGCGCCACTTTCTATTGGGAGAAATAAAAATAGGTTAACTAATGAATTTGTCTTTCCTTGTGAAGTGACCAACTTGATCAGAGAGGCTTCAATCCGAAGTTACAACCGTTCTAAATATTACCTTTTGACTCTGCCAACTATGGCATTTAAGCTACACCAGAGGTCATGGGGGGAGTTTGAAATAGGGAGCTAGTCAAATAAATCCCGTATACATTCTTCATAGGTCATCAGATTCCTGGGAGCGTACCAATGGATAATATACGAACTAGAGGGCTACTCTTGAAATCTAGATACGAACATATAAAATAAAACTGTAAAAATAGAAAAGTAATAGGTTTATTAGACTTACATGATCAAACATACGGCTTCAAACTTCAGTAGGCAAAGGCAAATACAGCAATGTTTCATACAGGAATGACAATAATATAATGATACAGTAATGCCCGAAAAAACACTTCTTCACAACTATATAACATGAATTTTGCTTCTGAGCAATAAACACTATTTTCTAATTGGTTCATCTCTACACGAAAGGCCCGCTATTTTATCATTATGCTGACGAACTGGGTTCATTATGTCGACTGCCTACCCAATGGTTTTTTTCCGCGATATTCTGATCATTAAACATACACATTCCTGAGAGTACTTCTAAATTTTCTAAACTAAGTTTTAAACAATGTCCCACTATGTATTTCAAAGTACTCCTGCGAAATTCAAATCCATCTCATTAGTATTATGCTTGCAAAAACCCGTATATTTTCTGCTTTTCAGATCTGTCAAAAGCGCTTGAAAATGTTCGAGATTCCTTTGTTTTGTAGAACAAAGAATGCGGATCTATACAGAGTACAACAGGGTATTCTTGAAGTTCTTGGTATTTGAAATTAATCACCTTTTGCTTTGAGCTTTTTAAAGGGATATTTGGCTGATAAATAAATGAGGGTTTAAGGCAGATTTCCAAGCTTAATTAAGGGGGTTTGATTTACATCGGAAGCGTATTTAGAATAAAGTAAACTTTTCATATTTTAAGGTAAACTTTATACATGGTACATATCACCCATCCCAATTTTGAATAACGTCCCGTTATTAGTATTTGCTTGCCTTCGGATTTTAAATTATTTTGAAATTTGTCTACTATTTGTTCCATACAATTTTAACTGATCTTATGTTATTATAAGTCTATTTGATCTTAAGCGATTCTATATTACTTTTCTTATTTTAATTCATATAGTCTGCTAAGTTTTCTCTATCGGACTAAGATAGCTACTTACACCAAGGGTTTTTTTTTATTGCAGTTTAAATAAACAGGGGAGGAGGAAGAAGGCCCCTCATACATCTAACACTGATAATTCCTATATTTCTAACAATATTTGGTAAGCTTGATCTTATTCTACTACTACTAAAAAAAATTTTTTTTTCAAGATTATCTTTTGTTTTTTTTTTAAGCTAGCTACAGAATAACTAAGTTTCCTGTCTTATGCTAAATTAAACGAATAATATGAGAATACTACACATGATTCTAGCTAAATATATAGTGACACATACACGAATAATTTATAACACTCACTATTAGATTACCATTTTCACTGGTAATAGAAATATTTTCACTGGGTTTTGTTATGTAAACACCAATAATATAATATGAATATCATTGAATTATCAAAGTTAATAAAACGTGATATAAGTTCACACCTATTTTACCACTATACGTGTCCTTTAGTGTACTCGCTTTTTCTGCTGTAAATTATGGTCCTTCGCGTATTGTTGAAACAGGAAAGATACTTCATATATAGTTTCTTCACAGGTTAGTGTTACATTATGGATGCTCCAATGGAATTTGAGAGAAACTTTCACAAACAGTTTATCTCAGACAAAATGATTAAATCTCTGATTGCAGGTGCGTAGAATTTCACCATTAGGGTTCTTTCTCACCTGTTGTTTTTAAATGTCTTGTAGGGTGCTTTGTTTTAAAGTCTTGAGCACTGGGACTACGTTGATGACAGAGATTCTGATTATCTAAAAACAGCGGATATAGCATGTTACCTTTCGGTTACTTTTATTACGGAGATAATGTATTTGTTGCTAAAACTGTTTCTTTGTGCACTTAAATATTATAGTTCATAAAATTTTCATGCATGGCTAGTTTCCATTAGCTTATATAGTGATTCCTTGGTAAATCGTGAGGGAATGACGTTTAAACTTGGAGCGCGTCGACATCAAACTTTAGTAACTCCTTTAACATACTGTCTCTGATTCGTGGTAGGAGTACATTGTCACTCAGGGGTTGTCACTAGAATTATTTTGATTTCTATGATTCGGTTTTCAAGTTCATATTTCAAAAATTATCCCATAACGTTTACGGTAATGTTTCTATTGTCTCTGTAACTTCGTAATGGAGAAATATTCGAAGATGACTTGAAGTGTAAATCGTCGATGTGTAAAGCTTTTCTTATTTTGATTCTTTAACACACTCAACGTGGTAAAGTGGGTTCATCAATTTGGTTCATTATTAAAGATGATATATTCATTCACGTCTTATGTTAGATAGTAGAATTCTCAGGTTTGTTATGTTTATAAAGTACTGGATATTTGAGACTTGTTACCTGATATATAATGCAATTTGTAATTGAAGAAATTATTCTTCGTTGAACGATCATCGTTTCCTTGATCGAAATGTATCCGTAATTTGGTGTGCGAAGCTTGGATGAGGCTTCCTTGGGCTTTATGGCGAGTACTCTTCGTTGGTTGAGACGTGATGAAAATAGGTGCTACTGGGATATGCTTGCACTGGTTTATGCATTTGGCCTGATTATGTCATGTCGTCCACAATTCCTGAAATAAAATAACTCGGCAGAATCACATGTTCTTTAAGATGAGTAATCATGACACGAGTGGGTCATGTATCAACTGGGTACATTTTGCTCTATAAGGCAACTTAAATGCACTGACATTATTATATACACACATTGATTTTTAACGAAATGACATTTTTATTACATGTGTGGGAACACTTATGAGGCTTCCCTTGGAAATTCCTAAACATAGAAATATCTCCTAGGTTATCATAGTATAATAACGATACAGGATATTAATTTTTATGAAGCAAGGTTTCTCATTATGCTCCTTAGCATACGCTATTGTATACACTTTATTTAAATCTCTTTTAACACCTAACTATTTTTACATAGATTTATAAATAATCGTTTAAACAAATTTTACGCTACATCATTAAATTTGAGGTCTGACTTTACAACACATTTCATGCCTGCACTGTTCACGCACGTCCGTGCTGTAAAAGAAACGCATGTTGCAGCGTCATAGCCACACGGTTTTACGTAAATGATACTACATGGAGGGAGATAGACATAGTAAGGACGAATGGAGACCTCAATATATCCACTTGTCTGCTAATGTCTTCCCTTTTTCTTGGCTTAAGCGATTTCATGGGTTTCTAGGTTTAACTTTTGCATTTCTGCCACTTCTCCGTGGTCTTCCTTTGGGACTTGCCTTCTTATTCTCAAAATTCTTCCATAATTGAAATTCAGTAAGGCTCTTATAGTTAAGGAAATCGCGAAAACGACACATACAGTCAGTAGTATGTTCCACCAAAAATTGGTTGAGAATAATCCGTATCTCTCATCTACGTACATTAATCTCTGGTCTTCATTGGTAAATAGGGGGATCTGGGAATCTAATGCTTCTTTTATTTTTGTAAGTGTCAACGTTCCTTTATTATTTTCTATTTTTGACCATATTGAGGTTTTTATTTCCTCGCTCTCTATATTTGGAATAGTATACGACAGGTTGATTGCCTTAAAATTGATTATTTTAGGACTTATTATATTCGTACTCGTGGTAATTAACGGTGTTTGAACTGTTGATTCTTTAGTTACAAGTCGACATCCTTGTTTTATGGTTATCGTACCCACATCTTGTAGTAGCAATTCGGTCCTATAACTTGGGTCGATTTTCTCCGTATTATTGTAGCAAGATAAAGTTCCAACAGTTTCTCTTGGAACAGAAAATAACCAAAGGTCGTTCCTAAGGTGTATGAATACTTCTCGTTTATTACTTCCTATTAAGGCTTCGCACGAATCGGGTATTTCTTCTTGTTGCGTGTCTTTTAAGAATATGTCTAACATACAAGATCCAGATTTGACATTGTAAATAGGTAACGTAAGTTGGCAAACTAGGTTTTTTGAATGACACACACTCCTTTAAATCTTGGGGGTTTGCTGTCTGCTTTTTGCCACACATAGTGGGAAATGAAATTGTCAATGATGGCTGGGTCACCAATTTTTGTGCATATGGCAAAATGGTCACTTAGGAGGTTGTCTATTCTGTTGACAGTAGTTTTATTTATTAAACTTGATGAAACTAATTGAAGATCAATAGTTGAATAACTCCCACTTCTTTTGCTGAAGTAGGTATTTAGGTGTCTAGGAGTCGCTAGTACTATATTGGTAAAATTGGTGAGGAATTCCTCTATGTATTTTCCAGCATTATTTTGAGGTGAATAACCCCAGATAGAACTATGGGCATTGAAGTCCCCAACAACCACTAGATTTGAATTTGAGAAATTATTAGAAATAAAATTGAAAAAATCATGTCCATTGTTATTGCCATTTGGATTATATAAATTAATAACAGTGACCTCCATGTTTGCCAGCCACAACTTTACACCAATTGCATCAATGTCATGACTGAATCAGGGAGGCTTATACCACAGAATTTGAGGTGAGATCATACAAGGATGGCAACTCCACCACCAATTCTATTGGAAGATCTGTCTTTTCTTAGGACATCATAACCAGGAATTTTTAGATTAACTGATGAGTTTAAATGGGTTTCTTGAAGGCATAGTATGTCTATGTTGTGTGAAGAAGTATACTTAAGAAGGTCAGTGATTTATAGTCATTTAATGATCTCACATTCCATTGCAAAATTGAGGAGGATATGGGTAACTGAGGGTTAGCCATTGATAGATAGATTTAGTTTATTGAGTATAGTTCTGAAATTTGTGTTGGCTGTGTCCTTAAGATTTTTTGGGAAGTAGGTATTAGCCATCTCTTCTAGAATTGAGGATTTTTGATCTTCTGTGAGGGATGTTCTGGAGAGTGAGTTGAAGTTGAATATGTAAAGGCATAAGTTTGTAAGTAGATTTGGATTTTCTTCTGATATTTCCTTTGGCGATTTTGATGAGGTTGGTTTTGTAGGTTTACTTATAGAAGATTCAGGGTCTTGGTCTCTGGCTGGAAGGGGGGAAAGTCTAAGGTCTTGATTCCAGGGAATTTTTTTGTGTGGTTTGGTCCTTGTAGCTTTTTGCTGTAGAGTTTTTTGATTAGGTTGTGTGTTTGGTTCAGAGAATTCAGGTGTATCTGCATTGTGCACCATGAGTTTAATTTTTGCAAACTGAAATGGGATATTTTCTTTTTCAGACAACCTGAGAGCCATGATCTTGCCTTGTATTTTGGGCATACAGATCTGTTGTCAGAAGAATGGGGACCTTTGCAATTAATGCATGATAATTTCTTGTTTGCACAGTTTGCTGTGTTTGGAGGATGGATGTTTTGGCATAGGTTGCACCTCTTCAGGTTTGTTTTGCAGTGTTGTTTTGTGTGACCCATTATCAGACATATTTCACACTGTATTGGCTTAGCCTTGTACTCTTTGTAGGGCTTTATCTGGCCAAATAGGGATATAGGTTCACTGAAGTTCTCTAGGGTGGAGTCCAGGGTGAAAAGGTAGGATTTAGATGTGTATATGCCATCATTGTTGGGTCTTCCAAGTCTGGTGACTTTTGATACTGATATTTTTTGGCCTTTGCAGTTCATAAGGCCATCCTTTAAGTCAGTTTCAGGAATACCATTGGGGATATTGTATATGACAATTTTTTGTTTGGGCAGGGGGAGGGCGAATCCATTGCTTTGAATCGACCTTAATGCCTCCAAGGGAGTTAAGTGACAAAAGAGTTGTTTTTTTTTGCATTTTCAAAGCCTGCTTGAATAGATATTAAGATTGAACCATCTCTGTTGATGTTGAGGTTGAAATTAATTTTCAGGATTTTGAAGAGCTCAAGTCTAATTGTTTGGATGTTTTTTATTTGGAACATGGTTTCAGGAGAGGTAGGAAGAATGTGGATGAAGTTCTCTTCTTCCAAAAAAGATGGGGGTGTAGTAGAAACTGTCTTTAATGGGGAGAAACTGGTGTACCGTTTTCTCTTGGATCTTTTAGGAGTGACTGTTTTGAAGCCATCATCATGGAGATTTGAGTCCTCAGAGTGGACAGTGACCATGGTTTCATTGGAGTCTGAGTCCTCAGAAAGGTCACTTGGTAATGGGGAGATGGTGCCTAGCATTTGGTAATTAGTATCTCCCTTCTCAGGGGGTAATTTCATTGGGATCATGGTTGAGATAAATTCCCCACTTTATATAAATAAAAATAATCAAGAAAACTTCACTTGATAGTCCTGTTTTCACAAAATTTTCGAATTCTCTAACACAATTATTTTTAATATTCTTCTTCTTTTCTTTTCAACTCAACTCAACTTGTTTTTTTTTTCTATTTTTAGGAAAATTTTCTTCTTCTTCTTCTTCTTCTTCTTCAATTATAGGCTTCGGATGAATCCATTTAACCTTTTTCGTATTGTATGATTATGTCAGGGGTGTCCTGGGAAATCAAATATAGAGATTAGACTATTATTATTCAATAATAGGCTTTATACATCATTGATGAAACCACCTATATTTAGGCAGTTAAAGACAGCTTTGAACAATTCAGCATCATCAGTTGAAGAGTGTCTCCTTTGTGTTAGTTGGTCAATATTAGGGGTTAGCTTGAGGCGCTTGAGTATAGCAGATAAAGTTAGCCATTCTTTTTTATGGTTGAGAGTTGCCACAGGGCAACCAAAAAGAACATGGTTGATGGTCTCATCATAGGTTTGACATAGGCGGCAAAGAGGGCTCATTACTGTTGGAATGGTTGTGTTTTGATAGAGATAAGTTTGGCTGTTAAGGCCAGTAGCATTTGATTGTATTCTGTGGTACATCTTTGAGTCTTTCCGGGATGTAAATGGAGAAAGGTTTGGTGGACATTGGTTTGCTAGATAAATTTTTAGGCGCCAATGGTTTACATCTCTTACTGGGATAGGTCTTCCAGAAATTATTTCAAGCTGAAGGGCAGATTTAGCTATTTCATCTGCCTTGTGGTTCCCTTTTATACCCATGTGACTTGGGATGTACTGGAATTTTGTGGATATACCTTGTTTAAGTAGTTGGTTCAATAGTACAAGAGTGGTGGAGGTATCTTTGTCTGGGTAGTCTGAATGTTCTGGTGATATTGAGGCAAGGGCTGATTTTGAGTCTGAATAAATTATAAGCGGGGTGTTTCTTGGGGGGTTTGGCATCTTTATAATGGTTTCCAATGCAATGTTGATGGCAGCTATTTCAGCTGTCATGATACTCACATCATTTTGGAGCCTTTCAGCAGCTGCTATACCTAAAGATGGGAAGTGGACTCCACAAGCAGTCCTGGAATCTGTTTTTGAGCCATCCACAAAATTGGGAGGTGGTGGATATATCTCTGAGACTCAAATTCATGAAATAATGATTTTACATAGGCAAGGGAAAGGTCTGTTTTAATAGCTGGCGCAAACAAAAGGTTCACTTCTGGGTAGAGGTTAGCCCAGGAAGGTATCCGGGGGTAAATTTGAAATAAAGAAGATGAAGGTATGGGGTAGGTCATTTGGGTGGTTGCAAATTCCCGTGCAAGGCCCCTAAAAGCTCCAGGGTTTCTTAGCCAGTCATGTAATCTATGGGAACTGTTACCTTCAATTTTTGTAAAGTAGCGGGCAAGTAGAATGTCTCTACGCATGGCAATAGAGGTGAGACCACTTTCACTGAGGAGGAAGTTGGTTTTGGTGTGATTCCTGAGGCCAAGTATAGCACGGATCATAGTATTCTGGACAGTCTCCAGACTGCATAGTAGGGTATTTGAGCATGAGCCATATACAATTAGTCCATAATCAATCTGAGATCTAATATAAGTCTTATAGAAATTTATTAGAGTTTTTTTCATGGCAACCCCAAGGCGTATTGAGTAGCCTTTGTAAGATACGCATTTTCCTGAGGCATTTTATTCTCACATTTTCAATGTGGAGCCTGAAGGTTAGTTTTTGGTCTAGAGTGAGGCCAAGATATTTGATGTGTTGTTGCTCTTGGATGACAACACCATTTAGGGTTAGTAGGGCAGATTGGGGATTTCTCCTGTTATGAAACTGTACTATAGCTGATTTTGATGGGGCGGTGGGTAGGCATGAATTGTTGGAGAAACATTCAAAGGCATAAAGTGACTTTTGTAACTTGGATTGCACTAGTTCAAAATCATTTGAGGTAGACCATAGGACTATATCATCTGCAAACTGAATATTTGTTTGGGGTAGGTTGAGATCCCATAAATATAGTGAAAACAGGAGACAGCTGAGGACAGCACCTTGGGGAAGGCCTTTGGAGACAGACTTTTTAGAAGTGATGTAGGAATTTACTTGGAGAACAAAAGAGCGTTCAGATAGGTAACTTTTAAAGAATTCACTACAGGTATTGGAAAACCCATTTTTGATAATTTTTGCAGTAGGAGTGGATGTTGGATATTATCATATGCGTTCTGGAAGTCCAAGAAGGCTGCAACTAGGATTTGGTTGTCTTTCAGACACTCAGATATGGCGTTGGTTAGGCGAACAAATGCATCAATGGAAGAATGATATTTCCTAAATGCTGTTTGGGTATGTGGGATGAGGTGGTTAGACTCAGCAAACCAATACAATCGGGAGTGGATTATCTTCTCATATAATTTTCCCAGAACTGGGGTAATCATAATGGGTCTGAAGGAGTTGGGCTCCTCTTTGGGTTTATTTTGTTTTAATATGGGGATGATGAGTGATGTTTTCCAAGCAGATGGGAAGAAGGAATTGCTCCAGGCATTGTTGAAGAGAGATAAGAGTACTTTTTTAAACTCTATTGGAAGGTGTTGGAGTAAAGATGGATGGATCTGGTCGTGACTGCAAGTTGTTTTGGGTTTGATTGATTGATTGCTTTATTCAGCTCAATCATTGTAAAATCTTGGAGTAGATAATGGGACCCAGGCAAGTCAAAATGGGGTGTTAGGCTGATCTGAGGTGGATTATGAGAGGTGTTTTTGAATTTCTTCTCATAAAAATCTGCTAAAAATTTAGCCTTTTCTTCGTTGGTTTCCAGCTGCTGACCATTTAGAGTTAGCTGGTAATGGAAGGGGTTCTGTGTGGAGAATTTGCCACACATCGTGTCTAGGAATTTATGAATCTTTGACTCTTGCGTTTTGTGGGGACACTGATAAGAGAAAGTTTTTGCAAGCCTCTTCTTTTGCAAGTTTAATTGTTCTCTTAAGTTTTGCCTCTGCTTGTAGCTTTGCAATATATTTTCCAGTGGATGGATTTCTCTTGAAGGATCTGATGGCATTCCTTTTATTGTGCCAAGCCTCTTGGCAAGAGGATGTCCACCATGGCTTAGGGGGTTTGTTATTTTTCAGTGTTTTAGGGCATTGGGACTGGGGTATGGTAAGTTTTGCAGCATCAAGAAGTAGTGATGTGAGATTTTTGGAGAGTTGGTTTGGATCAGTGGAGAGTGAAGAGTAGTCATGGTTTGAGAGAATGTGGGAGAAGTTTGGCCAGTCTGCTTTTTGCCACACATAGTGGGAAATGAAATTGTCAATGATGGCTGGGTCACCAATTTTTGTGCATATGGCAAAATGGTCACTTAGGAGGTTGTCTATTCTGTTGACAGTAGTTTTATTTATTAAACTTGATGAAACTAATTGAAGATCAATAGTTGAATAACTCCCACTTCTTTTGCTGAAGTAGGTATTTAGGTGTCTAGGAGTCGCTAGTACTATATTGGTAAAATTGGTGAGGAATTCCTCTATGTATTTTCCAGCATTATTTTGAGGTGAATAACCCCAGATAGAACTATGGGCATTGAAGTCCCCAACAACCACTAGATTTGAATTTGAGAAATTATTAGAAATAAAATTGAAAAATCATGTCCATTGTTATTGCCATTTGGATTATATAAATTAATAACAGTGACCTCCATGTTTGCCAGCCACAACTTTACACCAATTGCATCAATGTCATGACTGAAATCAGGGAGGCTTATACCACAGAATTTGAGGTGAGATTGTACAAGGATGGCAACTCCACCACCAATTCTATTGGAAGATCTGTCTTTTCTTAGGACATCATAACCAGGAATTTTTAGATTAACTGATGAGTTTAAATGGGTTTCTTGAAGGCATAGTATGTCTATGTTGTGTGAAGAAGTATACTTAAGAAGGTCAGTGATTTTATAGTCATTTAATGATCTCACATTCCATTGCAAAATTGAGGAGGATAGGGGTGACTGAGGGTTAGCCATTGATAGATAGATTTAGTTTATTGAGTATAGTTCTGAAATTTGTGTTGGCTGTTTCCTTAAGATTTTTTGGGAAGTAGGTATTAGCCATCTCTTCTAGAATTGAGGATTTTTGATCTTCTGTGAGGGATGTTCTGGAGAGTGAGTTGAAGTTGAATATGTAAAGGCATAAGTTTGTAAGTAGATTTGGATTTTCTTCTGATATTTCCTTTGGTGATTTTGATGAGGTTGGTTTTGTAGGTTTACTTATAGAAGATTCAGGGTCTTGGTCTCTGGCTGGAAGGGGGGGAAAGTCTAAGGTCTTGATTCCAGGGAATGTTTTTTGTGGTTTGGTCCTTGTAGCTTTTTGCTGTAGAGTTTTTTTGATTAGGTTGTGTGTTTGGTTCAGAGAATTCAGGTGTATCTGCATTGTGCACCATGAGTTTAATTTTTGCAAACTGAAATGGGATATTTTCTTTTTCAGACAACCTGAGAGCCATTGATCTTGCCTTGTATTTTGGGCATACAGATCTGTTGTCAGAAGAATGGGGACCTTTGCAATTAATGCATGATAATTTCTTGTTTGCACAGTTTGCTGTGTTTGGAGGATGGATGTTTTGGCATAGGTTGCACCTCTTCAGGTTTGTTTTGCAGTGTTGTTTTGTGTGACCCATTATCAGACATATTTCACACTGTATTGGCTTAGCCTTGTACTCTTTGTAGGGCTTTATCTGGCCAAATAGGGATATAGGTTCACTGAAGTTCTCTAGGGTGGAGTCCAGGGTGAAAAGGTAGGATTTAGATGTGTATATGCCATCATTGTTGGGGTTTCCAAGTCTGGTGACTTTTGATACTGATATTTTTTGGCCTTTGCAGTTCATAAGGCCATCCTTTAAGTCAGTTTCAGGAATACCATTAGGGATATTGTATATGACAATTTTTGTTTGGGCAGGGGGAGGGCGAATCCATTGCTTTGAATTGACCTTAATGCCTCCAAGGGAGTTAAGTGACAAAAGAGTTGTTTTTGCATTTTCAAAGCCTGCTTGAATAGATATTAAGATTGAACCATCTCTGTTGATGTTGAGGTTGAAATTAATTTTCAGGATTTTGAAGAGCTCAAGTCTAATTGTTTGGATGTTTTTTATTTGGAACATGGTTTCAGGAGAGGTAGGAAGAATGTGGATGAAGTGCTCTTCTTCCAAAAAAGATGGGGGTGTAGTAGAAACTGTCTTTAATGGGGAGAAACTGGTGTACCATTTTTCTCTTGGATCTTTTAGGAGTGACTGTTTTGAAGCCATCATCATGGAGATTGGGTCCTCAGAGTGGACAGTGACCATGGTTTCATTGGAGTCTGAGTCCTCAGAAAGGTCACTTGGTAATGGGGAGATGGTGCCTAGCATTTGGTAATTAGTATCTCCCTTCTCAGGGGGTAATTTCATTGGGATCATGGTTGAGATAAATTCCCCACTTTATATAAATAAAAATAATCAAGAAAACTTCACTTGATAGTCCTGTTTTTCACAAAATTTTGAGAAACTTTCTTCTCTCTTTCTTCTAAACTGCTGTTTCCGGCCCAGCGTTGCCGATATCTTCTTCTTCTTCTTCTTCTTCTTCAATTATAGGCTTCGATGAATCCATTTAACCTTTTTCGTATTGTATGATTATGTCAGGGGTGTCCTGGGAAATCAAATATAGAGATTAGACTATTATTATTCAATAATAGGCTTTATACATCATTGATGAAACCACCTATATTTAGGCAGTTAAAGACAGCTTTGAACAATTCAGCATCATCAGTTGAAGAGTGTCTCCTTTGTGTTAGTTGGTCAATATTAGGGGTTAGCTTGAGGCGCTTGAGTATAGCAGATAAAGTTAGCCATTCTTTTTTATGGTTGAGAGTTGCCACAGGGCAACCAAAAGAACATGGTTGATGGTCTCATCATAGGTTTGACATAGGCGGCAAAGAGGGCTCATTACTGTTGGAATGGTTTGTGTTTTTGATAGAGATAAGTTTGGCTGTTAAGCCAGTAGCATTTGATCGTATTCTGTGGTACATCTTTGAGTCTTTCCGGGATGTAAATGGAGAAAGGTTTGGTGGACATTGGTTTGCTAGATAAATTTTTAGGCGCCAATGGTTTACATCTCTTACTGGGATAGGTCTTCCAGAAATTATTTCAAGCTGAAGGGCAGATTTAGCTATTTCATCTGCCTTGTGGTTCCCTTTTATACCCATGTGACTTGGGATGTACTGGAATTTTGTGGATATACCTTGTTTAAGTAGTTGGTTCAATAGTACAAGAGTGGTGGAGGTATCATTGTCTGGGTAGTCTGAATGTTCTGGTGATATTGAGGCAAGGGCTGATTTTGAGTCTGAATAAATTATAAGCGGGGTGTTTCTTGGGGGGTTTGGCATCTTTATAATGGTTTCCAATGCAATGTTGATGGCAGCTATTTCAGCTGTCATGATACTCACATCATTTTGGAGCCTTTCAGCAGCTGCTATACCTAAAGATGGGAAGTGGACTCCACAAGCAGTCCTGGAATCTGTTTTTGAGCCATCCACAAAAATTGGGAGGTGGTGGATATATCTCTGAGACTCAAATTCATGAAATAATGATTTTACATAGGCAAGGGAAGGTCTGTTTTAATAGCTGGCGCAAACAAAAGGTTCACTTCTGGGTGGAGGTTAGCCCAGGAAGGTATCCGGGGGTAAATTTGAAATAAAGAAGATGAAGGTATGGGGTAGGTCATTTGGGTGGTTGCAAATTCCCGTGCAAGGCCCCTAAAAGCTCCAGGGTTTCTTAGCCAGTCATGTAATCTATGGGAACTGTTACCTTCAATTTTTGTAAAGTAGCGGGCAAGTAGAATGTCTCTACGCATGGCAATAGAGGTGAGACCACTTTCACTGAGGAGGAAGTTGGTTTTGGTGTGATTCCTGAGGCCAAGTATAGCACGGATCATAGTATTCTGGACAGTCTCCAGACTGCATAGTAGGGTATTTGAGCATGAGCCATATACAATTAGTCCATAATCAATCTGAGATCTAATATAAGTCTTATAGAAATTTATTAGAGTTTTTTCATGGCAACCCCAAGGCGTATTGAGTAGCCTTTGTAAGATACGCATTTTCCTGAGGCATTTTATTCTCACATTTTCAATGTGGAGCCTGAAGGTTAGTTTTTGGTCTAGAGTGAGGCCAAGATATTTGATGTGTTGTTGCTCTTGGATGACAACACCATTTAGGGTTAGTAGGGCAAATTGGGGATTTCTCCTGTTATGAAACTGTACTATAGCTGATTTTGATGGGGCGGTGGGTAGGCATGAATTGTTGGAGAAACATTCAAAGGCATAAAGCGACTTTTGTAACTTGGATTGGGCTAGTTCAAAATCATTTGAGGTAGACCATAGGACTATATCATCTGCAAACTGAATATTTGTTTGGGGTAGGTTGAGATCCCATAAATATAGTGAAAACAGGAGACAGCTGAGGACAGCACCTTGGGGAAGGCCTTTGGAGACAGACTTTTTAGAAGTGATGTAGGAATTTACTTGGAGAACAAAAGAGCGTTCAGATAGGTAACTTTTAAAGAAATTCACTACAGGTATTGGAAAACCCATTTTTGATAATTTTTGCAGTAGGAGTGGATGTTGGATATTATCATATGCGTTCTGGAAGTCCAAGAAGGCTGCAACTAGGATTTGGTTGTCTTTCAGACACTCAGATATGGCGTTGGTTAGGCGAACAAATGCATCAATGGAAGAATGATATTTCCTAAATGCTGTTTGGGTATGTGGGATGAGGTGGTTAGACTCAGCAAACCAATACAATCGGGAGTGGATTATCTTCTCATATAATTTTCCCAGAACTGGGGTAATCATAATGGGTCTGAAGGAGTTGGGGTCCTCTTTGGGTTTATTTTGTTTTAATATGGGGATGATGAGTGATGTTTTCCAAGCAGATGGGAAGAAGGAATTGCTCCAGGCATTGTTGAAGAGAGATAAGAGTACTTTTTTAAACTCTATTGGAAGGTGTTGGAGTAAAGATGGATGGATCTGGTCGTGGCTGCTAGTTGTTTTGGGTTTGATTGAATTGATTGCTTTATTCAGCTCAATCATTGTAAAATCTTGGAGTAGATACTGGGACCCAGGCAAGTCAAAATGGGGTGTTAGGCTGATCTGAGGTGGATTATGAGAGGTGTTTTTGAATTTCTTCTCATAAAAATCTGCTAAAAATTTAGCCTTTTCTTCGTTGGTTTCCAGCTGCTGACCATTTAGAGTTAGCTGGTAATGGAAGGGGTTCTGTGTGGAGAATTTGCCACACATCTTGTCTAGGAATTTATGAATCTTTGACTCTTGCGTTTTGTGGGACACTGATAAGAGAAAGTTTTTTGCAAGCCTCTTCTTTTGCAAGTTTAATTGTTCTCTTAAGTTTTGCCTCTGCTTGTAGCTTTGCAATATATTTTCCAGTGGATGGATTTCTCTTGAAGGATCTGATGGCATTCCTTTTATTGTGCCAAGCCTCTTGGCAAGAGGATGTCCACCATGGCTTAGGGGGTTTGTTATTATTCAGTGTTTTAGGGCATTGGGACTGGGGTATGGTAAGTTTTGCAGCATCAAGAAGTAGTGATGTGAGATTTTTGGAGAGTTGGTTTGGGTCAGTGGAGAGTGAAGAGTAGTCATGGTTTGAGAGAATGTGGGAGAAGTTTGGCCAGTCTGCTTTTTGCCACACATAGTGGGATCTTGTTCATCAAGATAAGAAAGATCGTCTTCTTCTTCTCCAAGGTCGCGTTCAGAAAATCAGCAACTTTCGGCAAAACGGACCATGCTATATCCCATATGCGATTCGGCAAAACCGCTTTAAAGAAATCGAAAAAATATGCAATTCGGCAAAGGAGAACTGCAAAATACAGGCAGTTAGAGACGTCTTACAGCAATGTCAATTAGACCATTCGAAAGGAGATTTTTTTTTACACAAGATGGCGTTTGTAACTCAGTTTCGCCAAAAATTTTTATTTTCGGCAAAACCACTTTCAGGTGACGTTTTGTTATTGACAATGATCGTTATTTACTTACCATTCATTACTATGAAGAATATGATTATTTTATTTTTATGTTCCAAGCAAATCATATACAAACAATAATTTTGGTAAAACTTATTAGGGGTCACTCAGTCACAAATTAAAATTTATATTTTTGTATTGAGGGTCAAAATCTATTGGCAGGCAGCTATCAATGGGGCAACACACATTTTTTTCCATCGTTTTTTTTTTTTTCCCTATTCTAACATCTTTCCTTTGTTTCCTTATAATTACTTTGTAGTCCCAAAATTTCCAGGGGGGCATGCCCCCACCCTTCCACCCCACCTCCCGCGCCCACGGACTAAACCATGAGCTTAATTTCACAAAATTCTGGGGGGGGGGCAGAGTTGGAGAAATTTTTCCCAAATCATGTGAAAATGACAGTAAAAATTTTAAAAAGTAAGCTGTTTGGTACCATAAAGAAACTATTTGGTACTTCAAAAGTATTCTAAAGGTAATTTGTAGTACTATATAAAGGTAACTTATAGCGCTATAAAGGTATATTTGTACTAAAAACTGGTCTTGTCGCTAGTCTCTTTCCGAGGTTCTAGACAAATGGTTAATTTTCTTTTGAAAAAGTCATCACAAAAATTTTTAACGGTTAAATTCCCGAAAAAGATCTCATCATATTGAACTTAAGCGTCGAGTGATGCTATTCTTCAAATACACATATTTCAGATTTCCAGCAACCAGATAATTGAACCGAGCTGTATCTCTTCTTGTCTGTATGACGGGTTGGATAATCGAGGGCAAAATACGAGACAGCTCTGGATAAGAATTTGAATTTATATACTTGTAAGAAATAGCAACAAAGGTCACATCAAACATTTTACTAAAAGACAGGAGAGATTCGGGGTGCACGGTTAAACCTGCGCCATTAGCTGTAAACTGGATCTTTTGGAGTGTTTCCAACAAAATTTCGGAGCCCAAGCATCAGGGGCGTCCGAAGGAGGGGGTGGAGGGGGTGCCACCCCCTCCAAATGTTTTTGGCATTCGGTGAAATTTTCACCGAAGGCAAAAATTTCGACAAATATTTTGCAAAAAAGGCTGAAATTTTACAAAATTCTTCATTTATGCTGAAAATTCGGCATAAATCAGGTAGCGATTCGGTAAAACTTACAAAGATCGCCCCCCCCCCCCAATAAAATGAGCCTCAGGATGCCCCTGCCTAGCATACAGCACGCATCTATACTCGGCAATGAATCTTACGCGAGACTTGTAAAGTGGGAGGATCGATTTGAGCAGTAAAAGGTTTTTCCAGTGAAGGGTCATCCTGAGAGTTCTTTCACAGGAGTTTCGCCCCTGATCAATATGGATTTGCCAGGAAACATTTCTGGACAAGTGGATTACAAGGGCCCGGAGATCGTTGACTTTATTTGTAGCTTCGTTCAAATGATTGAGTAGGAGTGTATGCGTGGAAGTTTTTATCTGAAGATCACGTCTCTTGTTTTCAACTAGCTATTTAACTTGTCTTCACCCGTCATGAATAGCCCAAAATGAATGATTTATACCAAAATATTAAAGTTGTCAATACCACAATATTAAAGTTAGTAATTTTTATAGACAATTTAAATAGTGACTTTTCCCAATTACCAAATTTTGAAGCAATAAAGTAATCCTTAATAAAAAAAAAGGTTACTGCTATAACAAAATCTTATCATTTTTAAAATCTTAATCTTTGTTACTGAGGACATCAAATCAATTTGAATAAGATAATCAATAGCCATTATGAGAAAATTAAAGAGAAATAGATGCTGCATGGATTCCCTCTTGACATCTTCTGGCTTCAGGAAACAACATTCCTCAACAGATGCTTTCATATTGTTAACAAATGCAGTAAATGAATCATTCTCAAAAATAATGTCCTAGTTGCAGCTTTCCTAGATTTTGAACGGGCATATGACAATGTGAACCACAAATCCTTTTAATTAAACTTGCAAACCTTGGACTACTCCCCAAGCTAGTATCTTTTATAAAATCTTTCATAGAATTGCGAAGTGTTTCATTGTTTGTGTAGGTTCAGCCTCTTCACCCCAAAAGACAACAACCAAGGGCCTTCTTCAGGGAGCAGTCCTCAGCTGCCCCTTTTGCCCTGTATCTCTGGGACATCAATCTCCCCACACGAATCTACAATATGCTGATGATCTAGTACTATGGTCATCTTGCAACACCTTTGAGATTGCACAGTCAAAGCTGCAAAAGTCCCTTTTCCAATTTGAAAAATTCTCTAAACATTCAGATTCATTATATCTCCCCACATGAATCTACAATATGCTGATGATCTAGTACTATGGTCATCTTGCAACACCTTTGAGATTGCACAGTCAAAGCTGCAAAAATCCCTTTTCCAATTTGAAAAATTCTCTAAACATTCAGATTTACCCATTGCACCTACCAAGTCAAAAATAATCCAGTTTCACCGAAAGCGAAATCATGTTAATGCAAGACTAACTCTAAATGGAACAACTATTCCAGAAGATAATCATATTAATTACCTAGGTCTCATGCTTGACCAAAAACTTAATTTCCACCTCCACATTTCAAACACAATAAAAAAAAAATGCTATAGAAAAACAATTCTTCTAAAAAGACTTATTTCTACAACCTGGGCTGTAAGGAGAAAACCTTACTCCAGTTTTATAAATCACATATAAGACCCCATATTGACTATGGGCTCATCGTCTATGGTGCATGTGCAAAAACCCAGATGCATTAACTTTAAGCAATACAAAACGATATAATACGTCTCATATTTGGTCTTAGGAACCCACAAGTACCAAGTTTCCGCTTATGGAGAGTGGATTAACAACAATAAGGGAGAGACGTAGCTTTCCAGCCATGTGAAATCCAGCCATGTGTAGAGGCATTGCAGAGGAGTATGCCAATATTCAGAAGAAGTTCCCTGTACCCAAAAAGTCTATTGCACCTACTTTCCCCCAATCCACTCCATGGAATTGGTCAATCCCCATAATAAATACTGATTTCTCAAAGTGGACTAAAGATTTAACCCCCATTGCTTTTGTCCAGAAAAATTTGCTGAACTTAATACAATTACTTATAAAAACCATTTCCAAATATTTGTTGATGGGTCCAAAATGAATGAGACTACACAAGTGGTGCCTTCCTTCCTCACCTGAAAATTGCAATGGGTCAGAGATTGTATAATAATGTATCTATAATGTCTGCAGAGTTAAATGCCATAATCATGGCATTAGAACACCTTATGGAAAATAAACCTTGATTGTTAATTCAAATAATATTATAGTTTATTCTGACTCTTTATCAAGCCTTGAGTTGCTGTCTTCAGCTCCTCAGTACAAGCTGGATATTGACACTTATCATTGTCTTAGTATTATAGATAATCTTGCTTCAAGTGGCATAAGAACTTATCTTCAGTATATTCCTAGCCACTCTGGTATAAGTGGTAATCATCAGGTTGATGAAATAGCAAAAAATGCTATAAATATTGACCAGCCAAGTGGGAGACCAATCCCCATTAGAGATATTTACCGATGGAGACTTTCAGATATTATGTTTAATGAGAAAAATCCTACTCTTTCCCCCTTTCCCAATAAGTACTTTTCTAAAATTTATCACAGAATTCATTCTGGAACAAATGGACTAAACTTCCTTGCATTCTCGTATCAGTTTCCTAATTCAAGTGGTTCAGTTCCCCTGTCCCCTCTTTGCAGGTATTGTATTATGAATAATGAAACAATTGACCACTGCCTATTTGAATGTAATATGCTGACGTCTGCACAGCATACCTTGCATTGTAAACTGTTAGCTTCAAACACCCCAAAATATCACTATCAGCCAAGAGCCTAGCCGACTATTCCTGCACACAGAGCACAGAAATCGATATCTATCATCTTATATTTGAACTCCTTGAGTCGAAAGATCTACTGAAAGATATTTGAGAATATCTAATAAATAAGAGACAACCAAGCCAGTAGCTCTGTAGTCCACATAGTGAAGCAAAAGGAAAAGGGCTAAATAGTATCAACTGAAAAGCCCGCCTGCTATGAAATAGAAAAAGAAGAAGAAGGAAACAAGCAACACATCATAACAGCAGCAACATTTTAAGAAATTTACAAATAAATTTCTTGTGAATTATTATCTCGATTTATCAGTAGTTGTACCGAACCATTCGTGCTCCAAACCCTCCTCAGGGCCATACTGTGGTGTTTCTTTTGTGGTTGTGAAGTTTTCCCCACAGTAGCGTGCAGACGGTCTGTTATCATAGTAATATCCTTTCTTGTTTTAGTTTAAAGCTTATTCCAATATGCAATGCATAAAACTCCTCCAAAAAAAGTCCCCCAGATCCCACCCCAAATACCAGTGAAAATGATACCCATCTTGGCTGGTCAAGTTCATTATCACAAAGTTCACATGATAGCTCCAATTCTGACAATAGGACAATGATCAGTGTAGGGGCTAGTGTCACTATAAATAAGGATAATGGGTTTCAAGAGGTCCTTTCTAGAAGCTCTAAAAAAGGAAAAAAATCTCCCCAATCAAAAGTATCTCCCCTCTCCCCGCCCAAGATCCTCCCTCCCAAAGCCTAGGAATTTACCTCAAAATTTCTCCTAATACCCACTAGGAAATAAAAAAGATTACTGCAATAAGAGTTGCAATTTTCAAATTGCTAAAATCAATGTTTTCTCTTAATGTTCACCGTGATGGATCTCTGCTAATAGCTGTGCAAGATCAGAAATCAGCAGACACAATAATTAATCTAAAATCCCTTCTGAATATCCCAATTAATGCATCTAAATGGAACCCAAAACAATCCCCAACAAAAATAGTAGTTTATAACGTTCCCCCAGAAATACCCATTCAAGAGTTAAAAGAAAGGCTCTCAGATAGGGCTTGAAACACAATCCCAGTTGAAGATGTTACCCAACTTGGTAAACCCTAACTCTAATGGCCTAAAAACAAGTAGATCTTTCTTATTTACACTGAAGGAAAAATTTAATATCCCAGAAAAGTTATTCCTATTTGGGCAAATCAAACCGCACAAGGAAAACAAACCAAAGCCCATCCAGTGTCAGAAGTGTCACAAACTGGGACACACAACAAACAAATGCAATGAAAATTCTCATAGTGTGTAGTAATTGTAAAGCATCCCATCCTAAAGAGTTGACAACTTGCAACAACACTCAGCCTACATGTATCAATTGCAAAGGCCCACATGAATCTACCAATAAATCACTATGCCCTGCATATAAGAAAAGAGCACTAACACTCCAAATAGAAACAGAAAAGGTAATCCCATACCCACTTTGCAGCTATGGAAGCAAATACTGCCCAATCATACCAATAAAGCCCGTAATGAAACCAACCAAAACCCCCAAGGCAAACGCCCCCAATGCATCAAGTACCCCGTATAAAACACCATCCTCTAAGACCCCTAGCTCATATCCCTATCAGAAAGAATCACCAAGTCAACAAGCCTCCTTGTCCAGTGAGATGAGGTCAGCCTGGCCCCCCCTCCCAAGAAGAAACAAACCAGAAAAACTACCAGGAATTAATCTCTTAACTGACAAACAGGATGCACAACCAAACATGCAATCCCCAAATATATACTTATTCATTCTAAACTATAATGCAGTTCAGGCCATGAACATACATCAAACTACAGAAACAAAAATCATTGCAGAATTGGCAAAAATCTACATCCCTGATGATATGCTCATTCAAGTAAAAAAAGATCTTGCTTTACTATTAACAAAGCTCAACATTGATACACAGTCATATGAAAAATAAATCAACAACACAACACATATCAATACTCCAGTGGAACGTAAGATCACTCACAGAAAATAAGCTAAATGAACTAATATCTATTATGAATAATAATTCCATTAATATTGCTTGCGTCCAGGAAACTTATTTAACCCAAAATCAACAAATTAAGTCTCTGGGATATACTATCCTGAGAAAGGATAAATCATCAGAGAGAAAAGGAGGTGGAGTAGCTTTAATAGTTAAAAATAATATAGATTCTGTGGGATCAACTTTCCAGATTTTGTAAATGATGTTGATGCAGTTGGTATCAGTGTTTGGCTGAATATTGCAAAAAACTACATAATAAGCTTTTATAACCCTAATGGCCAAACTACAGATGCCATGGATTTCTTTAACTATATAAATAATTCTAATATGTTAAAAAATATCATTATTTGCGGAGACTTCAATGCCCACAGCCTTTTGTGGGGGAATAAACCAGCAAATAAAGTTGGTAAGTTGATTGAGCGTATGACTTCAAATAATATTGAATTAGCTGTTGCTACCCCTCCAGACCTGAATACATATTTCAACCCCAAAAGTGGCATATTCTCTACAATTGACCTACAAATTGTGTCATTAAATATTTTGAATAAAATTGATAGTCTATGTACTGACCACTTTGCTATAGTTTGCTCCCTAAATGAACCTGCTGAAACCCTATCACATACCTCCAAACATATCAACACTGAAGCAAATTGGTCTAAGTTCTAAAATAAGCTAAATGATGAAATTACAAGTTTTACCCTAAATTCATGCATTTCAAACACAACAGTTGACACACATGCTGAAGTTTGGGCATCTTTACTAATAAATACAGCTAATCATGCTATCCCCAGGACAACACCCAAGAAAACCTTCCCCAAACACATTCCCAAAGCATGGTGGACAAATGAGTGCCAAAATAAATGGAGAACAAAAACGGCAGCTAGGAGAGCATTCATAAAAAAAAGCATCACCTACTACATATTTTAAAAAAATTATAAGCAGAATCTTATCTAAAAAGGACTATAATAGATGATAAATATGACTACTGGAATAATTTTGCAAATAATCTCTCCAGAGAAAACATGAGCCATAAGCCACATAGTCATAAGCCACACCTGTGGGAAAAAGACTTCCCCCAACCCACTCCTGTATGAGCTTATACATATAATACCCATTATGACAATGATAATGAAAAAGCTAAGCTATTTGCCACTCCTTTTGTTAATAAGCTAACATCAAATAATTGCAGCAAAATGTCCCCATTTCCTATGAACCCAAGTTACTAACCACGCCCAGGATCCGAGTATATAACTAGCCCATTTTCAATCCAGAAAATGAATAATACAAAAAATCATATTAGGACCAAAACTAGCAGCAGCTATGACAATATACACCCTACATAGATAAAGAATCTCACACCCTTCATACAAACAGGAACTGCTAAATTGTTATAATCACGCTTGGGCATCGTCTATGTTCCCCAATATATGGAAATGCTCGTCCCTCCTACCAATCCTAAAGAAAAATAAACCCAAAGATAACCCTGAGTCCTATAGGCCCATAATGATTACTCCTGTGATGGGGAAAATAATGGAGAAAATGATCTATTACCGACTCCTCTGGTTTGTTGAAAAAAAAATAATATGATCCCTCACAGTCAAACTGGATTCAGGAAACACCACTCCTCAACAGATGCTTTCATTTTGCTAACAAATGCAATAAATGAATCATTCTCAAAAAATTATGTCCTAGTTGCAGCTTTCCTAGATTTTGAAGGGGCATATGACAATTTGATCCACCAAATCCTTTTAAACAAACTCGTAAACCTTGGACTACCCCCCAAGCTAGTATCTTTTATAAAATCTCTCATAGAATTGCGAAGTTTCATTGTTTGTGTAGGTTCAGCCTCTTCACCCCAAAAGACAATAACCAAAGGCCTTCCTCAGGGATCAGTCCTCAGCTGCCTCCTCTTTTCCCTTTATCTCTGGGACATGAACCTCCCCCACACGAATCTACAATATGCTGACGATCTGGTGCTATGGTCATCTGGCAACACCTTGAAGATAGCACAGTCAAAGCTGCAAAAGTCACATTTTCCATTTGAAAAATTCTCTCAACATTCAGATTTACCCATTGCACCTACCAAGTCAAAAATAATCCAATTTCACCGAAAGCGAAATCATGCTAATGCAAAACTAACTCTAAATGAAACAACTATTCCAGAAGATAATCATATTAATTACCTAGGTCTCATGCTTGACCAAAACTTAATTTCCACCTCCACATTTCAAACACAATAAAAAAATGCTATAGAAAAACAAATATACTAAAAAGACTTCTTTCCACACTCTGGGGCTGTAAGGAGAAAACCTTACTCCAGTTTTGTAAATCACATATAAGACCCCATATTGACTATGGGCTCATCGTCTATTGTACATGTGCAAAGACCCAGATACAAAAAATTGAAACAACACAAAATGATATAATACGTCTCATATTTGGTTTTAGGAAACCCACAAGTACCAAGTTTCTGCTTATGGAGAGTGGGTTAACAACAATAAGGGAGAGACGTAGCTTTCTCTTGACAAAACATCTTACAAAAAATTGAATCAAATAGCTCACACACCCTACATAATTGGTTAAGAAATCCAGCCATCTATAGAGGCATTGCAGATGAGTATGCCAATATTCAGAAGAAGTTCCCTGTACCAGCAAAGTCTATTGCACCTACTTTCCCCCAATCCCCTCCATGGAATTGGTCAATTCCCATAATAAATACTGCTTTCTCAAAGTGGAATAAAGATTCAACCCCCATTACTTTTGTCCAGAAAAAATTGCTGAACTTAATACAATTACTTATAAAAAAAACCCCTTCCAAATCTTCGTTGATGGATCAAAAATGAATGAGAAGGTAGCAAGTGGTGCTTTTTCCTTCCTCACCTTAAAATTGCAATGAGTGAGAGATTATATAACAATGTATATATAATGTCTGCTGAGTTAAATGCCATAATCATGGCATTAGAACACCTCATGAAAAACCAACCTTTGATTGCTAATTCAAAAAATATTATATTCTATTCCGATTCTTTATCAAGCCTTGAGTTGCTGGCCTCAGCTCCTCAGTATAAGCTGGATATTGACACTTATCATTGTCTTAGTACTATAGATAATCTTGCTTCAAGTGGCATAAGAACTTATCTTCAGTATATTCCTAGCCACTCTGGTATAAGTGGTAATCATCAGGTTGATGAAATAGCAAAGAATGCTATAAATATTGACCAGCCAAGTGGGAGACCAATCCCCATTAGAGATATTTACCGATGGAGACTATCAGATATTATGGTTATTAAAAATAATCCTATCCTTTCCCCCTTTCCCAATAAGTATTTTTCTAAAATTTATCATAGAATTCGTTCTGGAACAAATGGACTAAACTTTCTTGCATTCTCGTACCAGTTTCCTAATTCAAGTGGTTCAGTTCCCCTGTCCCCTCTTCTCAGGTATTGTAATATGAATAATAAAACAATTGACCACTGCCTATTTGAATGTAATATGCTGACGTCTGCACAACATACATTGCTTTGTAAACTGTTAAAATGCTTGAAACACCACAAAATCTCACTATCAGCCAATAGCCTAGCCAACTATACCTGCACATAGAGCATAGAAATCAACATCTATCATCTTATATTTGAACTCCTAGAGTCGAATGATCTACTGAAAGATATCTGAAAATATCTAATAAATAAAAGGCAATCAAGCCAGTAGCTCTGTAGCCCACAGAGTGAAGCAAAAGGAAAAGGGCCAAATATTAAAACTGAAAAGCCCGCTTGCTGTGAAATAGAAGAAGAAGGAAACCATTTCCCCACAACAACTATCCTTGTACCATTTGATATGTAATAAAGAGCTGCCACTTACTAAAACACAGCCTTCATCTACCCACCCATAAAAAAAAACAAAAAAAAATCGGGAAGACGGTAGTATACTCTCGAATAGAAGCTAAAGCCCTAATCATTAATAATTGACCAGTTTTTAGCAGGAGATACAAATAACCCCACTCGCAGATCTCGCAGCCCATAATTTGAAAAACTTTAAAATGTCCTCATTGACTGCATCCAGCCTGACTTGACTACAAAAAAAGTATGGTGGCCAATCAAAAATATAAAGATCAACTCGTCACACAAAAGCTTCGTCTCAAAAAAAGACTCGTCGCACAAAAGCTTCGCCTTAAAGATAAAGACTCGTCACACAGAAGCTTCGTCTCAAAGAAAAGAAAAACATCAAGTCTCTGATTATGAATTACCTCGTACGCGATTATCAAAATTATTAAGTTTTAAAAATTTGTGCGCTATAAAGTTAGTTCTGCTAAACCAATAATTTCACCTTTTTGACTTTAAAGCAATTTTTCATAGCAAATAATTGAATTAATTAGACATGGAGTAGATAAATCTATCTTCATAAAATTATTTTTCCTTTTAGTAAGTAAAGCCTAAATGAAATTATTTTTTTGGTCTAACCCTTTTGTTATTACCTAGCTAAAAATTTAACCATTTATAGATAGTTATATATGCAGACACCTGTTTTTTTGGTTTATTTAAAACTTGTCACAAGTCTCATACTATTAACTAAACTTTTTTTTTTGCTGTAAAACGCTCAATGAAAATCATAGCCTATCCAAAAAATACATCTGAAGAAGAAGCAGAGATACAAATTAAATTTTCTTTGGCCTGGCTTCTTTTTTTGGCCTGGTTTAGACTGACAAGAAACCTTGAAGCTCTATTGAACAAATAATACGAGGATTCTTTTCCATTAGACCCTGGAAAACAATTTGAGCAGTAAGATATGGTTCTTTATCTGCTGTTCTAAAAATGTCATCATTTTGGTTAGTTTTTTTATAGGCTAGGGGGTGTGGAAGCATTAGAGAGGGGGCTATGCATAAAATGTAAAAATAAAACCTAACTGTATAAAGGAACATGAAATTAGCAATCCCAAAATATCTCTTGGTAAAATTCTAGTTTAGCTACTTTTTGCTATGCTGGAAAGGGGTTAGGCAGTATAAATTTAGAGTTGGTACTGTTGACAAGGAGACATGTTAAGAAAACAATTCTTACTTTTAAATATATATAATGACCCTAGTTAACATATTATCAAAAGGGGAGAACCTTTATCATCAAGTCTGGTCAATATATACCAAATCATATTATTGAGTTAGGACTAAAGTGAATACACCATTCGATGCCTTTTTTTATGCTGATTACAAAATATAATAAGCATTTCTAGCGGAAATGAATTTCAGCCCCCCCCCCCCCTATATAGGCTATACCTAACCTAACCTAAATTGGCCTATATAGGGGGGGGGGGGCTGAAATTCATTTCCAATAGAAATGCTTATTATATTCATAATCAGCATAAAAAAGGCATCAAATGGTGTATTCACTTTAGTCCTAACTCAATAATATGATTTGGTATAGCCTATATTGACCCAAGTCTTTCCTCTAAAAATCCTTCTTCTTCCAACTTAAAAGAAAAAGTCAACAATAAACCTCCATGCTGACAAAATGCATAAAGCTTTTGAAATTGTTGCTATGAATTGCCAAATAAGTTATTCTATAGATAGCATTCATTCATCCTGGTCATTGTTAATTCCATTTTATTTTAATGAGCAGTGGTGAAAATACAAAATATCAATAGCCTACAACCTAACCTAAACTAGCAACAATTCAAAATCAACAGACTCAGCCAGAATGAACACTATCCATTCAAACAACATAAAAACAATTTAGCCTATTATTGCAGCAATTTCAGCTTTACGCATTTCATCAGCATGGAGGTTTATTATTGACTGTTTCTTTTAAGCTGGAAAAAGAAGGATTTTTATAGGAAAAGACTTTATGATAAAGGTTCTCCCCTTGGATAATATATTAGCCTAACTAGGAACATTATACATATTTTAAAGTAAGAATTGTTTTCTTAACATGTCTCCTTGTCAACAGTACCAACTCTAAATTTATACTGGTTAGGCTAGGTTAGGAATAAGAAACCTTCAGGGATAGGTCTACAGACTGAAGTATAGGCCTAGATAAATATTTGGTAAATTTTTACCAAATCATATTATTGACTTATGAATAAAGTGAATATACCACTTGATGCCTTTTTTTTTATGCTCTTTCCAAATATAGGCTAATACTCATTTTTGTTGGAAATGAATTTTACCCCCACCAGGGTATAAAATATTTGCACCTATATACCAATTCAGGGTAAAATATTTGCACATTATGGGGGGTGGGGTAAAGTTTAAACTTACCTTCCCATTTTTACATCAGAAATAAAATTGCCCCCCCCCCTAATTGTGCAAATGACAGTAAAAAATTAAAAAAATAAGCTCTTTGGTACCATAAAGGTACTATTTGGTACTTCAAAAGTATTATAAAGGTACTTTGTAGTAGGCTACTATATAAAGGTAACTTATTGCACTATAAAGGTTAATTTGTACTAAAAACTTATCTGTTTCTGTTGATGCTTAGATTATGCAGGTTCATTTTAGTTTTGATATGATTTTGGAAAAAACAAAATTTCAGCTGCATGGGGGGTAGGGGTAAAACTGGGGCCTGGGAGGACTTACCTCCCATTTACATCAGAAATAAAATTGCCTCCCCCCCCCCCTAATTGTGCAAATGACAGTAAAAAATTAAAAAAAATAGGCTCTTTGGTACCATAAAGGGACTATTTGGTATTTCAAAAGTATTATAAAGGTACTTTGTAGTAGGCTACTATATAAAGGTAACTTATTGCACTATAAAGGTTAATTTGTACTAAAAAACTGATCTGTTTCTGTTGATGCTTGGATTATGCAGGTTCATTTTAGTTTTGATATGATTTTGGAAAAAAACAAAATTTCAGCTGCATGGGGGGTAGGGTAAACTGGGCCTGGGAGGAGGCAAACTGAGGTCTGGGAGGAGCAGTTGCCCCTTCCCCTGCCCCATAGCCAAATACACCCCTGGACTAAACATGATGTATTTATGTCTATATCTGTAATTGTAATTTATTAACATTGGTACATGATGAGTTAATGACTAATTATGATACATTAATGATTAGGGTAAAGGCACTGATGACAGTGCAATTTCGGAACCACTGTCAAAATTTTCCTTCAAAACGGGATAGCTCTGCTTAGCCGTAACTTAAAGCGCCATCTCTTTGAGCCATCATTATATTTTGATGGCACGAAACATGGACAACTATATCCAGTACACCCAGATAAGAAAAGAACATTCAATTTGGTCAGTTTCCTGTTTTCGACACAAAAGGATCTGACAATTTTTCAGATATGTAATGTTCAAACTGTCATTACTTGGTTATTTGTTGCAAGAAAAAGTTGGGATAAGCGCCAATGTGTCAAGATACATCTGATCTTCTCTGAAATGTAGCCACATTAGCTTTTTTCTTGATAAAATTAAATCAAAATGGCAACAGAAATTGCATTATCAAAACTAGGTTCCAAGTGTCAAAAATTCTTGTTCGATGTAGTAGAATACCAGGCGGACTAAAAATGTTCCTTCATCCACATTCAAGCATAAATATTGGCTTCTATCAAGGGATTTATTTCTTTGGTGAATATCTTGTAGTAACCTTGTGGAAATTTTGGACAGACAGCAATAGGCCCTGTTGAAATATAGGTGACTTTGTTGAAACTTCACTGAACATGTAAAACAGATGAGAAATAATAGGTGTCAAAATTCCAGGATCCACTGACAAAACCATAGGCACCATAGCTGTCGAATTTACGGGTGCTTTCTGTGCAACAAGAGATTTTGATGATTATTATTTCTAATAATAGCCTATTTCAGATGAAAGAACATTTAAACAAAAGGTTTTTTTTAAAACTTTGAAGTTTTACTTACAGACACTGGATTTTTCCATCATCTGAGGAACTGCTGCTTGGCCTCATACCATGCAGGGGCGTGTAAATTGCTATGGGGCAGGGGGGCAGTTGACCCCCCCAGACCTCGTTTTGCCCCCCCCCCCCCCCCCCCTAGATTTTTTTACTTTTATACATTAAATGAAGTTGAAGAAAAACAAAAACCAAGAATATATGTGTCAAATACACCAGGTTCTGCCCACAAGTATTTCCCAAGTATTTAGATGGGTGTTGAATTGGGTTGCAAATTGCATTGAAAACAGATAACTTTTTTGTTGTGTCGAATTTGTAGGTGAAAATGCTCTAATTTCGGAAAATTGGAGTTTTGTACCCTTTCCAGACAAAACTTCGAACTTCTCATCAAACAGTTAGATTCCTAGATGTTTTTCCTACATACTGAAACCCTTTTCAAACCGAAAGTCTTTAAATTAAGACTTCTAGAGTAGAAAAACTGTTTTTTTTACAAAAACTGTCAAATCATTGGTTTGACACCCAATACGGGTGTCAAATTGGGTTCCGACTTGCATTGAAAACAGGTAACTTTTTTATTGTGTCGAATTTGTAGATGAAAATGCTCTAATATCGGAAAATTGGAGTTTTGTACCCTTTCCAGACAAAACTTCTCATCAAACAGTTAGATTCCTAGATGTTTTTCCTACATACTGAAACCCTTTTCAAACCGAAAGTCTTTAAATTAAGACTTCTAGAGTAGAAAAACTGGTTTTTTACAAAAACTGTCAAATCATTGGTACCTTTACCCTATACATGATGTATTAATCACTGCTTGTGATATATAAATTATGAACTGTTTTGATCTGTCAATTCTCCTTTGTATATTAATACAGATAAGTACTGTTGATACTAAAAGAAAATTACACTGGTATTCAAGAATGCATGGCCCCTCATCCCAGAAAACAACAGTAGTTCAAAAAAGGATTCTCTGTTGAACTAACTCACCTGTCCCTGACTTATATTTCCCCACAATTTTTTTTATCAACTATAGAAAAAACTGATTTTTAGAAGCTTCTTAGCCCTTAACAACAAAGAATACCTAATTTTATATCCCTTGCTGTAAAGGACATTAACCAGGTTTTTGCACCCTCAAACACATTGGAAATGGCTATTAGGTACACCAACAGTAAAAGAAGCTAATCTCTCATCACAAAACTGACCATGAATAACAAACATATCTTTTATTTTCTTTTGCCTAAACTTGCAATGCCAGGTATAATTTAATATTTCACTTGCTGCCAGTGTTTTACCAAGGTTCTAGACAAATAGGTAATTTTCTTTTGAAAAAGTCATCACAAAAATTTTAACAGTTAAATTCCCAAAGAAAATCACATCATATTGACTTAAACATTGAATGATGCTATTCTTCAAATACTTATATCTCAGATTTCCAGCAACAAGATAATTGAACCAAGCTGTATCTCTTCTTGTCTGTATGATGGTTGGATAATTGAGTGCAAAATACAAGACAGCTGTGGATAAGAAGTTGAATTTATATACTTGTAAAAAATAGCAACAAAGGTCACATCAAATATTTTACTAAAAAACTTGAGAGATTTGCAGCAAATGTTTGAACCTGCTCCCATAAACTGGATCTTTTGCAGTGTTTCCAACAATATTTTGGAGCCCCAGCATCAGGGGCATCCTAAGGGGGGGGGGGGGGGGGGGGGGGGGTAGGGAGGGGTGCTCTGCTGCCCCTCCCCATGGTTTGAATTGTTTAATATCAGTTCAGTGCAGTTTATCATAAATTACGTTAACACATTCTGAGTACACTTAGGCTAACATTAATTAGAAAAAAGAGAAAAAATCCAATAAATCCAGAATCAAAAAGTCCATTTTTCAGTCTGTAGTACTAATCTAAAATGATTATCTTTTTTGTCTTTACTTAATCTTGCAATACCTTCACAAGAATTTTATTAAACTTTTCAGTATCTGGATGACTTATGTTTTTTTTTTCTATTGATAGAAAGGTCATCTCTTGGCCAGGTTGGAAATTTTTGTTGTGAGTGGTGTTTAACCTTGTGAAGAATCTCTTGTGGCCAGGTTTTGATTGGTGGGTGACAGTTTTTTGTCTGAGTTTTTTTTTATGTATTGATTAAGCTTTATAGTTGTTCCTCCTACACGCAAAGGCCACAGAGCCTTTTGTGAGGCCAGAGATGTGAACCATGTTTTTGGATATTTGGCCAATAAATTGATTGATGGATTTATAGTTATTTACATCTTTAGTGTGTGTATTTAATTTAGTATTTCTGTCCTTCATTTTTTTGTATCATTATTATTGTTCTTTCACCCTGTGTTCTTGTTTGTAAAGCCTTGCCGGATGGTATTTGGTGTTTGTTGCTGAGTGTTTTGTATTTTGTTGCAGTATTAAAAATATTGGTAATAAAAAAATTGTTTTCTTATTTTGCTTAAATATCTCCTTAGAACACTGTATAACTTGTTAAAAATATATGTATACCAACTAGTATCCTGTGATTAAGTGAGATTGGCCAATTGGTAATTTTGCAGGTTTTTTGCCTGACTAATCCCACCTCTAAGCTCCAGTTTTTTTAAGATTATTCGTATTTTTTTTTTTTTGCATGCAGTTTGCTTATTTTTGGCTCTTCCATCTAAGCTGCTCTTCTTCTTCTCAAATGTTAAATTTTGTTTTCTTTGATGCTACTAAGGTGATTCTTCTGTCTATCTTGTTCTATTCCAAAGACAAAACTTTTTTATAATCAGGTACATTTTTGTAGATACAATATGGCAGCATCAGCAGCAAGTATAGCTAGGGCTGGATCACGGCAGGTGAAGCCTCTACTTTCATTGGACAAAAGTGAAGCAAGGCGCAGAGTATTGAATTTGTACAAGGCATGGTACCGTCAAATTCCATATATGGGTAATGCCTGTTCCTTTTTTTAATGGAAGTTTGTAATGTTTAATTTTGCTCAAACAAAAATTTCGTTTTTTGGTCAGGAAAATGTAAATGCTTATGTATGTTTATTTTTTTTGCTGATTCAAAAATATAAAAAAAAAAATAAAAAAGAAGTATCAATCCACAATTAATGGAAAATTAAACTCCAGTGATAAAACATAATTAGGCTCAAATTATTTGACACAAAGGAGTTGTAAGGTAACTGGCTTTAGGTTTTGCCTTTTTTGGGGGGGAGGGGAGTGACGGTCTAGACACTGAAAGGGGTGTCTTCAGTGTTTTTTTTTTTTTTTTTTATAATTTTGTGATAGAAAACTGTGATACCTGATTTTTATTTTGTCCCTTTTTTTAGAAAAACTGACAGGACTTTAAATTTCCAGACTATTTTCCCTTTTTTGCTAGGAAATTGTAATATATTATTTATACATTTTCACTTTTTGTAATATCTTGGGTTCAGATTTGAACAACTCTTTTGAATAGTAGGTTATTTATTTTTTGTATATATTTTCTAGTTTAAGACTAGAATGTTTTGTTTTGTCTCTGTTTTTGGAAACATTATGACAAGGTTATTTATTTATAGTTTATTTTCGTTTTTTGTTATAGGGAATAGCATTTTTTTTTTTGTTTTTTACGTTTTGTTAGTAAACTATTGACAAAAATCTCTTACTCATCGAAATGATCAGGCAAGGCTGTATCTAGGGGGGGGACTCCCCTCAAATTTTGTTTGACTAAAAAAACTTAACAAAATAGTATATAAACAAATTATGATGCATTTTAAAGTTTTTGGGTGGATTTTCTTAGGGGGGGGGGGGGGGCAAAATAGGTTGATCTGATAAACTTGTATTTGGACCAAGTTTCATTAACACATCCTTAATTAAGTAAATTACACTACTTTAGACTATGTTAGGGGGGGCACCCCTTAGATCCTCCACTGTCTGTGCTTTTCTGATGACAACTCTTAGATATAGATCCAAAATATTCATTAGAAAAAATCACTGTCTCAAAATAGTTTGCTCCTTGTTTACCTTGTTATTTGTATTTTAGAAAGTAAGTGTGGTTTTAGTCAATATTTAGTGCTTGGATGTGCTGAAAAAAAAAGATAACTAGCCTAATATTTGAAGGAAGTGCCAGGCAACAACCTCATAAAAATTGTGTCTTGATTATAAGATTTATTTCCAAAAGCCAATTTTTGGTTAAAACCGGACAAATATGATTTTTGGTAGTACAACATTATTTACTGGCATCATCAATTAAAGTTAATATATATTGTCTAGTATTATGCTAATTTTTCATGAAGAGTAACACTGCTTCTACTTGCAATCAATTGCAGCCACTACTCCAGCTCCATCCCAATATGTTCAAAGCTTCACTCTTTACTCCCTCCATACGGTTCCAATTTTTAATGCTTCTTGTGACATTTTCTGTACGATTCGCGACAAGCTGCTTTATGTGTGACTATTGGTAGAAGACCAAAAAGGATGATTATTGGCAAACTTTATTTATAAATTATGGCTTAGCCATCTTAACCATTCTTTCATTCTAGCCCTTGGAATTGGGATCAAATCACATTAGCCATGTAACTTAGTCCTTGATATTGTGTCAATCAAACAGGTACCTGAAATAGCCTTACACAAAATTCCCTGAAAAATATTTGACAGCTTCCCTGAAAACTATTCTACAGATCTCCTCAATCAAACAGTTGTAAGGTAACAAACTGTAAGTTAGGAGCGACCTGGCTCAATAGTAACCAGAACTCTAAAAAACAGAATTTTGATCCTAATAGATAGCCTACATGAAAAGAAGTGGATTTTTATGCTGATTTCAAATATATAAGTTTCATCGAGTTTAGTTTTACTCATCAAAAAATAGCATTTCCTGACCAAAAAATAGCAAAGATTTCAGATATTTATAAAGAAAAGACAAAAAATGAATAACTGACAGTTTTTAAAGTGTCCTCATATGTGTACGTTCCCCATTACAGACGCATGTGAAAACATTCAAAGCATTCAGGGCGTACAGGAGTTTGGCACTTTTTACACTCGAAACGTGTTTTACTTTTACAGGTATGCTCGTGACACCTCAATGCGTTTTTCTTTTCGGATTTTGACGGCCGATGCCTTGACATTCCATCCAACCTGACCTATTTTGAGACTGATTGGGTCACAATCCGCTTTGGAAGAGGCCTTTGGAAGGACACCCAGGACTTGTGCGCATCTTAACTATGCCCTTGTTCAGAAGCGAAACTGCGACAGACGCTTTGAATTCCAGAAGTTCAGGTTTGGTTCCAGGCCCAAGTTTGCAAAGAGTAATCCAGGAATTGACAACAGTAACATCCAAAAAAATTATGGAAATAGTTGCATATACCACCTCTTGTTCCTAAAATCATTCTTATAGTGTGATGTGAGAGATTCCAAGAGGTCAACACCTCCTTTGGAGTTGTTGTATTTTTTGACAGAATAGTCTTTCAACGCCTACTTTCTTATTCTCTGAGCTACTCTATATCTCTACAACATCAACTGGATGGTACCCAGCGTATGAGGAGCATAGGGCAACAAGGTCGTTGTCTTTCCACCGTAAAACAGTGATGCCTTCTGCTGACTTTTATATGAGGCGGATCCTCAGTCTTTATTTTTCATTTCTTTCTCTCCAACCAGTTTGTCTGCAGCGTCTCCAAGTCTATTCGCACGCAGTGTATCGACGCTGTAAATATTTTCCTTTTCTAGCGTTTTTACGAGAAGGATTGAAGGGAAGAAGTTGTCAAAATAAACCTTTGCATTCTTCTTTTCAAGACTAAGACAAAGATGAATAACAACATCATCACCTAAGCCATGTTCGGAGGTATACATGCGACCGCTGTATCCCTGGTAAGGTTCGAAGTCAAAAACGTATCCTGACACACCAGAACGTTCCAAATATTAAAGCCCATTTTGTCAGTTTTGACGCCATATATTAGGGCAGTTCTTTTACTCATCTTTGTGCTAAGATCTTACATCTTTTGACAAAGAACGCTTAAAAGTGAATTGTTAGCACTAAGATCTTACACTTTATAGCGTTCTTTTGCAAACGTCTTTCATCATTCTGCTCTGATCAGTTGTCTAAGAACAATGATGAATATATCATCAAAGTTCTCTCATCATTGTTCTCTATGGCGGAAAGATGGCGTCCTTCCGACTTTTTGCTAACATCAGTGAGCTGTAAGATCGTAGAAGAAAAATGAGTTAAAGAAAATGAGTTAAAAGAACGGAAATCTTTGCAGAAAGATGTGAGATCTAGTGCAAGAGAACGGCCCTATTGTTTTAGGCTACTCCTGCCTTTGAAAGGTCATCAGACAAGGCGGCTTGGTATGCACTGAGAAGAAGCTCAAAGAAAGACCATATCTTATGGTACATGTCTCCGTTGCTTTGTTCGTGGCTTGTGAAATACAGGCATTCTTGGATATTTTTGAAACGCTTGCTAGATATGTAGTCGGCTATAAGCGATGGTCGCAAAGACCTGGACCAATAGCTTTCAAGCCTTGGATAGCGAACGTAACTCATCACCAATAAACAGCCAAGGTAAATTTGGAGTTCAGCAACGGTAATACCAAGCTCATAGCCATTTTTTTCTCATAGCGTAGCAATTAGACTCGCGGACTATCATCTCCAGGATTTCAGAAGTGACCAATGCTTCGAAATAATCAACAGTGTCTGCCTCTTCATTTAGATTTAAGAGAACGCTGCGCTCACCAGTAAAAGGGGGTACACTTTCCAAAAGGGTTGTCCCCGCTTACTTACCATAGCCTCGCACTCTTCACTTTTGTTTTCCTGGCAAAACTGCTTACTGATAGCGAAGAATTGTCGTTCCGAACCGTATCACAGCTATCTATTGGCTTGGTTGATATATTAGCCGCTGGCTGCTTACTAGAATAGATTCTTATCCTTTTTGAGGAAGGTGGTGGCTGCAAAAGAGATTTTACTTTATCATTATCATTTTTTTTGTTTATTACGATAGACAGCAAACGGACACAATACTCAAACGTGGACATAATGAACAGGATCACCATCTACATAAATCAGAGTGATAGTGTCGACTTTCAAGGTTAGGTACCTCTCCAGATGTATTACTATTAGTAGGGCACTGTCCTCAGACGTAGACAGGGGTGATTCTGCGTCAGGAACTAATTTGGGCAGTGTCCTCGTGAGTGGACAAAAAGAAGATGCAATAGGCTAGTTAATTCTAGAGAAAAACTCACAAAACTCAAAAACTTCTAGGTTAGATACAAAAATACTCAGAATTTGAACTCACCTTTTGTGTGTAACAATAAATATTACTGATATTGACCGCCACCTTTCGTAGGTTTCGAAAACTATTCGGTAAATGCCTAGCACATTACGGTAGAAAAGCCTATTGAGAAGAAATAGCACTGAAGTTCTGGTAAAAAACAGTGAGTTTAAGCTGGAGGGGGGTAAGGCGAAGTGTCCTCGAAAAGCACCAGCGTCCGCGAGAGGGTTGAAAAACGATCAGAAATTAAATGTAAAAAAAAAAGTTTTTTCAACTGAAAGTAAGGAGAAACATTAAAACTTGAAACGAACAGAAAATATTACGTATATAAGGGGTTGCCTCTCCTCAATAGCTCGCTCTTTTTAAACCTTTAAAAGTTATTATTCTAAAACAGATTTTGTGATTCTCATTTTAAATAACTGAAAAAAAAAAATTAAACTTTGGTTAAAAAAAAAAAAAAGTTCTATGCAAATTTCGTTTTAGTTATGAATGTAGCCTACAGTGAGCAATCTTCAAAACCTGCATCAAACAGTTCGTGGTAACGAACTGTAAGTAAGGAGCGACCCGGCTCAATGGTAACCGAAACTCTAGAAAACGGGTTTATGATACCAATAGATACATCAGAAGAATCAGATTTCAATGCTGATTTCAAATATATAACTTTCATCATTCAAGTTTAGTGCTACCCATCAAAAGTTACGCGCCTGAGAAAATTTGGCTGATTTTCAAAAAAAGGGGGAAAGACCCCTAAAATGTATAGAACCTTAATGAAAATCACACCACATATTGTATCAGATAACCCTACTGTAGAGGTTTCAAGCTCTTATCTAAAAAATGTGGAATTTTGCATTTTTTGCCAGAAGAAAGATCACGGATGCGTGTTTATTTGTTTTTTTTGTTTTTTTTTTTCCCCAGGGGTGATCGTATCGACCAAGTGGTCCTAGAATATCGTGGGAGGGCTCACTGGAACGGAAATTAAAAGTTCTAGTGCCCTTTTTAAGTGACCAAAAAAAATGGAGGGCAACTAGGCCCCCTCCCACGCTTATTTTTTTCCCCAAGTCACCCGATCAAAAATTTTGAGATAGCCATTTTGTTCAGCATGGTCGAAAATATGATAAATATGTCTTTTAGGATGACTTAATCCCCCGAAGTCCCCAGGGGGACGGCTAAAAGTTATGAACTTTACCCAATGTTAAACATATAGTATTGGTTTGGGAAGTATACAGAAGTTTTCAGGAGGGTTTTTTTTGGTAGTGGGAGGGAAGGGTGGGTCGGGGGTTATGTTGGAAGATCTGTCCATGAAGAAGTTTTCATGGGGGAAGGGAAATTGCCATGAAGGGGGCGCCGGACTTGCCAGCATTATCTATTGGTTATTGGGAAGTATACAGACTTTTCAGGAAGGATTTTTTTCTGGAGGGGGGGGGGCTAGAGGAGGGGGTTACTCTGGAGAATATATCCGTGGAGGATGTTTCTTTGGGGTAAGGAACATTTCTATGAAGGGGGCGCCGGATTTCAAGCATTATTTAATTAACGATCAGAAATTAAATAAAAAAAACAAGTTTTTTTCAACTGAAAGTAAGAAGCAACATTAGAACTTTAAAACGAACAGAAATTATAACGTATGTGAGGGGGTTCTCCCCCAATTCAATACCTCGCTCTTTACGCTACAGTTTTTTTTAGTGCTTTCAAAAGAGCTATCTATTCTAATTAAACGGCCTTTGTGATTCAGGGGTTTGTGAATCAAATTTTTTTTACTTTTAACGTAAAGAGCGTTGTATTGACTAAGGGGAGAACCCCCTCATATACGTAATAACATATACGTAATAAAAAAAAAAAAAAAACAATAAAAAAACAAGCGATACGGCTCAATAGTAATCGAAACTTTTAAAAACGGAATTTTGATGTCAATAAATGTATCAAAAGAATGTGTTTATAATGCTGATTCTAAATATATAAATTTTATTAAGTTTAGTATTACTCATCAAAGGCTACGAGCCTGAGAAAATTTTCCGATTTTTCAAAGAGGGGAGAAACATCCCCTGCAAGTGAAAGAATTTTAATGAAAATCACACCGTCAGATTCAGCGTATCAGAAAACCCTATTACATAGGTTTCAAGCTCATATCTGCAAAAATCTGCAACTTTGTATTTTTTGCCAGAAGAAAAATATACGAATATAGAAGTTAGTTACGTAAGTTAATTTGTAAAGACATCCATTTAGCAAAAGAAAAGTAAAATTTTTATGCAAATTTTGTTTACTTATTCAATGACGGTTAGCAAAATAAAAGCTGCATTAACTAAAAAACGATCAGAAATTAAATAAAAAAAACAAGTTTTTTAAATGAAAGTAAGGAGCGACATTAAAACTTAAAACGAACAGAAATTATTCCGTATATGAAAGGGGCTGTCCCCTCCTCAACGCATCGCTCTTTACGCTAAAGTTTGACTCTGTCTCACAACTTTATTTTTAAAACAATAAAACACTTTAGCGTAAAGAGCGAGGCGTTTGAGGAGGGGACAGCCCCTTTCATATACGGAATAATTTCTGTTCGTTTTAAGTTTTAATGTCGCTCCTTACTTTCAGTTTAAAAAAACTTGTTTTTTTTATTTAATTAATTAAAAAACGTTCTGAAATTAAATATAAAAATAACTTTTTTTTAACTAAAGGTAAGGAGTGATATTAAAACTGAAAACGAACATAAATTAATCCGTATATGAAAAGGATTGTCCCTTCCTCAACGCCCGCTTTACGCTATAAGTTTTTTACTGATCCAAAAAGTAGGATTGTGAGAAAGAGTCAATCTTTAGCGTAGAGAGTGGGGTGTTGGGGAGGGGACAGTCCCTTTCATATGCGAAATAGTTTCTGTTCGTTTTAAGTTTCAATGTCGCTCCTTACTTTCAGTTTAAAAAAATGTTTTTTATTTAATCCTCTAAAACGTCCATGTTTCAGAGCCATATTTGACTACTGTCCTTACTGTGATTTTCAATGTTTAAACTTTAGTTTGAAAACAGATTTTCCTGTTTATCCCAACTTTTTCAACTGTGAAGAACTACTAAATACCTTGGGTAGCTTTTCACACCCTCATTGCATCCTCTGTCTTTGCTTGTAATTCTAACTAGCAACATTAGACGACGGATAATCATCTCTGTAATTTTGCTTGGACTTTTAACGTCTAGTCACGTTTAATCTTTTCTGCCAGACTTGACTCAAGTTTAAATACATATGGCATGAGTCAAAAATACATTAACTTTAATAAGCAAAGCTTTGTTTACATAAATATTAGTTGGAAAATGAAGTCCTTGATTCAAGTGTTAGTGTGAACTTAAGAGTTTGTGATAATGTAATTATTTTTTTAGTTTTTGACTTACTGTTCCAGCCAGCATTTGGACAGTACAGTGACTGCTTGCTTAAATTGACTTATTTATTTGTGAAAGGGGAACTAATCAATTGCAGGGTCTACCATACCCTGGAACTTGTACTGGCTATTCTTGCACCTACCATGGTGATAATCATCCCCTGTGTTGGATCCTGGGGAAGGGATATCCTCTTGGTTAGGGTGGACTTTACTTTTATGCAGTATTCAGTTACATTCTTAAACCTTCCATGATGCCTGTACTTTATGTATGACCACCCGACCACCCGCTGCAGCGGATCGAGAGGACGCGATTTTCCCCTGGCTTAGGTGGACTTTATTTTTGTGCATTTTTTTTTTTATTTGCGCAAATCTGTCGAGCAAAGAAATAACAATTGTATTAAAATATCTGCCTGGAAAAATTTGCCTAGCAAAAATATAAGTTCTTCAAAGTTCTACCTTCCAAATTTGTCATGAAAAAAATCAGCTTACGGATATGTACCATTCATAGGCTCTAAACTTCAATTCAAGTAAAAACTCTAAAAAGTAAATTGCAACTGCTACTGTAGGCTCATCTTAATGCCAAGCTCCTTACAGCTGACAGATAGGCCTCCATTCTCCGTCTAATTTTCTATCTCATCCTGCTTGAAGCTTCCGTATAAAAATCTCCAGGACCACACTGTCTGGACATAATAGATGAAAAGAAAAAATTTTATAGAACAGACTAATGAAGTAATTTTTTTGCAAATGAGTCACCTTTTGGCTTTCGCTGCAAGAGAGAAACTCATCTAGAAAAGAAAGTAAGCCAAAAACGTAACTGCTTTAAGAAAAGCACCCTTCTCCCCTCCGAAAAATAACTATCAAGATTACTATTTTGAAAACAATTATATTTGTTATTTTTTAAAAACAAAAAGAGAATTTGAGTGAACGTAATAGGAGGAAAGGAATATAGAGAAAAAGAAGGTTGAATAAAAAGAAAGACATTACCATATATTTGTTTGTAGTTATTATTGTTTAATAATCACAACGGTTTTTAGAATGAGAAAAGTAGGTATGCCAAAAACGCGACTACAATAAGAAAGACCCTCCCCCCCCCCTTCCAGGAAAATCATTGAGTATTACTTGGTGTTAACAAAAAGAATTTGAGTAAGAGATAGGAGGGAAGGAGTGTAGGGAAAAAAAAGGTTGAATAAAAAGAAAGACACTATACTTGTTGAAAGTTAAGACTATTTTATAATCCCTAGTTGTATAATCCCTAATTTATTTATTAATCCTTAAATTATTCTAAAATCTCAACTGTTTCTAGGAGTGATAAAAGTAGATCTAACCAATATTGTAACTAAAATAATAAAAAACACCCCCCCCCCCCAAAAAAAAAAAAAAAAAAAAAAAAACAAGGACTATTTAGCATAAATACAACCAGAAATAAAATGACAAGAGATTGGAGGAAAATAATCAAGAAAAAGAAAAACACTATATTGTTTATTGTTAAGATTATTTTAAATTATACAACCCTTAATTTATTTGTTAACTCTAATTTTTTTTTGTAATCCCTAACTGTTTTTAGAAGTGAGAAAAGTAGGTATGCCAGAAACGCAATTGAAATGAGAAAGAACACCCCGTCCCTCCAGAAAAAAAAATGATGATGATTATTTAGGGTTAACTAAAAGTGAATTTCGTGAAAGAGATGAGAGGGAAGGAATGTAGATGAAAAGGAGGTTGAATAGAAAGAAAGGCACTATACCTGTTCATTGTTAAAACAATCACAATTCCTAGTAGAGCTATAGTAGATTATTTCAACACTGAATTTTGGAAATCGGTATTTGTATATCATTCCCAGGTTTGAACCATTTATATTTCATCTTTATATAAAAGGCATGACACAAAATTATAAATCCACTATCAGAAATCAGGACCAGATCAAGATTTGATTTAGCATCCTTGAAATCTCGGAAGTATTATGCACTAGGTGTTTTCCAGAGAAATTTGCCTACAGATTGTTTTGGGTACCTAAATCAATATTCTTGTTTTTTATACTTTATTTTTGTGTTTTCACTAAAGCGCTAGTTTTCTGTAATCTTACAAACATAGGGAAATATCACCAGTTGATTTATTTTCGCTAGTTTTATTGATATATGTTAGATAAGCTGAGAAGGAATCAATTTTTTTTTCGTTTTAAGTTTCAGCTTCGCTCTTTACTTCTCCTGGATATAGCCAAGGCTCAGGGTGTTTTTTTTCACAGTTAAAAAAAATGTTTGGAAGAATAGGAAGATAAGTCTGCAAACCAAGATTGGAATATTGGATGCTACAGTGACGCCGGTGGTCAAATATGGCTCAGAAGCATGGGCGCTCCGAAAAGTGGATGAAGATTTTGCTAGATGCTTTCCAGAGAAATTGCCTACGGATTGTTCTGGGTACCCTGCTTCCTAACTGTAGGCTATTTCAAACAGTGGGCTATACGAAAAGTATTGTTCGATCTCGTTTTCTAGGGCTATAATAAGATGGCTATGGTACGTTCTGCGGATGAAGGATGAAAGATTGCCAAAGATTGTCCTTTTTGGCCAACCGTTTAGGACTAAACGGAAAGCAGGTCGTCTGCGGTTGGGATGAATGGATGTCGGTTAGAAAGATTTAAAGAAAATGAGAACTTCCTTGGAGAGTATGAAGAGGGAGGCTTTGGATAGATTAGTTTTTAGGAAACGCTTGCGCAGCTGTGTTGGAATAATGATCCTATCATAATAATGAAAGTTGTTTCTCAAGTGGTAATGGGGAGCATGAATTAAGGTAACAGGGAATTATATTGTATTTCGGTGAAAAAGAGAAAAGGCAAAGCATCTTGAAAATTCAGTGGGAAAACGGATCGAAAACGGGAAACTGATCGGCAAATGGAAAACGGATCGGGTTTGTCTAGGGATATCTTTATCTTAGTCTAGACCTTAAATTCTCCTGTACCTTTAGAGGTGCCTAGGCGACCGACAAGGCGTTTCCACCCTTCGTGATATCCTGGTGCCACCCGCACATTTTCCCACTTGGATTGCAGGAAAGTGCTAAGAGAGAGGAGATCTGACAGATAATTGTGGTTTAGGGTGCTCTTGGGATGACCACTCGTTTTTGATCCTGTAAGTTGCCACTAGAAGAAAACGGATTAAGCCCAGTCCATCCAGTTTGTTATGTTGTGAGGATTGAGCTGTGAATTTCTCTCCGCCAACACGCGCCCAAGAATATTTCATAGCGTCTTTTGATATACCACAGCTGAGATTTAGAAGTGATTTTTGTCTATGTATCTGACAACACACGCTGGAAGGAGGGTTTGATTCCCTGTTGGGAAAATGTCCCTGTAAATGGTTCTGGGGATAAGTGTCTATTAAAATTTAACTTTTATTTCACTTTGTTGATTTTTTTTACAGTAATGGAATATGATATACCCAAAGATGTAGAGCAGTGCAGGGACAAGCTACGGGAGAATTTTGAAAAAAATAGAAGCGTCAAAGATGTCCGAGCTATTGATCTACTTGTAATTAAGGTAATTGTCTTCTATTAGAGATTATTGGCAATGAGATTTACCCTAACTTTGACATTTAACCGGCGTCAAGAATTTACCCAGCATCCAACTCACTCATAGTAAGATAAAACTGATTGGCTGTATAAGATAAAAAAAAACAAAAATTTTCGCATGGTGACCAATGGTCGGCGTCACACAAGTACTAATCTCCTGATTCAGTGCCTTCGGGCGGGGGTGCAATGCGTGGTTGGGGGCAAATCATCCGACGCTTCCGGCGTTTTCCTCCAGATTTTTCTGAGTCACCTGTTTAGAGCTGGGTCGACTCTGGCTGAGCTCAGACAGTCATACCATTGACCCTCGTTCCAAGCCAAAAAACCAGTGACACTAGGACTTGAACTCCTGTTCTCAGGATTTCAAGTCTAGTGCGCTAACCACTCGGCTAGCACGGCTGAAGTTTTTCTGTCTGTATAGGATAGAAAAGTAAAGTTCTTACATCATTTTATACTGCGAAGTTTGTTGGTAAAGCTATCTGATTGGCTGAGCTTAGAAGTTGGATTAAAAGTTCAAGTAGATTAAACTTTGGCGTTGGCTCTAACTACCTCTTGGATTTAACTGAATCTTGTTACAAATGGATCTGGTCTTGGCTACCTCATTATGAATGAGCCTTTAGTCTTCTACAGTATATTAAGTTCTTGGAAATTATGGTAATCTGGGCATGGTAATTTTAATTGTGGCAAAGTATGAAATTGGTGGTAATTCTAAAAGCATTATAAGTCACGATAATTCACGAGCAGTTAAGATAAAATCAGACAGAACAGTCTTTCAATCTATAAAGGTCTTGAGACCACAGGACAGTGTTCACGCCTTCATCATTGGGTAGTTGATATCAGAATGGACCAGGTCATGGAGGCTGGTTCCTTTTGCACAGCTGGTATAACTTCTAATCTCCTCGGGAGTTTGAAATAGCGCTTGCTATTTTGGTTTTTACTAATTTGATGTTTTCTCCGATACATGTATGTGAAAACAGGAAGCTAAAAAAACGTAGAAAATTCAAAACAGTGCATGAACGTGCAAAACAGTGCTGGCGTAAAAACGTGCATGAATTTATATTATTTTTTATAGAATTGAAAAGAAATTATTTAATTTCTGATCGTTTTTTAAATAATGCTGGGAAATCCTGCGCCCCTTTCATAGCACTGTCCCTTTCCCCATGAAAACTTTCTCTATGGAAAGATCCTCCCACGTAACCCTAAAAACCCACGTAACCACGTAAAAAAGTGCATGAACGTAAAAACGGTTCTGAAAGAAGGCTAGCTAAACTCATTTACATAAAAAAACAAAAACTACAAGCAATAATATTTGTCGAGTCCAAGCAACCATTTTATGGTTTAAAAAATAAATATTAAAATACTAGACTAACTGGAAAGAATGCCAATAGACTTTTAATTCAAAAATTTTCACTTCGGTAAGAGGTTCAGACCGGTAAGAGGTTCGTGTGGTTTATTTTTTCACTCGTCATTTCATGCTTGAGGCTTGACCTTTCTCTTATATCTTATTGACCTTTAAATAGCATCCGCAACTTTGGCCTTTTTTAAAACAGTAATTTAATATTTAAACTTATGAAAATATATATATATATATATTTATATTACGGTTCTAGGCATTTACCCCCCCCCCCCGGTAATTATCCCCCCGGAAAAATACCCCCGCCCCCACCCCGCGGAAAATAACCTCCCCGGTAAATACTCCCCCCCCCCCGTGGAAATTAAGGCTTTCCAAATTTGAGAATTTTATTTGACTTTTTTTTTATTGCCGTAGGTGGAACGAATTTTGGTACTAAAATTCGAAAACACCAGTTTTTTCGTTACTTTAGAAATAAATTTGGGCTATAGCTTTGCATATTAGGGGGGGGGGGTAAATTATAGCGGGTCTGCATGCAAAATGTGTTTGGTACAATTATTCTGCATATTAGATAAATAGATAGAGAAGTGTATTTTAAAGCCAAATATACGGTCATGAACATAGTAAAATAACATAAACGAAAGGCACAAATAACATAAACTTTGATCAGCGATCATCATAAAACACTTAAATGAAACACTACATTAACCTAATAATAGTACTTAATACTTGGAAAATCGGTCATTGGAAAAAAAAAAAAAACACTTAACACTTGGAAAAAACACTTAAATGAAACATTACATATCCTTTCTACTAGGATTTTTTTTTTTTTTTTTTTTTTTTTTTTTTTTTTTTTTTTTTTTTTTTTTTTTTTTTTTTTTTTTTTAGTTAGTTAGTTAACAAAATTCCCATATACCTCGCTATTCTTGTGTAATTTTTTAGTGGCCATACCTAGAAGGAAATGTTTTCTGACTTCAAACTGTCCAAATACTTTACCCCCCCCCCTCCCCCTCCTATGTGCAAATATATAGCCCAAATTATATATTTCCCATCTATTCTGTCACTTGTCTTTGTCTTGTCTCATGCTAAGATGAAAGAAACTAACGAAGAAACCGGTTTGTTCTCGAGTTTTACACAGCGCAAACTTGAGTGAGTTGCGCATAATACACAAGTACCAAAATTTCTTCCCCCTACGGAAATAAAAAATAAATAAAACTCAAATAAAATTCTCAACTTAGGAAAGCCTTATTTTCCGGGGGGGGGGGGTAAATTCCGGCCACCGTATATTACACACAGGAAAAAGCCTTCGGCTTTTTGTTAGGAGGAACTAGTAAAGAATGAAATACGTTGTCATCACTGTTACCCTTTCAATTATATTTGATACAGCCTCGAAGATCTCTTAGTTGTTTTTTTTGTGGTATCTGTCATCACTGACTTGACCTTTCTGCCTTTAAAGTAGCATCAACGTCATTGCAACTGACATCATCATATAGTTTTAGTATAACGTCATTTATGGTTGTACCTACCATGACGTTATTCATCGTCTTGTATGCTAAGATGCAGTTTTTTTTTCTTGTCGAAAAACTAATTTTATTTTAAATATTGTGTTTTGTTAATTGCAAACGAGAGTAGATCTAGCAATTTCCTTTAAAATGAGCCTTAAACAGCTCTCTATCGAAAAGGGAAAGGCGGAAAAAAAGAGGATACATCAGCGCTACCTATGCAAAAAAGTGATTTTCCTCATTGTTCAAGCCAGGGGACTGCAAGTTTCCTGTGTAGAATTTTCGGCAGTGGTGATTCCAATAATGTACTTTTTAATTCGACCAACGTCATCTTAAGGCTTTCTGGCTATTTTTTGAAATTCCTTAAATTTGTTTCCAAAATAACATTTTACTGTTTATACTAATTGACACAATAGTTACAATACCTGAATTAGCAGTTAGACCAAAGAAAATTTAATCTGCATATCTGCTGTTTCTTCCAGAAATGCTTATTCGATCTGATTTTTGTTGAGCATTTCACCGCAAGAGCACCAAATGTATTCTTTGCGTCATAGGCTACGTGAATGTCATCGGACCCTTTATGTTTCCAAGAGGTATTCAGCTAATCTGGTTGCCTACTGCAGGGCTCCAACGGCTTCAATAAAGTTAATAAAGCTTTCCACAAGGTTAATAGATCGTTTTCCTTTCATAAGACTGCTGACTTAATCGCTGTCAGAATTTTTTTTTTAAATTTTAGTCCGCGAAGTTCAGCCAATAATATAAGACGTGTGAAAAACTTCAAATAAATCACAGACAAGTAAGTGTCTACATGTAAAACAGTGTATAATTGTTAAAAATATTTTCATTTTAGCTTTAATATTAAAAGGAAAAATGTGTTTAAGAAGATGAATTTATCTGCTCCATTTCTGATTAATTCAGTTATTTGCAATAAAAAATTGCTGTAAAGTCAAAAAGGTGAAATTCTTCTTTGAGCAAAAAAAAACTTTATGGCGCGCAAATTCTTGAACGTTTTCTCGAAGCTGCTTCAGTGTTGCACCACCACAGAGTTGAAAGATGAACTGGATTTAAAGCTGGAGAGCAGGCGTGCTCAGCCTTTACATGGCTAAAAATGATGAAACGCTCCTTTAACTAAGGCACAGGCTTTTAATCAGCAAAATGTCAACGTGATATTCTTGGTCAGCCCTAAAAACTTCCACCCACACTCTTTAACTGCTCAATACCACTTCTATCGAATCTCCTTTCAGACAGGTGAGTGGAATGGAAATGCTTCCGGTCTGGACACTACCACTTGGGATTGCTCACCTTCAATATGGTGAACTTGTGCCACTCATGGCAGACGAGAAACACTCCCCAGAGCGGACGCTTAGTATTATACAAGTCCGGTTGTCAACAAAAACATGTTCGTGTCAAAGATATTGGCTGCAATGTACGCCTGCCTGGTCAGAATGTTTAGGCAAAAAATGCACAACGGTACCTGAGGACCTTTAATTAAGCAGAAAATTAAGATTAATTTTTTTGAATTGAAGTTATCAAGTATTTGCAGTAGGTTACATTGGTTGCATCAAGACATGGCTAATTGTAGACAGAGAAAAGCCAAGACAGATTGTCCAAGCAATTGAGTGGCAAATGTTTAATGGCTGGGGCACGGGTAAATGGCGGGAGTATGCATGACTCTCTTATTGGACACATACTTGTTTGTTAGTTTTTGGAAAGGCATGCCTGCCTGGGGTCTCAGGCATGTTGACCAAGAATTTAAAATTGACATAAGACCGTTAGATTGCCTGTAATGAGAGGCAAACAAGGCACGCCCGCCTATGGTCTTAAGAAGGTTGACCAAGAATTTAGAATTGCCATAGGACCATTAATTTACTTGAAATACAAGATTAAACTTTTCATTAAATTGAGATTAAAAAATTAATTAAGATTAAAAATTCTAAAAAACTATATCGAAGAAAAAAGTTGAGCTAGTTAAAGATTGAAAAGCTTGTCTGGGTCCAAGAAACAAGCGGAGATCAAGAATGTTTGTAATTATTTCCCTTTTAAGTAGGTAAACTGAATTATCACTACAGTTCAGGCCTTTAATCAGGTCTTTAACTGTTATTCTGGGGTATACCCCGGTTTCAGATTGTTTTGTATTTCAACATATTATCATGCAGTTTTCTCGAAATATTCTAGAACAAAAACATTTGTTTTGTAATTTGTCCAACTAAAGTCGTAGAATGACTAGACTACACTCATTTTTTGTTCACGAATTATGAACCCAACGCTTTTGGGCTTTGCCATCCAAAAAACGTTTTGTGTTAGATTTCCTTCATGTCTTATCACATGCTCATTAATTGCGACCAACTTGCCCATACTGGAATGATTCTTCCCATAAGTTGAGTTTTGTCAGATTCCACTCATTGTTTTGTCGCAAACTCATGAATCACAAACGGTGCTCTCATTCTTGAGCTTTACAACTCAGCTTTTTTTTCTGCTACTACACTTGGGGGATTAAAGAATTGGGGGGGTTCTTCTGCAAATGATAGTTTTGAAAAAAAGGGGGTATCTCCTGTAAACACTAACACTTTCTAAAGTAAATACCAAATTTATGGTAAATGCCAAATTTATAACGAATTCCATCTACAAAATCTTGATAAGACAGATGAAACTTCAAAAATCTATAATCATTATGGTATAACTATAGTGATAATTCAGTTTACTTACTTAAAAGGGAAATGATTACAAACATTCTGGATCTCCGCTTATTCTTGGACCCACACAAGCTTTTCAATCTTTAACTAGCTCAACATTTTTCTTCAATAGAATTTTTTAGAATTTGTAATCTTAATTTTTTCTAACTACCCACAAGGTCTTTGGATAAAGTAGCGGAGTGATTTACGCATCGTATTGGTCACCGGCAGTTCAGAAATAATATTTTTAAAGAAGGCTCATTGAAAATGACAGTAAAAGGTTACAGAAATTTTATACAAAGTAAGAAACAATTTGATTTAAAACGGATCGATATCACATCCTTGATTGGAATCACAACCTTGATTGCTTATCTTCGATTATACGCTAATAGTCTGTTTCAGCTTTACACTCGTTTGATTCTGCTGGTCCTCAGTTACGTTTGTGCATTTTTGCCTAAACATTCTGAACAGGCAGGCGTACATTGCAGCCAAGATCTTTGACACGAGCATCTTTCTGTTTGACAAACCGGACTTGTATGATACCAAACGTCCGCTCTAGGGAGTGATTCACGTCTGTCATGAGTGGCGCAAGTTCATCATATTGAAGGTGCCAATCCTAAGTGGTAGTATCCAGAACCGGAAGCATTTCCCATTCTACTCAGCTGTCTGAAAGGACATTCGATAGAAGTGGTATTGAGCAGTTAAAGAGTGTGGGTGGAAGTCTTTTGGGCTGACGAAGAATATCGACGTTGGCATTTTGCTGATTAAAAGTCTGTGCCTTAGTGGGCGTTCAGACGCTGGATTGTGTCTCAGACTCTGTCAAGTTTCCCGCTCAGAATGGTTGAAAGCTGAAAATAGGAACTACCGAGCAACATTTCAGAACTGAAAACACCTATTTAAGTGACAATTATGTTGGTGAATTTCCTATTTCTGAAAATACCTTGGACTTTCAACCATTCTTAGCAGGAAACTTGGACAGAATCTCCCGTCTGAACGCCCACTTAGTCAAAGGAGCGTTTCATCCTTTTTAGCCGTATAAAGGCATAGCACGCCTGCTCTCCAGCTTTAACCAGTTCATCTTTCAACACTGTGTGTTGGTTGAAGCCTGAAACAGCTTCAAGAAAACGCTTGTAGTGGTTCACAAGCTTGAGCTTGACCGGTTTCCAAGGCTCTGCTTCACTTTCAGAAAGCCAAAATGCTTCACACTAATCTTGCTTTCTCTGTTTGGTAAAAAAAAGCTGTTGGTGTTTTCTTTTGAATGATGGACTAACAGAACCAGTGAATTTGCATCCTTTCAACCGAACTGTATCATATAATACCGAAATTTTTGTCGCAGTCAAAATAGAAACAGCTGTCTTCCCAGTAAGGAACTCAGCCTAGTCGGTGGTATGATGACGTTAATTCTCTTCTCACAAGATGTAGCGCAAGTAGCAAGATGAACCTCTGCCACTTCGGTTTCTTGGTAAAAAAAAAGAATCCCCCCTCCCCTTCTTAATGGGAGTTGCCTTACATGGTCTGAAGTGGATCTAACAACAAGATATCCCTTTTGTTCTTTATCGACGAGTGCAGTCTTTGGTAGAAGGTCCAGAGGTATATCCGTCAAGAACGACATTGTATTTTTGAAATACTGCCTCAGTTAAGCCACTTAGTTTATGCTTTTAGTCCTATAAGGTAGATCTACTTCCCTGTGCAGCATTCACCTTCCATCTATATTGAGTCTTTGCGAGAAGGGCCAGGGGACCATGGGTCGAAACTGGGACACCCTATGTTAGATGAAGTTTACAAGAAAGGCCTTGTCGGGACTTGTCATAGATTCAAGCCCTAAGAGAAAATATGTTTTTGGAGTTAAAATATATATTTTGGGGTGCCAAAAAAGTCGTTATGTGAATTTTTGTGGTTTTTATTTTATATCGTGCATAAATTATGTGTAATTCATCAGGTAAGATAAGGTATAAACGACGTTCCAAAATGTTTTGAAGAAATGTAAATTCTCGGATGTTCTCCTTTGACTTTTGGCTTTTTGTAGGCGAAAATGCTGTTTAAAGCAACTTTTGAGCTTAAATTCGTTCTTAGGTGGTCCACAAACATAGTAAAACAATCGCATCCAAGATATTTATTTGTTTTTGAGCAAAAATTTGGGTCTTTAGGGGGCGTTTGGTTTCACGTAGTTCCGATTTTTTTGCAGTTTTAATATGTTTTCCTCTAGGTTTTTTGAGTATTTTGGTGGTGTATAAATCGTTTATATTGTAATTTCCTCCTGGATTCGCTCTTTTTTTTTTCATGTAAAATGACTAATTAAATTTAAGTCAAAACGCTAAAAAGTACGCTTTTTCCCGAAAAGGGTAGCTTTACGAACCAAGAGTTTGCCTGAATTCTTTCGGCCACATTGTGTCAGGGTTGCCTTATCATATTTTATGGGTATATCCAAATCTGAAATACTACTTACTTATTCATCTTCTTTTCTTCTAGGGGCAAATGGAGCTAGTTGAAAGTAGTCAAGAAATTCAAACAGAAAGGACATGTGATGACATACTTTCAAGAAACTGTTGAACCTAAACCAAAAGATTTCTTATCTAAATTTATCCAAGGAACCGCTTGAGATTTTTATCTGTAGGAATAAAGTCATGTAAATAGTTATACTGTCCCATGGATTTTTCATTTAAACGTCAAGCACTACGTTATCTACGTCCTCAGATTGACAGATTAAAAACTGTCGTGCTAACAATCAATCAGATTAACACGTATGAATTGACGTCATGTTGCCTCAGTTCAGTGCTTTTTCATAGATCTTGTTGGTGGAATCCACTTTACCACAAGTTGAAATAATCAATATTAATTCTAATTTATCGCAGCCCCAAGCCACTTGAGACTAAATCAGCTGGACATGCTCTTCTTCCTCCTTGATCTGTTTTAAATTTTACTCACCCCATATCACGTAGTTCCAGGTCCCTTTAGATCCTTTTTTATGATTCTTTACGTTACCGAAGAAAGATGGCCAACAAGCACAATTTTTGGTAATCTATCGTCCATCATTCGTAAAATGTGGCCTAGCCATTCTAACCTTTTTGGCGAAGAACTATCCTGAAGACTTTACTGCTGTTTACGCTTTACCGAAAACGATAGAGATAATTTCTAGCTCCACACTGGCTATGCATAAAACAACTAATAAAAAGGTAAAGAATACGGCATTGGACCTCACAGTCCCTACCGGCGGTTCTGATTTCCAACTTTGTTTTATTTGTCATGAAAAAAAGAAAAAATCAAAGTACTATCCAAATTACAGAAAAGAAATCAAACAATTTCTTTGAATAGATTTGTGACAGGTTTTTATTATAACTTTAAATCTTTCGTGGAATTACTAGATGGGGTTAGTTGTTTTCCTCTTTCTCGGAGATAAACTTCAGTTTCATTCACAAACCCTTTGGATCAAACTATTCACATGTGCTTAAGAATTCACTGATGATCAATGTATGCTTACTCTACCCCGACTTTAATTGTGCTTTTTTGTATTGAAACAGTAAAAAAGCTGACAATCTCTTCATTGAAACTTATCACTATTCCAAAAGTGTACGAGTTTATTTCGCGATGGACTCAAATAATAAAATTCCTTTATTTTACAAATTTCATTTTATTTATTGACTTTGAACCTTTTTCCTACTTTAACTACCTTTCATAAGATGAACTGGTAGCAAAATCTCCAGTTTTGACTCATTAAAGCACAGGAAAGTGAATGATGAATGAATGATTCAGGAATGTGAATGAACGATTCAGGAATGTGAAAATAAAATCTTATTGTTTGAATTGGTTTAGCAATTTATACAATCACATATATCTTGAAAAATTACGTAAAATCGGGAATCTAATTTTTAACGAAAAAGGCCTCCTCATGCCGTAATGAACTTATTTAGTGGTAGCGGGCACAAAATTAGGCGAAAAGAACGTGGATGAAAGTTAGCAAAAAATAAGATAAAATTAGGGCTCGATCGATATTATCACGCTGATATGAGATCCAGTGTCATTATAAAATATCGGTTATCGGCCGATATATATATATATATATATATATATATATATATATATATATATATATATATATATATATATATATATATATATATATATATATATATATATATATATATATATATATATATATATATATATATATCTATATATATATATATATATATATATATATATATATATATATATATTGTATTTTATGCGCAACTTGTCCAGAAGATGGCACCGGATTTCCTCAGGTAATTTTAATCTTGCCCAGTCTTTGAGGGAGGAGCCTTCCTCTCCAAGAACTGGGAGGAGTAACCAGTCCTTGGGGGGAGGAGCCATCAGCTAAGTCTGACCATGGTGGAGAGAGCAGCACAGGTGATTCAAAGTCATAGTATGTATGTTGTAAATACAAACCTGACGCAGCAATGTTAAATGCATGGTGACTTCTAAAACGTACATCATCTACCAAAACAATTAAAAGATTACAATAAACCATACATTTCTGTTTAATGAATATTAACTTGCATGGGTGAAAGATTCAATCGGTTAAAACTTTATATCCAGTCAGGGGCCCACCTAAGGGGGAGAGTGGGTGTTTTAAGGAGGGAAGGGGGGAGCTCCATGGCGTCGCCGCCGCCGCGTGTCAACACCTTGGAAATGTGTGTCCGCATTTGTCGGCATACTGGACGATTTATCCAGTGTGCCTTACGATTCTTTCAACGAGATTTTCACATATTTGTGTTTATGTTACTTAGCCGGCTTCTTCGATAATTTTTTTTTTTATTTGTCACTTCCGCAAATACGGCCATTTATTTTTTGTGCTCAGAAACCGCTGACCAGAAAAGGTAAAGAAAATCGAAACAATGCTTGTAATTGACCTAATTTTGGAATCCCCAGTGAGGCTGTTCTTTGGTGTGTAATAGACCAGGGAGAAGCCTTTGAGCATGAATATGGGCAGATAATGTGGGGTTTAAATTCTAGGTAAGGTTTTTTTCCGAAGGGGAATTTATCGGCAAATTATATCGCGTGTGTCGTATCGGTACGATACCGATATATCGATATCAGACCTCAAAAATCCATATCGGTCGGGCCCTACTAAAAATACATGACACAAAACATATGGAAGAGGTTTAGTTGTCTCTAGGAATCAACATATTGTTAACGTTTAAATTTTCACGGACGAAAAGCTCTTTCAAATTTAACCAATTAGTTTTGCTTATTGATTTTCATGCTTCAACGTGGCAACACTGCCGAAAATGTGGTATTTCACTAAAAGCCTCATAGTTTTGAAAACAGGATATATCATCGGTTTCAGCTAAGGTTAGCATAAGATGGAGGGCGGGGAGCAGAAGATAGATACTAAGGACAGTGAAATTTGATTGTTTGATTGGTTAAGTGGAAACTTACACAACCGCATATATCTTGAAAAATCGGGAGTCTAGTTTTTAGTAGAATACCTCTACATGCAGTTTCTGACAGGACTGGGCGCTAACAACAGAAAAGTAAACATGGATGAAAATATAAGCAAAGTCAGCCAGAGAAACATAGCATCAATCAGGTCAAGAAGGTTTAGCTCTCCTTTGAAGACCTGGTTGCCTTTTGGAATCAATAGATTTTCAAAGTTTGAATTTTTACAAAGGAAAAGCGTTGCCAATTTTAACTAATTAGCTTTGTTTTCGGGATTCAACGTGGCAACACTGACAAACACGTAATACTGCCTTAAAAACTTCATAATTTTGGAAACAATCAAAAGAAAATCGCCGTTGTCAGGCACAAAATATGCGTTACGCAAATAGTTTCATGTTTCGTCATGTTATTTCGTCATGTTATTCTCGTTTGTCATGGTTTTTTAATATTACACTCACTCGTCAATAATTGCACATATATGTTTTCAGGCACAACATATACGTTACGCAAATAGTTTCGTTCCTCGTTTTTCATGGTTTTTAATATTGCACTCACTCGTCAATAATTGTACATATATGTTTTCAGGCACAACATATGCGTTACGCAAATAGTTTCGTTCCCTCGTTTTTCATGGTTTTTAATATTGCACTCACTCGTCAATAATTGTACATATATGTTTTCAGGGCACAACATATGCGTTACGCAAATAGTTTCGTTCCCTCGTTTTTCATGGTTTTTAATATTGCACCCACTCGTCAATAATTGTACATATATGTTTTCAGGCACAACATATGCGTTACACAAATAGTTTCGTTCCCTCGTTTTTCATGGTTTTTAATATTGCACTCACTCGTCAATAATTGTACATATATGTTTTCAGGCACAACATATGCGTTGCGCAAATAGTTTTCGTTCCCTCGTTTTTAATGGTTTTTAATATTACACTCACTCGTCAATAATTGCACATATATGTTTTCAGGCACAACATATGCGTTGCAAATAGTTTCGTTCCCTCGTTTTTCATGGTTTTTAATATTGCACTCACTCGTCAATAATTGTACATATATGTTTTCAGGCACAACATATGCGTTACGCAAATAGTTTCGTTCCTCGTTTTTTCATGGTTTTTAATATTGAACTACCTCGTCAATAATTGTACATATATGTTTTCAGGCACAACATATGCGTTACGCAAATAGTTTCGTTCCCTCGTTTTTTATGGTTTTTAATATTGCACTCACTCGTCAATAATTGTACATATATGTTTTCAGGCACAACATATGCGTTACGCAAATAGTTTCGTTCCCTCGTTTTTAATGGTTTTTAATATTACACTCACTCGTCAATAATTGCACATATATGTTTTCAGGCACAACATATGCGTTGCAAATAGTTTCGTTCCCTCGTTTTTCATGGTTTTTAATATTGCACTCACTCGTCAATAATTGTACATATATGTTTTCAGGCACAACAAATGCGTACGCAAATAGTTTCGTTCCCTCGTTTTTCATGGTTTTTAATATTGAACTACCTCGTCAATAATTGTACATATATGTTTTTCAGGCACAACATATGCGTTACGCAAAATAGTTTCGTTCCCTCGTTTTTCATGGTTTTTAATATTGCACTCACTCGTCAATAATTGTACATATATGTTTTCAGGCACAACATATGCGTTACGCAAATAGTTTCGTTTCCCTCGTTTTTAATATTGCACTCACTCGTCAATAATTGTAAAATATATGTTTTCAGGCACAACATATGCGTTACGCAAATAGTTTCGTTCCCTCGTTTTTCATGGTTTTTAATATTGCACTCACTCGTCAATAATTGTACATATATGTTTTCAGGCACAAACATATGCGTTACGCAAATAGTTTCGTTCCGTCGTTTTTCATGGTTTTTAATATTACACTCACTCGTCAATAATTGCACATATATGTTTTCAGGCACAAACATATGCGTTACGCAAATATTCGTTCCCTCGTTTGTCATGGTTTTTAATATTACACTCACTCGTCAATAATTGCACATATATGTTTTCAGCACAACATATGCGTGACGCAAATAGTTTCATTCCCTCGTTTGTCATGGTTTTTTAATATTGCACCCTCACTCGTCAATAATTGTACATATATGTTTTTCAGGCACAACATATGCGTTACGCAAATAGTTTCGTTCCCTCGTTTTTAATGGTTTTTAATATTACACTCACTCGTCAATAATTGCACATATCATGATGATTTTCAGGCACAACATATGCGTTACGCAAATAGTTTCGTTCCTCGTTTTTAATATTGCACTCACTCGTCAATAATTGTACATATATGTTTTCAGGCACAACATATGCGTTACGCAAATATTTTCGTTCCCTCGTTTGTCATGGTTTTTAATATTACACTCACTCGTCAATAATTGCACTTATATGTTTTCAGGCACAACATATGCGTTACGCAAATAGTTTCATTCCCTCGTTTGTCATGGTTTTTAATATTGCACTCACTCATCAATAATTGTACATATATGTTTTCAGGCACAACATATGCGTTACGCAAATAGTTTCGTTCCGTCGTTTTTCATGGTTTTTTAATATTACACTCACTCGTCAATAATTGCACATATATGTTTTCAGGCACAACATATGCGTTACGCAAATAGTTTCGTTCCCTCGTTTGTCATGGTTTTTAATATTGCACTCACTCGTCAATAATTGTACATATATGTTTTCAGGCACAACATATGCGTTACGCAAATAATTTCGTTCCGTCGTTTTTCATGGTTTTTAATATTACACTCACTCGTCAATAATTGCACATATATGTTTTTAGGCACAAAATATGCGTTACGCAAATAGTTTCGTTCCGTCGTTTTTCATGGTTTTTAATATTACACTCACTCGTCAATAATTGCACATATATGTTTTCAGGCACAACATATGCGTTACGCAGATAGTTTCGTTCCCCGTCGTTTTGTCATGGTTTTTAATATTACACTCACTCGTCAATAATTGCACATATATGTTTTCAGGCACAACATATGCGTTACGCAAATAGTTTTTTTTCGTTCCCTCGTTAGTCATGGTTTTTACACTCACTCATCACTAATTGTACATATATGTTTGTTTTAGTTCATTGTTCTTTTTATTCGTTATTGACTTTTAAAGTTTTTTTTTTTTATTTGAACTTGGATTTATTTTAATTTTTTTCTGAAAGTTGGATATTTAAACATCCTAGGTTTTAGTTTTACTGTGGTATTTGTGGTATTTCGAGTTTGCATATAAATTTGCATGACCATGGCTATGGCTGTGATTTTTATATGTCTAGTGCTATCTTTTGTTGTGACAAGAACTGCCACTGCTCTGGCATGACCGTGTAAGGCTTTCAAAAATAATATCGTTTGAGTTGAGTAGTTATTAAAAGATCAAAGGGGGGTTCAGAGAGCGAAAAAATGTCATTATGAAATTTTTTTTCTTGTTGCCTTAAGAATCAATTAAGAAATATAAAAACAGAACGCAACTTTAAATGAATATTTCGACCCCATATCCAAGGGCCGTCCTCAGCAAAACAAACGAAAAAAAAAAACAATATAAAAGAAACTCACATTAAAATTCGATCATTAAAACTGAAAAAAGTTTTTTCAAAATTTTCAAAACAGCCCTAGCATCATTACTTCAAGGACGTTCAACCAGTTCGCTGTTTACGCTATTTTTGTCATTTTTATCACCTGCCTCTTATTGCTTTTCCGTCTTTGGCTTTTTCGTGTTTCAAACATAGACCTTTCAAAACACAATTATTGAGAAATAGATAAAAAGTATGTTTTTATTCTTTCAACTTGCCAAAGAACAATGAGAGATGTCTGTACAAAACAAATTTAAACAAAAAAAAAAGAGAGAGAAAAAAAAAAAAAAAAAAAAAAACAAATCCTCCCCACAACAAAATATGCTGCATTACCGTCACTGGAGAATGTTAGAGACCTAGAGTCAATTTTTCGTGTTACAGAAGAAAAAAAGAGTGTCCCCAAAAGCAACTCGACTTTATTTACAGCCAGTTTTCAAACTGCAATATTCTTCTAGACATGACACTGATTAAGCCGGCAGCTGCAGTTTCTTTCCCTTCAATACTGAAATAAAAGGAACAGTTTTAGAACAATATCTATATGATACAAATCACTAAACCAAATCAACAAAAGAAGAGTTGGCAAAATCACGCAAAGCTTTTCAGCAAGCAAGTGGGGGGGGGGATCAAAATACCATTAAACGATTCATAAACACATTCAAGATAATTTTGTAACCTTAATGAGATTGAAGGGAATCCTGCTTTCTGGGTGTATGCCAAGACTTGATTCTATTATTAGGGCTCAATTGAACATTTTGGAGTAGGGTTTTCAACCCCTTCCCGCTTTGACCACACCATTCACTCGATAGTATTCAAAAAGACAATCGATAACGCTTCGAAAAAGGACCATATGGCCACAAAAAGGATGGCCATCATATGGCCATCAAAAGCCTTGATGTTGCCACAGGCCACAAAAACCTAGCTCTATCTGAGAAACAAATAACTTTCAAATCTAACTCCTATTCGAGCCCCTTGGAGGATCAAACCCCAGGAACCTAACTCCCACTGCCCTCATGCATCTTGTCTACTTCGGAAATACAAAGTAAACCTTTTACAGGGACGATCTATAATGGCTAAAAGGGTGTATCGTTACCCAATACCAATTCAACGTTACCCTAATAATATTGAACTTACTAACAGGCTGTTAGTACAGACAGTAGAGAAGTACTGACAACTGTCCGCACTACCAAGCCTCCGCAGACAACGCAGTGGCGCACAGAACCACGTTTTTCGTACAGGTTGTTCTTTGAAATATGGTTAATTAAACGGATACCTAAAACTGTCCTCAGAAAATTCTACTGGAAAATAGTTAGCAAATTGAAGCGCTCACATTTCAGAGCCATACTTAACCACTGCCATAATTGCAGCTTCCAATATTCTAATCTGGGTTCAGACTTATCTTCAAATTCTTCCAAACTTTTTTTTCATCTGTGGAAAAGTACCCTAGGTATTCGCTATTCTACTTTTTACGTCTTCAACGCATCCACCATTTTTACTAAATATACTACCCAGGTAAGTGAAGCTATCCACTATTATATGAATTATATATTCTTATGGATTATACATAAATTATATCTTATATGAATTATATTATTAATATATATTAATAACAACGACACACCAAGCCAACTGACGCCAACACAATTATGCACACTTCTCCATCTCCATCTTTTCACTAAATCCTTCCAGACGACCTTCTCCTTCCCATTTGGGAACAATCTACTTCTCTTTTGGCCCTAGAGGTTTGGTCGAAAAGGACAATTTTTCGGAATCTGTCATCTTTCATCCGCAGAAACATGTCCCAGCCATTTCAACCTTTCTTTCAATATAGCCCTGGGGAGCCACATAGCCCAAGATATATGGTATATAGCCCAGGATAGCCCTGTGGATAGAACCACATTTTTCGTAAAGCTTGCAGCTTGAAATACGGTCAGTCAGGGGGTTCCCCTTCAGAACTCGAAGACAAAATTCCTCTGGAAAACATCTAACATATCGTTCTCCGTCTTTTAGAGCACCCACATTTCAGAACAATACCAGACCACTGTCAACACTGTAGCTTCTAACATTAAAATCTTGGTTTGCCAACTTATCTTCCTATTCTTCCAAAAAATTTCGACTGTGTAAAAAACACCCATCTTTCCCAACTCCAATTCTTGGCTCTCAAACATCATATGACCCACACTTTTGTCCATATTTCCAGAAACAGAACAAAATATTAAAGTATAAAAAAAAGTAAAGGAGTTATAAAAGTTTAGAAGTTTCTTTGAATTTATATCAACTAATAATTTGGGTTGAATGTCAATAACAGCTCTTAGAAATATTTCCAACTTTTGGCATCAACCAGGGTTGTCGACTGTATTTTCCCTAGAATCGACTTTAGCCTAAAACTAGACAATTGTGTATTTTTTCTCTATGGGGATATTCTGTCACACATCCATCTTCTAGAACCTATTTATAAAGTCCTATACTGCCCGCAAAGAAAAAAAAAAACTGGGAATTACTTAAAATAGGTTTTATTGTATAATATTCAAAGGTCTTTGATAATCTTTACACACTGTTAACATCTGAAAAAAAATGACACATCTTACTATGCTATTGTGGTAAAAGGATTTAAAAAGTATATGTTTCAAGGCCCTTACAAATAAGTTTACTATTAGCTTTACGTAAACTTCTGTACAAAGGAGTTTTTGTTTGTTCTTCTTTAAATTGGAGTTTTAATAGTGTTGAGAATCTCTCATACTTTAGTCGATAAGGCAGAGAAATCCACTCTCTTCGTTTCGGTCCTTGAAACACGTGTTCAGGATATTATTGTTATTTAAAAGTACGCATTTTGTGTTTTTGATGTTCTACTTGAAAACTCCCCTGAAACACCCCCCCCCCCTTCAATAATGAATCTTGAGTGCAACTACATCTCCAATGCCAATGCCAATTCTTAAGTGTTCTGGTAATTTACGCATTGGCAAGGTACAGGAATCGAATTCACCAAAAACCATACATATAACACTGCATACAATGTAGAATTTTGCATTTTTACCCATTTTTTAAGAAAAGTTTTTCTATGGTCCCTTGATTTGCATTTATCAACTCTTCATTACCATGTACTCATAATACCATTACGTATTAACCATTGTAACATATGTATGTATGTATTTTCCAAAAAAAGCCATCGGGCCATAGGAAAAAAAAAAACAGAACATAACAAAAGCAAAACCAAAAAAAAAAAAAAAAAAAAAAAAAAGAAAATTAAAAGAAAAAGTACTTATAATATGAATCTTCACAAAAATATTCATACAGAGATACGTTTTTCACGATGTATCAGCCCTTCATCAACATACTTAGCCAAATTCCTTGATGTCATTTTAACTCGTGATCCTACAATCCCTTCCGACCACCTTCTATCTGCCAACACTAACGAAAAACACTCATTTCTCAGATCCACCAATTCCTTACGATTCCCCGAAAAAAATGAAAAAAAATCCTCATCATCTTCCCCGCACATCGGACAAGGGACTGGGTTAACACTATGACCCCTAAATTTCCTCTCCCTTTCCCCAATATCAATCGACCCTCCCCTTAAATTTAAAATCAATTTTATTTCTTCCCCTTTCAACCCAACTTAAAATAAACTTCTTCCCCCCATGTGTCCTTCATTGTTCTATACAGACTCAGAGATCCCGAGGTCTCCTTCCGAGCCTGCAACTGCTGTATTCCTTGCTCCTGTAACCTTTCTTTTACCTTATCAACCACTGTATCCGAATTCGATCCCTGACCTTCATTCCAAAAATACGAATATCCTACTTCATCTAAAATTTTCTTAATTTCTTGTGGCCACCCTACCTCTATCTTATCCTCCAACAAACTAAAATACGCTTCTTTCGCTAGCCTATTTTTACTTCTTAAAATTTTTATCCAAAAACATCACCATTCTTATTAACCTATCTCTTCTTAACCTACTTAGTCCTCACCCCACTGTGGGTGGATTTATGGGCCCTAAAACCTCTTAAAATAATTACTTTGCATTCTCTCCAGCTCCTCACTTTCTCTAAAACCCCACAGCTCACACCCGTAATGCGGTTTGCGTGTAACTGAACCCCAAGCAACTGAACCCCTGTAACTGAACCACCGTGTAACTGAACCACCGTGCAACTGAACCCCCGTATAACCGAACCCCCGTGTAACTAAAACCCCATTTAACTAAACCCCCCCTGCAACTCAACCCCCATGTAACTAAACCCCGTGTAACCGTGTAACTGAACCCCCGTGCAACTGAACCACCGTACAACTGAACCACCGTGCAACTGAACCCCCGTACAACTGAACCACCGTACAACTGAACCACCGTACAACTGAACCACCGTGTACAACTGAACCACCGTACAACTGAACCACCGTACAACTGAATCACCGTACAACTGAACCCTCGTGTAAACTGAACCACCGTGGCAACTGAACCATTCGTGCAACTCAAACCACCGTACTTACATTGGGTTATGGAAACAATAGGTTATGAACCATAGTTATTTAACTATGGTATAGTTATTTAACTATGGTATAGTTATTTAACCTTTAAACTGTTTTAAATAAAATGGCCGTCCCAAAATTTAGATCGGATGTATTTGGGGGAAAAAGGGTGGGGTGGAAGCCCTCCGATCACTTTTAACTCTGAAAAGTGCACTGAAAATTTTGATTTCCAATCGAAAAAGCCCCCCCCCCCCCCCAAGTTCATACAAAATTTTTTCTACAAAAAACCTTATGTGCTAGTAATGAGCAACTAGCTTAACTTACAGCCCTTGCCCCAGATGCTGCTGGAGGGTTGTTAACCCCAAAGGCATGGTTATTTGATCTTCAGACTATTTTGAACAAAATGTTTATTTTTATTTTGATCGGATGTATTTGGGGGGGGGGATGTCGGTTAAGAGGGAAAGGCTGATTGTCCTGTGATTACCTTTGATTCTTCGAAATTGAACTTGAACTTTCAATTTCCAATCGAATGAGCCTCCTTCAAAGTTTTTACGATCATCCCTTCTATAAAAACTTACATTTTAACATTTTATAGGTGTATACAGCTGATATAGGTGTTTCAGCAATTTTTTTGGAACAGCTTAGCGTATCAAGATGAAACTTCTGGGGCATCTACCTGCTACTACTGCAATTAATACTGCTACTACTACTACTAATTCAACACTATTATTACTTCTACTGCTCCTATTAAACTAGCACTATTAAGGCTACGCATATCAAGTTGAAAATTTGACAGAATGAGGTATTTGAGGTGGAACTTGAACTAAATCCAAAGACATATGTGCATGCAGATTTTGAAAATGGCATATCTCAAAAAGGGATTTGTGTATTAAGTTGGAACTTTCAGAGAGTGCTTAAAGGGGAAAGTCTATTCACCAAAAGGAAATATGTGCACGCTCAGGCCTGGATTTACCACTAGGTCCCTAGGCCCGGACCTAGAAGCGCATAATGCTAGCGGGAACAATAAATTATCACTGAGTAATTTTTTCCTGACAAAAACTGGACTGATGTGATTTATCGTCGCCAGGTGCACTCTGCCGCCACGCTGCCTATTCACAGAAAAGTGACTTTAAAACAACACAGGAATTCCATGGTCACTTGTAAACTGTCAGATGTCTCCCAAGAATGGTAGCTGAGAGTTCGGTATTACCCCTCTCTTTCATCACTTTTCGCTCATCAGTTGTATTCTGTTAACACACAGTAACATGGTTACACACAGTTACAGTTACATGGGGGTTCAGTTACACGGGGGGTTTAGTTAAATGGGGTTGAGTTGCACGGGGGTACAGTTACACGGGGGTTCAGTTACAATGGAACCCCGTAATGCATAACCGGGAGAAGTTTAGTCCTAAATAAATATTTATGCATTGCTAAATCCCTAATCTTTCCAACCTCACTTTTTAAAATTAAATTCATGCACATATTTCCCTTTTGTACTCTATGCTTACCATCGTGTGCATACTTACAATTCCAAAAAAACTTAACCCCTAAATACCTGAATTCTTTTTTAATCTCTATAAAATATTATTAATTATTATTATTATTATTATAATATTTATTATTATTATTAATTATTATTATTATAATCAATATTATATATTTATTATTATTATTATTATATCTAATTATTATATATTATATTATTATTAATTATTATATATTATTAATTATTGTTATTTATATTTAATTATTATGCATTATGTCCAGAACCCAGAAAAAAAGAAAATCAAACTCAAACCGAAAAATTTAGCCCCATTTTTCAGCATCTTCTTTTTTTTTTTTTACGAACACATCTATCTTACACAGAAGTTTCGGTACTTGTATAATATACCCCCCTACCTAATATTCTTCATATATGTTTTTCTCTGACGCTCAATCCTAATGAAATTTACCAAAGTAAGATAAAAATATAATACTTTAGAAACGAATTTGGGCCATATCTTTGCACATTAGGGGGATGGGGGTAAAATACAGCAGGTCTGCATGCCTAATGCGTTAGGTACAATTATTCTGCATATTATGTAGTAAGAATTGTTTTCTAACTTCATAATACTTTACCCCCCCCCCCCCCTAATATGCAAACATATAGCCCAAATTTTTTATTTTCCATCTATTCTGTCACTTCTCTTTGTCTTGTCTTACGCTAAGCTAAAAGAACCTAAAGGAAAAAAAAAAAAACGGTTCTATAATGCGTCAATCAAGGAATAACTTGAGCAGTAGTGGGTTTATCAAACAAGTACCCAGGTTTCTATTGTCTCTTATAGTGAAACTATGTAGGTTAGTGAAACTATGTAGGTTATAAGTGAAACTATGTTAGTTAGTGAAACTATGTAGATTAGTAGTGAAACTATGTAGTTTCTACGTAGTGAAACTAACACTTAGTGAAAAACTATGTTTCTATGTAGTTTCACTAACCTACGTAGTGAAACTACGTAGGTTAGTGAAACTATGTAGACAATATATAATCGTTAATTTGTACCATTTTGGTTTCTAACCTTTTATTGATAGATTATTGCTGCTTTCTTAATTGGAACATTTTCTTTTATGCAATTCTAGACTATTTTGACTGTTTGATAAACTCATCAACTAAATCTATGGTCTATAATTAACTTAGAACATTATTAATGTATATGATTAAAAAAAAATATTAAAGACAATTGTTTTGGACTAGGTCCATACAGTTCTACTTCATTAGAATGGGTTCTCCCCGGCTACACCTTTCTATCATCTCCAGCTAGGAAAACAAAACAAATACCCGTCTAATCATTAGACAGGTTTCTACGCTTTTGGCAAAGAAATATGTTTAGACATGGATTAAAATATAATTGTTTAGGACTAGGTCCATATCTACTTCAATAAAACAGTTCTCCCCAGCTATACCTTTCTAATCATCTTTCCAGCTAGGAAACAAAAAAACATATACTTGTCTTATCACTGCTGAACAGCTTTCTACGCTTTTGGCAAAGATATATGTTTAGACATGGATTAAAACATAATTGTTTAGGACTAGGTCCATATCTACTTCAATAAAACAGTTCTCCCCGGCTATCACCTTTCTAATCATCTTTCCAGCTAGGAAATCAAAAACAAACCTGTCTCATCATTGCACAGCTTTCTGCGCTTTGACATTTTTAGTTTTTGCGTTAGGGAGAACGCAAGAAATGGTAGGAAGTCCATAAATACGGTAGAAAGTCCAAACAGAGTAGAAAAGTAAGAAAATAACAATCAAATATACCTTTTGTAATATACAAGTAGAAGAAATCGCAATACAGAATGGTCTGAACAACTCCAGCTAAACAGCAATCCAATCAACATAGCCTTCAGAATAGTAGCGGTAGACCCAGTTCAAAATGTAGAGACCTCTGTACGAGCCAAGAGCGAAAAGGTAATGGGATGTGATTGATTCGGCTTCGCCGGTTTTTGAGACCATAAACAGTTGTGGCAATATAGCAACGGCTTCTAGGAGAATGCTGAATGACCAAAGGACCTAAAATTGGATATTATTAGAAAAAAATCCTTCTTCTGAAAACGTGCACTTAAAATCCCATTTGGTTTCTGCTTGGCCATGATCCTTTCACTTGCTCTTCTTTTCAATCAATTAAAAAAAAACTTTTTCCACAAAATAAATTTTTCAAAGAAAAGTAAAGAACACCATTAGGAAATGCCAAAAATGAGCTAAAAAATAAAATCAAATAATCTACCAAGCGTGCACTGAAACTAACCACAAATCAGCATCAATAAATAAATGAAACCCAAAATGAACAGAAATTACAATGAATAACCGAGTCAAACTCAAAACGAGCAGAAATTCACATGAGTAGGCCTCAAAACCCCTATGCCTTCCCAAGGACAGAACATAATTTGCACTTTACTCAAAAAATATAAATGTTTTTACTTTTAAAACTTTAATAAACTCAAATAATATTAACATTTTGATTACTAAATACCAGTATATGTATAATAAACTGACAATGCATATTCATGAGGACTGTGGGGGGGGGAACATAATTGTCATCCTCAAAGACCTAATTTCCAGGACTTTCAACTACGCTGAACAAAATAGCTATCTCAAAATTTTGATTGGATGTTTTTGGGGAAATGTTGGGCATGGAAGAGATATTAGTTGCCTTCCAATCACTTCCGACTATTAAAAATGGTACTGGCCATTCCATTTTCCGATCGAATGAGCCCTTTTACAAGTTTCTACGACAACTCCTTCGATACGAAGTGCCCTGGTCTAAAAAAAATATAAAAAAAATACATTCTTCCAACATCGTTCTTTACTTAGGCAGCGCAATTGCGCTGCCTGTGAAAGGACTCAATTAGTAATTTATCTTTCAAAATTCATCAGCGAGCAGAATTGATTAAAATATTCTAACTCTCATGAATATAAATCAATAGAACGTAAAATCTTTCTGCCTTCATAGAGTCATTAACATATGACATTAAGGAATTAACTTTTTGTAAATATGGCCATTAAATCAAATGCTAAAGATAAAACCTAAGAACAATATTAGTCCTGTATTTTCTACAGTTACTACATCAAAGAGTCGCAGCACTAAGCCAATTGAAGCCACTGCACTCGTCTTTCATCATTTTATGTTTAAACTATTCTATGTTTTAGATAGGACCACTTTCAAGAGGCTTCAAATAGTTTTTTTTTAATCTCAATCCGGCCTAATCGAGAATGCTCAACCTTTTTCTTATACCCTTGTGGGATGACTAGCCGAGCCACTCTTTGCAAAGAAATTACTCAAGCAAACCAAGCTATTTTCTTATACTTTTAAATCCATTTCTGGTACGTTCTTACCAAGCTTATACCTAGGCTGCTTATCCCGATCCTGTCGAAATCTTAAACCGTATTCAATATTTCTGGGGGGGTTGAAAAAGTTACGGTGTGGATATAAGCTCTAGGGCCCTTTGGCTTTGGGATATCAAAATTTTAACATACCTCCTGTAATCTAACAAAAGCTTAAAACTCTGAATTTCTAAGACATATGTTCCTTTGACTAAGGTGAGAAAATGTGGCATCACTTTTTTTTCATGCAAAAATTGTATATCCAAGAACAACATTTAAATATTATCAACCTTATCACCCATGGCAGGTACCTGGTAACGAAATAAAATTTCCAAGTAGGGAGAAGACTTTATACTTGGGACAGGCATAAAAGACACCCATGCCACGTAGCAAAAAAAAAAAAAAAAAAAAAAAAAAAAAAAAAAAAAAAAAAAAAAAAAAAAAATTGCACAACACTATCTTTCCACTATTTATATGTCCGTATAGTGAAATAAGTCTCTTGGTCTTCTTTCCTGCTGTATTAACCAAAGTAAGATACAATCAAAACTGGCGAAAAGTATCGAGGTTTTATAAAACTGTGTAAAAATTGAGTTTTGCGATAAATTAGACATTTCAAATGGTGGTTTCTAAAACAGCGTTGCGTCTATTGGAAAGGGTCGCCCTTTTGGGCCCAAATTAACGTTTTAAGGCACAATTTGGCAAAAAAAAAAAGTATACTGCTATGGCACTTCATTTTTGATATATAGCAACGGTACTATGTATTTAAGTTTTCTTTCAAGTGAGGTTTCTCCCATTTATCCACAACCACTAGATCTTTACGATCCCCCTCCCTCCCGATGAAAATAAAGAAAAAAGAGAGAAACATCAGCTATTCCCTTGCAAACTGTAATTTCCTTGTTTTTTCGAGCACAGCAGCGCAGTTTTTTGAGCACGGGAACAGTAAACTTTTAGTCAAGGGGAATTTTAGTCAAGGGTCAAGAATCTTTACAAGGGTGATCACCACCCATTGCTGTGATCTAATTAATCTTTATTAGATCACGTATCTCTTAATTAATCAGAATAAATCCAAAAGCTATCTTAAATTATCCGAGAGAACTCAACGCTCTAATAGACCAAATGAGTAATGGGTAATACACCAAAGTTAAGACTAATGACGAGATGTACGAGAATAACACTGCTGCGGTTAAGGTAGGAAATGAGGTTAGCAGCTGGTTTTGTGTTAAATCAGGAGTTAAGCAGGGTTGTGTTCTATCCCCCTTTATATGGATTATTTTGATGGGACTTTGATTTAAGGAGCACAGGAAAGGCAATGGGAGACCACGGAATCAAATGGGGAGGAAAAAGTCTGCTGGACTTGGATTATGCGATGATTTAAGCATCCTAGATGAAAGTGAGAACAAAATGAATGAATTTTTAGAGGTTTTGCCGAGGTTCAGGGTGCTAGAATAGGTTTGAAAATTAATGTTAAGAAGACTAAGTCACTAAGGCTAGGAATAAGTGAAGATGAAAAGGTGACGTTGGATAATGAAAAGGTGACGTTGGATAATGAAAAGATTGATCAGGTGGGCAGCTTCACTTACCTTGGTAGTATTATTAGTAAAGATGGTGGGAGCAGTGAAGATGTTTAAAAGTAGAATAGCCAAGGCTCAGGGTGTTTTCTCACAGTTAAAAAAAAAGTTTGGAAGAATAGGAAGATAAGTCTGCAAAACAAGATTAGAATATTAGAAAATACAGTGATAACAGTGGTCAAAATGTGGCTCTGAAGCATGGGCACTCCGAAAAGCGGATGAAGATTTGCTAGATGTTTTCCAGAGAAATTGCTTAAGGATTGTTCTGGATACCCGGCTGACTGACCGTATTTCAAATAATAAGTTATACGAAAAATGTGGTTCAATACCGCTCTCTAGGGCTATAATGAAATAAAGGTTGAGGTGGCTAGGGAACGTTGTGCGGATGAAGGATGACAGATTGCCAAAGATTGTTCTTTTCGGCCAACCGTCTAGGGCTAAACGGAAAGCAGGTCGTCCTCGTCTGGGGTGGGAGGACGTCATAAAGAAATATTTAAAGGAAATGGGAACTTCGTGGGCGGGTGTAAAAAGGGAGGCTTTAAATAGATTGGGACGGAGGAGGAGCGTGCGTAGCTGTGTTGGCCTCAGGCGGCTTGGTGCTGCGGTGAGTTGTTAGTAGTACTAGTAGTAAGACTAATGACAAACTACCAAATCAGCAAAATTTATGTACATTGCCTAGAACTACATGTTCTAGGCCTAGAGTTACAATGGTAGCATCTTCTTCTCCAAGCTATGCGGTGTTATGACCAGGTATCATTTCTCTTCCGGAGTATATGGAACATGGATGAGAGTGGGTTAACCAGTGTACAAAAGACACACAAGTCTGTTGCTGAGATGAGAGTCCGTCAAGTTGGAAGGGAGAGACTTCTGCAGACAGAGGGCGGACTGTGACGATTCTTGCCTGTGTTTCAGCATCTGGAAACTCAATTCCACTGATATTGGTCTTCCATAGGACCAAGACAACATCAAGGATGACTTTAGGGGCTCCAGCTGGTACTGTTGATTGAATAAGTAACAGTGGTTGGACTACGGCTTCTGTGTTCGGTGATTTTCTGTATCAACTGCAACAATTTGATATTGGAGTATTATACTCTCTGAAATGCCATTGCATCAAGCTATTTCAAGCTGGATGGTGAATAAACCAGGCATTCCAGTTTCTATGTACGAAACTCCTCAGATTCTTGTCACTGCTTTTCAAGTTAAATGTCACCTTTTGCCTTGAAGCAAAAGCTGACATTTAACGATGACATTTATGTCAATGATTTTTGCCATCATCTGCAACTGACTGACCATTGGGTGAGCCCGCACGACAGCTGAGAGACTAAGACATGACTTCCTCAGATCCACAAGATACTGGAAGTATAGTCTCTCAAGACACACATGTCACCTGCACTTCAAACCAAGTTTCTGCTGCAAATATAAGGCTAAATACAAAAGCTCGTCAGCAAGAGACCCGCATTAAGAAGTTAACCAAAAAGAGTTCAAAATACTCACGGATACTCACGAGGAAAAAAAATTGAGGAGCAGGCTATGCTTCGTAAAAACTAAGAAAGTGAAAGAGACCCTCAGAAAACCCTTTTCAAATGCCCAAAAACACAATAAATCACAATTTATGAAAGTGGAAGTAGCTTGAAAGAGACATTAGACTCAGAAGAGGTATCAGAATCCATTGAAACAGATCCAAGGAAGGACCTTTAGATGAGAGGAGCCCTCCTTCTGCAGCTTTAAACATTGGAGACTCCGTTTTGGTTCTTAAAATAAATGGAAAAAGGAAAATCCCAGTGTTGGCGATATGGTTTCAAGAATTGTAAAGGAACAAGAAGTACAAGTTCAGTATTTCGAAAGAATAACAACATTCTTTATAGTTCGTGCGCACACCTTCATATGTCCCTTTAGTGAATTCAAAAAAATACATTTATTTCATAGTATATTAAGTAAGGAATGATGGAAATTTTTCTTATCAAAGCTATGGATAAAGTTCTGATGAATGCTTGTATTGAAATCAAAATTGCTTCAAAGTGAGGCTAAACTGAAAGAAGGAGTTATTACAGAAGCACAATTCAAGTCATTTATGGTTGGTGAACATCTTGAAGGCCTGTTAAATCCACTGGAGAAAGCAGCTTGGCGGTCTTTCAAAAGTTTAATTTACAATTATCTTGGAAATAAAAAAAAAAAAACTACGGTGACACAGTGGATAATCTTTTTGCATCCTTATAAACTATGGGATGGAAAATGACTTTAGAAATACACTTCTTGGACACTCTTTTAGACTTCTTCCTTGAAAATATTGGACCTGTCAGCAATGAGCATAGAAATCATTTTCATCAGTAAATTTATGCAACGGGGAAGAGGTACTAAGGCAAGTGGAGTTCCGAACGGCAGGTTAAAAAAGAAATACATACTAAATGCAAAATTGCTCAAAAATCACTGTCTACCACTTTCTTGGTAAGTCAGAATAAAGTGGCTGTAATTTTGAGCAAGACAGAACAAGTGGCTGTAATTAGAAAGCTAGATTTTTTTTTTTCACAAAGGTCCCATCCCATGAAAAAAAAAGTAAAAATTATATTTCAATTAAGCAAAATCGTATTTTTAGAATCCGTTAATTTAATTCTCCTGAAAGAAAAAAGCTCACTTATATCAGTGTAATTATTATCAATACTACTAATACTACTACTAGCAACTCACTGCAGTACCAAGCCGCCTGGAGCGAACACAACCATGCCCCTCCTCCTCCATTCTAATCTATTCAAAACCTCCCCTCTTTACACCCTCATAAGAAGTTCGAATGTCCTTTAAATATTTTCCTACGAACTTTTCCTAACCCTTTCGGGGGCAACCCGAGTTTGGGTTTGCACTTGGCACTGGATGGATGGCCAAAAAGGACGATCTTTGGTAATCTGTAATCCTTTATCCACAAAACGTGTCCTAGCCATCTCAACTTTCTCTGATTATAGCCCTAAAAAGCGGGATAGAGTCACATTTGTTGTACAGCTTACTGTTCCTCTGGATAGTATTTGGGTACCCGAAACCATCCATACAGTTCATCTGGGAATCATCTAAAAAAAAATCCTCCTCCGCGTTCCAAAGCGCCTACGATTCACAATCGTTCTTGACTACTTTTATCACAGTACTTGTAATCTTTGTTCGCAAAAAAAATTATCTTCCTATTCTTACAAACTTTTTTTTTACCTGTCAAAAACACACTGGGCAATGGCTATCCTACTTTAAATTTTTCACTCCATCCACCATCTTTATTAGTAAATGCCACCTAGGTAAGTGAATCTGTCCAACTGATTGATCTTCTCGTTACCCAACATCTCGCCTCTTCACATTCATTTATTCCAAGTCTAAGCAACTTAGTTTTCTTAACATTAATTTTCAAGTCTATTCTTGAATCCTGAACTCTCAAAACCTCAAAAAAAAAAAAAATAATTCATTTTGCTCGCACTTTCATCTAGGATGATCTAATCATTAGCAAATCTAATTCTACGAAAATTTTACCTTCTCATCTGATTCCATGCTCTCCCATGGCCTTTGTCGTGTTCCTTAGGACAAAGTCCATTAAAATAAACGCAAACCTGAACCTGAACCCTGGATAAAATAAACGCAACCCTGGGATAGAACGCAACCCTGCTTAGCTTCAGATCCATTACAAAACCAGCTACTAAACCTAATTTCTTACCTTAACCACAGCAATCATGTTCTTGTAAATAGCATTAATCAATTCAATGTATTTATCTGGCATACAATAAAATAATGGGACCTTCTACATAAAATAAAACCATATACAATAAAATAATTCGATATAACTAGACCTGTTATATCGGCTGAATCAAACGCTTATTCATGATCCATAAACCTGAGGACTAAAGGTAAACCAATGACTCAGGGATTTCTCAATTATTATTCTAAGAGTAAAAATTTGATCAACACATCGTCTCCCCTTCCCTAAAACCACACTCTTCTTCTCTTGAAACTTTATCTACAGCATCTCCAAGTCGCAAAACTTTCTTGCCCCCCTAAGGATCTTCTCCAAATTTATTGTTCTTTTATTCGGCCAATACTTGAATTGGCTTGTCCAATATGGTATTTCGGTCTTTCTTCAGAGCATATTTATAAGATTGAAAATGTCCAAAAACGAGCACTTAGAATAATAAATGGTGAAGGGAAAGTTCCATATCATCATCTACAAGGTATGTTCAAGCTCACCACTTTGCCGGAGAAGGAACCTCCTGTGCTTTCGTTTCAGCACCAAGACCCTGTCTGTTCTCCGATTACGTTCCAACATCCCCAAATCCTACCTCCCCCCCCGCGAACAGACCATCCCGTATAAAATCCCAAAAAGTCCCCAAACTTACTCCCATCCCCACTAAACATGAAAGATATCGCAAGAGTTTTTTGTTCCGAGTTTTATAATAGCCAGGAAAACAGGTCATTAATTTTATGTTATCTATTTATTTTTTCTCTTAACTAAGTTTTGACTCATCTTTTTTTATGTATTTTGTTTTATGTTTGACGTGAAGGTCAATGGATTTTGTTCGACGTGAAGGTCAAATCCTTTCGGTATGATATGTATATGTACTAGTGCTATTTGTGACGTAAAATTCAAATTCGGCAACAATACTGTGAAAGAAATGTTTAAATTAAATCATATTCTGTTCTAATAAAAACTATCATTATGCTAAGTGACTTTCTCCCTACAAAAAAAGCAAGCTAATACCTCTATAAATACCAAACTCACTCTTATCCCCTTGGGGTTTAATTAAAAATTTCGTAAAATCAATAGATACTTCCCCATTTCCAAGAATCATATTCGTTAAGTTCAGTAGTTTATCTCTAACTTCACAACCACCATATTTAAAAACTCATTTACCACACAATGAGCACCCGAGACCTTTTATTTTTTATTCTTTTATGTCTCTAACTCTTCCTTGCAAAATAAATCTTTTTCACTTCCAAATTTTTACAAACTTTGTTTTATTCTTTCTGTATCATTTCGTGTAGCTTTACTACAATTTAACATATTTTCAAAATATTCTCCTGTCTGTCCTCAAAACTATCCATTATCACTAATTGAGGCCGCATTCCTTTAACTTCATCTTTACGATCGTCAGCAATTTTTATCCAAGACCTCCCTTTTACAACTCCTCAATTGATAGATTAATACTCAATGATACCAGTGCCTCCTCTCTTCCACCAGAAAACGCTTAAAGCGTTTGCGCTAATATTCCTTAGGTAACACAAACCAAAGGTGGACATTCTAAGCGGCCAGAAACCCTATCCATGAAAAATGTGGCTTCCACGTTTGTACCCTCCCCAACACCCATCTAGTCAGAAACGATCTGCCTCAATCTTCAGGAAGCAAACACCCTGTTAAGATTATAGTTGGCACTTTAAAAATAGTATTATATAAGAAAACTAAGAATTATTGTAGCTATTATTTGTTGATCAATTCTTTTGAATACTAAATTTTTATTTAATAAAATTAATACAGAATATTAAACTTCTTGAAATTTGTTTATTTCTTGTTTCTAATTTCGACATGCCAGCAAGCCTTCTCAGGAACAACTGTTTCTCTTCTATGTATTATCATTTTTTAAACATCTTATTGTATATGGTTATTTTAAGCAAAAAAAAAAAAAAAGAAAGAAGAAAAAAAAAAGTAAAAGATAAGGCCTATGTCTATGTGCAATCACACAGATAATAAATACCAAATTTCATAACAGAACCAAATTTGACCCAAAATTGACCAATTTTGACCTAAAAGTGTCCAAACCAATTGACCAAAATTCATAACAGAAACATTTGGATCGTTAAATCTGAAATAGCAAATTCATGCAAAACACATAAATAGCACAACAATATTGATTATACTCCAAGAAAAGTTTGAAAGAGTTATTTAAGCATAAGCTTTGATAGTTTCAAGCAGAACAAAATTGATTAGTGGCACAGTATCTTGGTATAAAAATTATCCCACATATTCTACACAAAAGGATACAATGTATTTCTCCCCATTTTCTTTAGGGGCCTTGGAGAAGGTGGGGCACGGCTCTGAGTATTCATATCTTAGGATTCTTAACTTATCCATTAAATAGGTATACGTTTTCCCATATCCCAGTTGGTAACAAAAATCGGTACTTTCCCATTATGTGGACACCTCTAAAAAGTCAAGTTTGGTTTAATACTAATGAAATAAAACAAAAATAGGATGAATATATAATAGTTTATAAACAAACGTGGGGGGGGGGGGGGGGGTAAAGCATTGCATATTTACCATTGCAGGTACCTCCCCCCCATACCTAAATAATAAGTAGAACAACAGGGAATTTTTTTTTTTTATACAAGACAGTGGAACGCATATTTAAATGCAATTTATATCTAAAGACTTAGGAATAAGATTTTCATTTCTACAAGATTCTAAAAACTTTTGTTGATTGATAATATTAGCACGTTTTTTGCCTAAATTAATAAAATAAAAGATATCATAAGTCAACTGCTCCCCATAAGCTAGACGCAAATAGCGACGAAGACCACACTGCCTTTCCATCATAAACAATAAATAGAACAACAGGGAAATTTTTATACAACTGTCTTGTATAAAAATTTTCCCTGTTGTTCTACTTATTGTTTATGATGGAAAGGCAGTGTCGGTCTTCGTCGCTATTTGCCCCCCTATATACCCCGAAAAACAACAGTTTAATATAGTTTCCTAGAGTGAGAAACCCCTGAATACTTTTTATACAACTTCAGATAGCGTCAAATCTTTGCTTTTTTTGTCGAGTGGATGCCTCGGGGTTTTCATGACTGGTTTTTAGAGGTGTCCAAATAATGGGAAAGTACCGAAAATCATTAGAAGTTTTAGTCAGTTATAACAATCTGTTCATCAGAACAGATTATTAGTTGCAAAATCAGAAGTATCCTGAAAACTTGTGTTAAACCAGTTGTGTAATATCCAAACAAGTACAATTGATGTCTACAATACGGTTTATCATGTTTAGAATTTGTAACCATCTGTGGTTTTCAAGCAGGATTTCTATATAATGATTTGTGAAACAATGCATAAACTATTCAATATTTGTAGCTTTACTAGTTTGTGATCACGCTTGAAGTGTGTAAAATAAAGATAAAACCCATAATCTGCAATGGCGACAATCATTCGGGATGAAGGAAACAAAGATCCTTTATGGCAAGGGGTGCTGAAATCATTGAGGCTAAAATCATTGAAATATCCGGAAATCATTTCAAATTATAAAAAAAAAAAACGTTATTTAAAAGGGGTATTAAAATTGTTGAAAACATTCTGAAATCATTCAAGCTAAAGAAAAAAACATCATTGCAGGGGGTGCTAAATCATTGAGACTGATTTCAAGGGGTACCGAAAATAATAGGGCTGAAATCATGAAAACATCCTGAAATCATTCAAGTTGTAAAAACAAAATTCCGTTATTGCAAGGGATGCTGAAATCGTTAAAAACATTCTGAAATCATTCAAGCTAAAGAAAAAAAACATCATTGTAGGGGATGCTAAATCATTGAGACTGATTTCAAGGGGTACCAAAAATAATAAGGCTGAAATCATTGAAAAACATCCTAAAATCATTCAAGTTGTAAAAACAAATTCCGTTATTGCAAGAGGTGCTGAAATCGTTGAAAACATTCTGAAATCATTCAAGCTAAAGAAAAAAACATCATTGCAGGGGGTGCTAAAATCATTGAGACTGATTTCAAAGGGTACCGAAAATAATAAGGCTGAAATCATTGAAAACATCCTGAAATCATTCAAGTTGTAAAAACAAAGTTCCGTTATTGCAAGGGGTGCTGAAATCGTTGAAAACATTCTAAAATCATTCAAGCTAAAGAAAAAACATCATTGCAGGGGGTGAAAAATCATTGAGACTGATTTCAAGGGGCACCAAAAAAAATAATAAAGCTGAAATCATTGAAAACATCCTGAAATCATTCAAGTTGTAAAAACAAAATTCCATTATTGCAAGGGGTGCTGAAATCGTTGAAATATTCTGAAATCATTCAAGCTAAAGAACAAAACATCATTGCAGGGGGTGCTAAAAAATCATTGAGACTGATTTCAAGGGGTACCGAAAATAATAAGGCTCAAATCATTGAAAAACATCCTGAAATCATTTTCAAGTTGTAAAAAACAAAATTCCGTTATTGCAAGGGGTGCTGAAATCGTTGAAAAACATCTGAAATCATTCCAAGCTAAAGAAAAAAACATCATTGCAGGGGGTGAAAAATCATTGAGACTGACTTCAAGGGATACCGAAAACAATAAGGCTGAAATCATTGAAAACATCCTGAAATCATTCAAGTTGTAAAAAAACAAAATTCCGTTATTGCAAGGGGTGCTGGAATCGTTGAAAACATTCTGAAATCATTCAAGCTAAAGAGAAAAACATCATTGCAGGGGGTGCTAAATCATTGAGACTGATTTCAAGGGGTACCGAAAATAATAAGGCTGAAATCATTGAAAACATCCTGAAATCATTCAAGTTGTAAAAACAAAATTCCGTTATTGCAAGGGGTGCTGAAATCGTTGAAAACATTCTGAAATCATTCAAGCCAAAGAAAAAAAACATCATTGCAGGGGGTGCTAAATCATTGAGACTGATTTCAAGGGGTACCGAAAATAATAAGGCTGAAATCATTGAAAACATCCTGAAATCATTCAAGTTGTAAAAACAAAATTCCGTTATTGCAAGGGGTGCTGAAATCGTTGAAAACATCCTGAAATCATTCAAGTTGTAAAAACAAAATTCCGTTATTGCAAGGGGTGCTGATATCGTTGAAAAAATTCTGAAATCATTCAAGCTAAAGAAAAAACATCATTGCAGGGGGTGCTAAATCATTGAGACTGATTTCAAGGGGTACCGAAAATAATAAGGCTGAAATCATTGGACATCCTGAAATCATTCAAGTTGTAAAAACAAAATTCCGTTATTGCAAGGGATGCTGAAATCGTTTAAAAGCAACCTAATAACATTCAGGTTGAAGAGAACAAAGACCAGTTATTTCCAGGGGCGCTGGTTTACACGAAGAAATACCGAGTAGCCTTCTCTCACAAAAAAAAAAAAAAAAAAAAAAAAATTATTTTAAACAAAAAGATCACTTCAAAAGGGCAACAACAACTGTGGAATTTCCTCCAACCCCTCTAGATTCCGTCAAAAGGTCAAGGATATTATGGGACAAACCCAAAAATATTAGACAATATATGGCATTGATGGTAAACCTCTAAATGCTGATCAGATCAATACATTTTTTCAAATACTGGTCGTACACACTCACCTCTAGATAACCTAACTGGAAATAGACCTTCCAAACAAATTCCGATCATTCGCTCCCAATACTTGGACAAGAAGCTCAAACGACAGGACACTAGGATGAGTAAATACCCTTGGAAATTCTTATGAAGTTGACAACTAATTGCAATGACGAAGTTGGTCCTATTTTGGCTGCCATCTTCAATCAATGTGTAATAGATAGTGTGCTCCCTGACTGATCCTCCAAGACAGCTTATATAACTCCCACTCCTAAAGTAAAAAAAAAAAAAAATTCTTGCCCCATGATTCGCCTACGATTTTACGATTTACAATGTTTGAGTGTTTATTTTCGAATGTCTATATGACGATATCAAAGCTACTTTAGACCCTAAGCAGTTTGATTTCAGTTGGTATTCAGACTTCGTTGTGGTAACATCATAGTTTTTTTCGGATATAACCTTACTCAAGCCGTGAATTTCCCTGTGGACTTTCATTTTGGATTTATTTTTATAAGCGGATTACCGTTTGCAGACTATTTCAAATTCCCTTGGGACAGTAAATTGTAGTTGAATATCTATGCAATAATTGAATAGAGATGGGTGCTAGCAACTAGTTTAGACTTGAACTTATTTATTACTTAAAATGGATGAATGTGGTATATATTGAATATATTCATGATTATGATGGAGCTTGTACATTCTGCGCTGCTAAACTTTGTGCAGTCAAATTTTCATCCAGGAGTGGATAATGAAATTTTTGCCAAACATGCGGGCTGACTTTTTGATGAAAAGTCTATATGATAACTAAAACTGACCTATGGTCTCGAGTGTTCGTGGGCGAATGTGTGCCTCGACGGCAAGGTGATCTAGCTAATTACCGTCACATAAAGGATATAATTGAGACCTTTCAGAAATGCGAGTCTGATGATTTTATTTTGCCTACTTACGTGATCATTTTGCCTACCCAGGTTCCTGTCATTCCAGCCGTGGCATATTCAAGCCTCGCATCAAGGCTTCTAAACATTGACTCCGAACTCAAGCAAATCCGTGAGAAAATTGTGTCTTATGATCTAAATTTCCCTCCTCTTAGTGACCCCAGGCCCCAGCCAATCACTGACAATCAGACCATATTGTCATTTCAAAAGTTCCATCTCACCTTAATAATAAAAACCAACAAAGAGAAAAATCTCTAAAAAAAAAAACAAACAAACGAGACTGTGGCCAGTGGAGAGAAAAGAAAAACAACAGAAACAAAACAACGCGGATATTTCGCCTGTATACAAACAAGGCGTTCTTCAGCACGAAAGACACACACAAAAAAAAAGATAAAACTAAAAACCAATAAAACCAGAACCCAAAAAAAAAAACAAAAATGTACAATCGGCGCAAACTAATCCACGTAGGGAAAAGATGCTAAAATAGAGTTACTTCAGTGAGGACACCAGAGTAACTGAGGAAAAATAAAAAAAACTGTAAATTACTTTAATTATTCAGTTGCGAAATAATCCTTTTGTTAGCTATTACTGAAGCAAATCGTTTTGGTCTACAGGTAAAATAGTCCCCTGGTGATTATTTAAAATCTTTACTCCCTTATTGACAATTGATTCACTCTTTAGAAGGTTATCATAAATTGGGTCAATATTTAAATTACCCGTGTCCCTATTTATGGAAAAGGTTAGCAAACATATGTTTTTTAATTTCTATGGCTTCCCTGGCCCATTGGGTGTACCCCTTATCATTAGAAATAGCCAAGGCTTCATCAAATTTTACAAAATGATCTGGTTTGAAGCCAAATATGCTCTGCTAAAGCTGAAACGAAAGTTTCTGGAGGCTTGCTTAATTGTAGGGTTTTTTCTATTGAATTACGGTGTTCAATAAACCTTTCAACAAATTGTTGGTGAGTCCTACCAATATAGAACTTCCCACAAGAACACGGAATTTTATACACCCCACTTACTAAATTTCCCCGAGTTAAATCCTTACCAGAACTAAAAAAACTACTCATTGGCCTCAGCGATTGGAAACATGTATCAATACCAAATTTACGTAAAACCCGTGAAAGTTTCTCCCCCAAACCAGGTACATATGGTAAAAATTTTATCTTTTTTTTTTTTTTTGTGTCTTTCGTGCTGAAGACGCCTTGTTTGTATACAGGCGAAATATCCGCGTTGTTTTGTTTCTGTTGTTTTTTCTTTTCTCTCCACTGGCCACAGTCTCGTTTGTTTGTTTTTTTTTTTAGAGATTTTTCTCTTGTTGGTTTTTTTTTGTCATGGCTGGCCGGTTCGGCTTAAGATCTTTCACCTTAATAATCCTGCAAAACGCCGTGAAGTGATTGACCTTATACCTGGTCATGAATGTATCATAGCATAAAGCCCTCCGGCGATAAATTGGTGGTGCGTATTGATCAGACTGCTGCTAAGGACTTTTGCGATTTTGTTCCCTCTATAATGAGCAACTGTGACGTCAAAGTAAATGATACAAAAATATATAGGTATTGTGAAAGGTTTATCAAATGCCTTTGACGTGACCATGCTAATTGGCTGGCAATATTAAGGATGCAAGACGAATTGGCAATTTTTTTGCTGCTAAAGTGTTTTTTGAAAATGCAATTGTTCTTGCTAATGCACTGAAGCTTGGCGTTAAGTTGGTTATGAGATTTTCCGTGTTCATGAGTTCCAGCGTCCACCGAGGTGCTGCTATAATTACCAATCGCCTAATCACCTGAAGTCCTCTTGTAATAACCCTAAACGTTGCTCCCGCTGTGCAGAAGAGCATGAATCGTTCGCGCGATTCCCCGTGCCAGGCTACCCCTAAATGTGCTAATTGTCATGGCAATCATGTTTTATTTTCTCTAAAATGCCGAATCCTTCGTAATGCTGTAGCTAAACGTTCTAGTCAGCTAAGAGAATGACCCATCAAAATCGAGTTTCTATATGCTCATTCAACATTCATGGAACGAAGGATAAGGATGATTCTTTGAACCAGAAACTATCTAATTTCTCCATTTGTTTCTACAAGAACATCTTTTGCCCTTGGTGAGTTTGAACTCCCTTCGCAGGAGTAAAGAACACTTGGTTTTAGCTAGAAGTGCCCGAAAAAGCTTCCGAGAGAACCTTCAGGTGGGCTGGCATGCCTATTAAAACACAAACTAGTCCCGCTATCCCCTGTGTGTTATCGTGAATGTGATTGTTTCACATTGCAATCCGTTTTGCTAACCTAGTTTTTCTTATTAATGTATACGTCCCTTGCGACCAAAGATCCTTTTCCTCTCTAACAAAGTATACTAAAGCATGTGCATCGCTAAAGAACCCTTCTTGTTAGTGTTGAGAGTAATGGATTGGATCCTGTTAGGCGATATGAATTGTGATTATAAACTCTACCTCAACAGGACTGATTTATTTTTGGATTCGCTACATAATGGCTATCGGGTTTTGGATAAAGATGCATCCCATTCATACATACATAATAGCGGTTCATTGTCTGATATTGATCACTGTGTTGTTTCTTCTGGTGTTTCAATTAGCGATATTCACATTGACCAGGATGAACGTGATTATGGCCATCTGCCCCTTTCAGCCACTGTCACCATCATACGACTCGGGCTGAACAGACCTTATGTACTAATTACAAAAAGTGGATAACCAAGAGAGACTGGAACAAAGCGGACTGGCCTCTATATCTATCAACCCTTGCTCTTCTTTTATCTACGATTAAAGTTCCATTTAATTTACTCTTTACTAGTGTTATGTTATATCCCCACAAGCTCGAGTTCAGCTCAATATATATTACAGCCAGATTGTTTTCCTGCCTGAAAAAAGCTGACGAAGTGGCTGTCCCGCTTTGTCGTTTTAAGCTTAAGACTAGAGGTTCAATTTGGAAATCTGACCCTGAGTTAAAAATTGTGAAAAAATCGTGCAAAATTGTGGCTTAGAATTTGGGTAGTGTGTGGCCGCCCTTTAAGGGGGTTACCTTTTTGACATTAAACAGAAAACGAAGTTGGAGTTTTAAACGTTATCTCCGTAAAGTAAGGTACAATGGTGTGGAATTTCCGAAAACCTCTAGTCAGTGGAAACAAGTGATTAATGTTGCGAAATTTGATTCACCTCCTAATGCCGATCGGAACCCTAATGCCTCTTGGATTAATCATTATAATGAGATTTTTAATATTATGAATTATGCAGTTCACTCTCAGTTTTGTTAGCCTGTTCTTGTGTATTACCTGCAAAATTTACCAAGGTAATGTGCTCCCGTTTCTGCTGACCGTGTGATTCGTTGTGTTAAGAATTTAAAATCTAATCGTGTGATATTGATGGTATTAGTGTTTTTCACCTTCATATTGATTCGAAAGAATCGATTTATCATTTGCAGTTATTATTTAAAATTTGTCTATGTACGTCTTTGGGCGCCTGATTCTTTTTTGTGCGGGAGTGTTACTTCGATTCTTAAACGTGGGAAAGATCCGACTAATTGCGCATCATATAGACCTATTACGGTAGCCTGTTCGCTGAGCAAAGTTTTTGAATATGTCCTGCTTCCTGAAATTCTTCCAAAAGTTGATTATGTGTTCAATCAATTTGGGTTTAAACCAAATATAGGATGCAACATGCGCATCGAATTCTTACTTCTTTTTTAATTCAAGGAAAAAGATGGATCTGAAGTTCATTTATGTGCGTTAGATATTTCAAAAGCTTTTGACTCGGTTTGTCACAGCCAACTATGATATTCTCTTACCCAGCTTGGAGTGAATTCATCTGTTATATGTGTCCTTCGTTTTTGGTTATGGTAATTCATACGGTCGACCTCGGTCAGGAGAGATCTTTTTGGTAATATTCCTATTCGGTCTGGACTTAGGCAGGGAGGGGTTCTGTCACCATACCTTTTTAATGCTTGTTTATACCCTGTGCTTTCTCGTATTTTTCCGTCGTGTTTTACGGGTCTAACTAATTTATCTTATATTGCTTATGCAAAATGATTTATTACTTATTAGCCGTTTAAAATTCACCCTAGCTAAGTCTACCCAGTTTGTTTCTAAGCTTTTGGAAAAAAATTGGCCCTCGTGCTTAATGCAGAAAAATGTGAGTATTTAGTTTTCAATGCTAAAAACCCAAGTAGTGATTTGAGTTGTAGTTCTTTTTCAGTTAAGCTGGCTCCTGCGTTGCGTTGGCTCGGGATTAGTATCTGCTCTTCTATTTCAGCTATCGTGCTAGTGCACTTGCAGATATTAAGAATAAGCTTAAAGCAGGTTATGCTAAAATTGTCCCAAATCGCGGCCGATATTCTCGTAAGGCATTGGCTAAACTCTATTCCACATATTGCGACCATTCCATTTTTTTCTATCAGGTTTGCGCCCATTTTTTAATACTAGTGATATGCAGAATATTAGTTTTGTATTTCCGTTATTGTAAATATCTTTTGTATTTGCCTCGTTGGTATAGAAACCGTAGATTATTCGAATGTTTAATGCAACTGATATGTTGACGTCATATTTAACTTGGAGTTGGACTCCAAGTTAAAAGATGAGGCCTGCAAGCGGGTTGGGTCCTTTTCATCCTCTTGTGCGATTGTTCTGATTTGCATTTGTAGTTCTTTATATTGATATTGTTTTGCATGTGTTTTGTTTGGTATGTCTTTAACTTTTATTTTCTTTTCTTACTCCACTTTTTTATAATGTTAGTGGGTCAGAAATAAATTATAATTATTATTTTTTTCAGGCCTTGACAAAATACTACCCACTATCTTCTATGTCTTCTTGACGATCTCATGTACATCTCAAGAAAGGAGACTTACGCAGAAACCCTACTCAGGGAACATAGTGAAAGTGCTTGAGAGCATCAAACACCCGATAGCTAACTGAATACTCATATCGGTTACCCTGTACCCGGTGACATGAGTTTCTGCTTTTTTTGTCATTTTAATCATTAATATAGAGGAGAAAGAGTTTCAGGGATAATTTGTAAGGGTAGGGCAAAGCCAAAGCTCTCTAACCTTAGCAAGGGCGATTGTCCATAGAACTCAATCATCTGCCCTTCACTGTTTTCCCTCTAGGCAGGGATCTTCCCGTTCGGTGGTCTGCAACACCGAGCCATTTTTTCCATTGCTGGGAGAAGGTGTGTAACTGATTTTTTTCCCCCCAGCCAAGCTCGGTACCCTACTACTACTAATACTAACAACTCACTGCAGCACCATCACTCACTAACTAACACTAACAACTCACTAACAATAACAACAACTCACTGTAGCACATCACTCACTTACTAATACTAACACCTCACTGCAGCACCCATCACTCACTAACTAATACTAACAACTCAATAACAATACTAACAACTCACTGCAGCAACATCACTCACTAACTAATACTAACAACTCACTGCTGCACCATCACTCATATAACTAATACTAAACACTCACTAACAATACTAACAGCTCACTGCAGCACCATCACTCACTAACTGATACTAACAACTCACTAACAATACTGACAACTCACTGCAGCACCATCACTCACTAGCAAATACTAACAACTCACTGCAGAACCAAGCCCCATGATGCCAAGGATGAATAAAAAGAAATGAGTATTTAACCAAAATGATTTTTAACCAAACAAAAGAAATGAGTGCTGGCAGTTCTTGTAACAAGTTTCCTGCAAAATCAAGAACAAATTTGTTTTGCCCATGCAGAATCAAGCATCCAAAAGAGTTCCTCAAGTGACAAACTTAGGAACTCTAATCTCTGTCTCTCGAAAAACAGAGGGGGAGGGGGGAGGCACTTTGCCCTGCCCAGCAGCAGAATTTCAGATAAATCATCAACATGTATAATCATTTTGTAATTTTTGAAATTTAATTTTCATTAATATAAAGTAGAAGGTGAAGTTGGCAAGTAAGTATAAGCAAATTGAACCCAAAATTTAAATTTTCTGTATCTTTTCCCATATAAAGTAAGAAAATCCAGACTTAGAAAAATTAAAAATTGTGTTAAAATTTAGCCTGAAAATTCTTGGGAGACAGGTGTGGGGGGGATTGCTGATCAAGATTTTACCCAGAGAGAAAAACAGGTCAGAACCGTCACTGCTCTCTGACTAAAATCCCTTGCATGCCTCACTTGCTTTGCTCTAACATCCAAGCTTCCATTATGCGCAGTCTATACTGTATGTGCATTATGTCCAATCACAAACAGAATATCCTTGTTGAATTTGGTATCATGTCAAATAGCTGTTCAAACAGATAAGCTTGAAAATATTCACAAACAGGCATGCCAAATAATGCTTGGAACAAATCAAACATCCCATGAGGACAGTCCAGAGACACTGAGGCCTCACAAGCTATCTGAAAGATACTGCCATCTTATGATGCGTTTTAAAAAAAATGCTTATGGGCATGCGCATTGTAATTTTTTTCTGATATCTTAAAAAAAAAAAAGAAAAAAAAAAAAAAAAAAAAAAAACGGCCACAAACAAATAAAGGAGTCCTCATTTTGTCATACCAATTCCCTTGTCCTCCACCCCAATAAACATGAAAATGGTATCTCTAATCCTTTGTTCTTTACTTTGTGAAGCACCACAGTGATGACCCTTCTTGAAATACTGTGTTAAGTCTTAATTATTCATTTTTGAATTTATTTCATTTTATTGTGTTATATTTTACATTACCCTAAAAAAATTTTGGGTATTATTTAATTCTCAGTGGCAATATTGGTATCAAGCGTTAAGATCTGTGTTTGTTGTGTACAATTATATTTCAGCTCCCCTATGTATAGGCCTACTCAGTCTGACTTAACAGCAAAGAAAATGAAGGAGAGAAGAGACATAACTTTTGAAACATAAGCTTCAAATAATCCAGCTTACCTCCATCACAGTAAAGGCATGATTGACAACTAATGATAGGGCAAAGCAGGTAGGATCAGAAACTCCACCCTAGAAATAAAAGAAAATAATTTATCACTTATTTGTCCCAGAGGTCTGTAGTTTATTCAATAAGTGTTGCCTAACATACACTGCACAGGTTATTTTTTCTGTGGGTAATAAATAAATATTAGATGCAAACCTTATGATAAAAAAAGACCCTATCATTATCTAGACTGACCTAACTAGAGTAAATATAACATTTATAATATAGAGGTACATAAATACAGTGTTAATAAAGCTCTTTATAAATTAAATTCACAGAACGAAATATAGAGTAAACATAGCTTTTTTATACAATAGATATAGATCCCTAGAGTATATATAGGATTAATATAGCTTTTTACTGAGTAATTATAGCTCTTTATAGAGTAAATATTTACTCTGCATAAATACACCTCTCAACTATAAGCCACTAATGAAAAAAAAAAAAAAAAAAAAAAAAAAAAAAAAAAAAAAAAAAAAAAAAAAACCCATTGTATTTTTAAAATCAAAGACACAAACATTTTCACTGTTGTTTTGGTGGAATCTATTTTAGCAAAGAGCAACAGCAATACACATTCAACTTTTAACTGAGTTCCTTTCAAATAATACTAAAAGAAAAAAAAGAACTATTTGGAATAAAGAAAATAGACAACAAGTAGAACAATAGGGGATTTTTTTTTTACTTTTTTTTTAGAAGACAGTGGGATGCAAACTTCAAATGAATATTTCGACCCTATATCCAAGGGCCATCCTCAGAAAAACACTCGAAAAAAGAAAATATAAAAGAAACTCCAATTTTAAAAATAAAATCTTTGCAAAAGAGTCCTAGCATCATTGCTTCAGAGAAGTTCAACCAGAACTCTATGTAGATAATACAAAGATAAGATAGAAACCTTTTGTATTAAGATAATACAAAAAGAAGTCCCTAAACTTTGAAAGGTGCTAGCTGCCTTATTGTTTTCTTCTTCTCCTAAAGAAAAAGGAGCAGAAAATCTATGAGTAATAGTTAAAAAATAGTTCTGACAAAATAAAAAATGATGAATGATAATACTAATTAGAAGTATGGTTGTGCTGCTTAGATTATAGGCTATTTTGTTCTCAAAGGGTGGGGCGAAACTTAAAAAAGTCAACCTGTGGATTATTAGGAAGAATTCTTTGAGCCAATGTGAGGAAGGGAAATCCCTCTTGTATGCCTATAAAAACAATTCAATAGAGTGGTTGGTAATATCAGTTTTGTAATGATTAGTCTTTTTCCCTATTAGTACCTTTCTTCTAGAAAAAGGAATGAGTTTAATTTTAGTGGGGTAGCACCCTTTGGTATATTATGCAAACTCACTAAAAGGTCCAAACACCCTGCGCTTGGCTTGAACTTAATGTTTGGCACCAAGAACATCTGAAAAGAGGCCCACTGATTTACCCTCATTAAAGCCAACATCAGCCAGGGGGAGTTCCCCTCCCTCAACCAATCTGAAGATTTTTTTTTATTAGTGATAGGTTTTTATTCAATTTATTCTTAGACCTAAAGATTTTTTTCCAAATTTTTTTTTTATTCAAATATTGGATTTAATTGATTATTCTATATGAAATTGACAAAATAACAAAAATTTTAATTTTCTGGTAAGTTCTTTTTTAAGTTAGTGTTAAGTCTCAATATTGATGGATAGATGATGATAATGAAACACTTTTTTACTCGTAGTTGAAGGATGATAGGGGATAGGAATGTTGTTTCATGCATGGAGATAGTGAGGAGATTTCTTACCTATTGTTTCTTGAATACTAATTATTGAATAAAAATATTGGATTAAAATTTTTATTGTTCCCTGTTAATGGGCCAAATACGACTCTGGGATTTTCTTTAAGTTTACTTTTTATGGATTGTTTAATAATAAAGGCCCTTGTACTTACCTGAATGTGTCATGACTAGAATCATATGTAGCTCTAAATTTGAAGAACATCAAGTAAATTGTACCATAAGAAGCAACAAGGAAAACAATCTTCATACATGTATTATAAACAGATATGAAATTGGTGAACAGGTCAAGATATCTAGCTGTAAAGACCAGGGCAAACAACAGTTGTGATTTCAATGATATCCCTGAAAGATTTTTTTAAAAATAAAATAAGCAACTTACCAAAGTAACATTAAAAATAAGAAAAAAAAATCCAAATTTGTATGCTTGTATCAGAACTAAATCCATGGCTAGTCTCAAAGGCTGGATGACTATTATCGATTGTTTGACTCCAGCTCATGAAAGTAATGACAGCCAGACAGCTGAACACTGAATTGAAAAATCTTTCACATTGAAAGGCTCTGATTGAATTGAGCAGATGTGTATGGTGGGTAGACTGCCCAGGAATACATCAAACCAATACTAAACCCATGGTTGTTTTGTTAATAGACATTGCACATTAAACTTGGTACCAAAACAATACAATGGAATAGCATGTATTACTTTTTGCATAGCATGTCCTGTAGAATATGAGAATAAAGTAATATTTCAAAGCCATGTCTAGTATCTTGCCTCCCAAGATGGCTTTGATTATACACTACTGAAACACATTATTGAGCTGGAAACCTATGGTTAGGCCTATCTTGCTGTCAACATGGATCTTGCTGGTCCTTTGCATGGCAAAAAATATATAAGATGAAATAACCAATTGTGCTGAAAATCTACCTTGTTTATATTATATTAACGTAAAGAGCCTGCTAAAATCCCTTACAATGCCACTATGATATGGTAGACTAAAGCACTACCACAAACCAATACAACCCATAATAGTAATATATAAATACTACCACTAATACTATCTATTCACTGTGGCACCAGGCCAACATAGCAGCACATGCTCCTCCTCCTTCCCAATCTATTCAATGCTTACCTCTTTACCCTCCTCTGAGAACTGAAAAGGTGTGACTGCCTTCATCTTTTATGTGCAGTCACTTGCTTTAGGCCATGTGTCATGCTGGACAAATGCTCTAAAGAGGATAGACTGGGTATGCAAATTTGGAGCTGTTCCAGCATAATGAAATGGTTTTGGGTCAGCCCTCCATAATAGCTCCTTCCTCTGTCCATATTCCCAAAAGGAAAACACTGTTTACTTGACCTCATAGTTGTGTCAGGGTGGAATTTTTGCAAGTTTGTTACCCAAACTTTGATTGCAAATGGTGCTGAAGGGGATCTTGAGGTAAAGTGCCCCTCAAGTAAATAATAACCTAATGAATGACAAAGCATTGCACTGGAAAGGTGAGAATGACAGTGTTCATCTGTACATACACCTGCTTCTTAGGTTACCAGTCACCTTTTTCAGTTTAATTCAAGGTTTGATGATGACAGGTTATGTAAGGTTAGATTAGGCTTCGTTAGGTTAGGTTTTTTAAACCCATTTCTGATATTTATAACCAAATTTAACCTAAACATCATCATAGCTAGCATAATACTGAAAAGGCTGACTCACAAGGCTAATTGAATTCAAGCAGAGAAAAAGGAGTTTGGACTTTCCCTGGTGATTTTTGCCATTAACCAGATTTCGGACATTCACAGTAACATAGGAACATACAGGATTTTTTTACGCCATTTTTTTTAAAGATTTTTTTTATTTATGCCTCAAATACATTGTCGGTTCTATGGTTTGCCAGGGGGGGGGGGGGCAGGGAATTTATTTTATATATACAGTCACCTGCTTCTTAGGAGACTTTCATATGTATACAAATATGTTTCAAGGTAACAATACTAACAGATAAGCACCCAAATTGGGGCCAGAGGGAGTGATTTTGGTTATAACCCTGTTAAGTAAAATGAAAAAAAACCATAAATTTTGAAAAAAAACACCCCATTTCAGAATTTTTACTAAAAAACACAAAAACAAATACACCCCTAGATTTTTTAAAAATACTTTATTTTGTGTTTTCATTTAAAAAAAAAATGGCTCCCTTCCCACCAAAGTTTTGAACTGGCACTCCTGCACTTGAATCTTGATTTTCAGGAAACTTGCTCAACTGAGAAAGAGCAGTTATTTTTCTTTTTGATTCTGAAAATTTGTCTAGAAATGCCTATCCTAGGTGGTGATTCTATCTATGCCATCTCAATCCCGCAATCCCGCAAAAAAAAAAAAAAAAAAAAAAAAAAAAAAAAAAAAAAAAAAAAAAAAAAAAAAAAAAAAAAAAAAAAAAAAAAAAAAATGCTTGAATCAGGTAAAGGCCTACATTTTATGGACTTTAGGCTGACCTACTGTAGTAAGATATGTTACAGAAAAAGAATTGTACTAGAAGATTGGCACAAAAAGCAAAAACAAAAAACAACTGAAAAACATTAGATAAATTTTCTAAGTATATTCAGCAAGATCTGAAAACATGTTCCATTCCTTACAGAAAACAAATATTATTTCTATTGTACTATTTCATCCACGAAGAAATTAGAGTTGATATTAATGTTGTTTTTTTTATTTTTCCCTGAGCAGTCTTAATCTGATTGAGCAACATGAAACAAAGAAAATTAATCTGATTGAGCAACATGAAACAGAGAAAACAAGAGTTCAACCATTCACAACTGAGATTTTTGTAAAGCATAAGCACAGGTTCCTTTCTCACATTTAGAGATAAAACCTCAAGTAGCTTAAGGAGTCACTGATGCAGAACTGTTCTTTCTTTGTCAATGATTCTTAAGTAGGCTACCCTTTATTGAAGGTACTGAACTTATTTGGTTGTTTTTAATAAGGCAATAATGCTAAAATAATAAAAGTAAGGTCATGTACACTCAAAAGCATATTTAAAAAAAAAAAAAAAAAAAAAAAAAAAAAAAAAAAAAAAAAATCAGTGTAAGGAAATTTAAGGGTAGGGGCAAACAAACTTAGAAAAAGAATTTAAAAGAATGTCATCAAATTGCTTTTCAATATTATTTCTATTGGGGTCAGCCCTCCATAATAGCTCCATAATATAATAATAGCTCCATAATATATGGAAGATCAGAATATGGATATCTGGAGCACATGCAGTAACAAAACTGCTGCATGTAAATTGCCCATTGTAGTTATATTTTAGGACAATAAGGTTTGCATTTTGGACACAACAATCCTAGACAACCTTACCATATTGGAGGTGGCCTACTTGAAGCTGTAAGTGAGAAGGACCTGGGATTATTGCTGATGACAAACTCAAGCCACACACAAGTTCAAGTTGCAAAAGTAAACCAAGCCCTAGGGCTCATAAAACAAATGTTTACAACCAAGAAGCTGTACAAAGCTATTGTATGTCCACACCTGAAATTTAGAATGACCCTAGCATCTCCCCATTATAAAATGGACATTAAAGCACTCAAGAGTGTCCAAAGGTGAGCAACAAAGCTCATGCCAGCTTTACAAGACAATCAGTATAAGGAACGCCTTGAATCCCTCAAACTCCCCACCCTAGTCTATCAAAGGAAGAGAGGATACGCAATTGCTACTTGCAAACTGCTAGAAAACAACATCTAGTCAAGTTTTCTTCTCATCCCTCACAAGTATGACAAAAGGTCACACAAAGAAGCTGCAAGTCCCCCATTGCCATCAATGTGAGCACAAGCAATTCTACTCTGTACTTGCCATCCCTCACTGGAACAGTCTCTCCAAAGCCACCATCCAGTCCCACACCATAAATGTGTTCAAGAAAGTAGTTGACCAGGACTGGGCTAATGCAGAGTGTAGGCTAACCTTGGATGCCAAATCATAGTCATATCACACCACCAGCAAGATGTTCCACAGGAGGCTCATCACCACCTTATCTTGCTGAACATACAATTTAAGGTAATATGCTCCATGTAAGTTATATACAACTGGATCTGTAATGATTGCTCTTGTGCTGATAAAGTTTAAACCATAACCCTAAATATTTTAATGTTGTGTCTGGATAGTATCTGCTTACTTGTCTTATTCTTCCATATAGGCTTAGTATAAAAAGTGTCTTTAATTTATAGTTATTATATAATTAAATAGTTTTTATTATTTTCTAATTTCTTTCTTCAGATGCAAGTACATGCTACCCATTTTATAATTACTGTACCAAAACAGATTACTTAAATTGCAGCCTGGAGTGATCTATGGATTTCTCCTTGTAGAGCTCCAGAGTTGATGATTTGAGTTGAATAAAGATTCTTTAGTGACCAGGTGCACTGTGCTGATCCATAGCTTCCCAGTTGAGTTTACACCCTCCAGAGGACCACTCAGCATCCAGTCTTATTTAAAGATGTCCAAAGATTCAGCATTAACAGTTTTTTCAGAGAGTTTATTCCAAGTTTTGATGATTCTTGAAGAAAAGAATTGAATGCAGACTCTGGATAGGGTAGGCTCAACTGATGATCTCTAGCTCTTGAGTTGTTTAGCCCTCTGGGAGTGTATTAGCCCTCATTAACTTATAGGTTTAAATGGCATCACCTCTATTTCTCCTGAATACAAAAGTTGGTGGTTTTGACTTTGCTAGTCTTGCAGGGTAGGAAAGTTCCAGCATGCCAGATATCACTTTAATGCCATGACTCTGCACATCTTCCAACACTTTTATATCTTCTTTAAAATAAGGAGAGGCTAGAGACATTTCAGCTTCAAGCTTAGGATGCACAAGTCCCTTCTACAGATAGATTTTTTCTTTTCAAAGTCTTTATAGGAATATTATGGTAAAGTCTATTAGGAGAAGTTGTTTTGCTTTAGCTTTTCATGAAAGCCATGATCATAAGTTTATTTCCATTAACTCAGCATTTCATTTGACACCCTTATCCAGGAAGATACAATTTTTCAGCTACAATAATCTAGTTAAAACCAATGGTGTTTGGTAATAAAATAGCTTATAATTTAAAATTGTAAAAATATGATAGTAAGATAGCTAGCCTTATTATTTTTTATTATAAAATAAAGACTGGTAGGATTGATATGGCAAAGTAGGGTATAAGAGTGCTGTAATTGATTTCCACAGCTATGATCAACACTATCAAGGTACATATGATCTTGATTAACTTTAGGATTAAAATTTGAGAGAAATGTTCCAGAGAGCTGTTAGATATGAAATGGTAAAGTTTAGAATTAGATATTTTAGGGCTAGGATCCAGAAATCTTTCAGCCTGTGACTGTATTAACATTAAATATGAACAGGCCCCAGCTCAGGATGTTTTGTCAAGCTACAAATGATTTGATGTCCATACCCTACCCACAGGTGAGATAAAATGCATTCTTCTGATATTCTTGAAAAGTTCCAGGTTTTCTGAATTAAGCTGATACCTAAAAATTTAAATCATTTGATGCACCTCTTGTTGCTGTTCAGAATATACAAGCTGCTACCCTTTTAATGTGTCCTAGACCTACTTAAAGGGGCCATATAGTCCTAGAGCATAAGCAAAACTGTATATTTTGTTGGTTTGCATTATTTTGGGTTCATAGTAAACAACAAATTTATATACTATATAATAAACAACAAACAAAATTTTCCCATTGTCTCTTTAGTAGAGTTCTGATGCAAGGGCTTCTTCATATTTTGAAAAGTATTTGAGGTAGGTGAATAAAACCTACAGGTAAAAAACCAGGGCCTAAAATATTGGCCTAGCCCATGAAAGAGTTGTCAAGCAAGTATCTCTACCCTTTCCAAGTTTCAAGGGCTTAGAAGATTAAATATTGCCTGATCTATACCTATTTATCAGAATTTTGACAAAACAAGTCTGACCATAATTTTGGGTTTTTAATATTCAAAATGTAGTTCCTTTTTTTTTCAACAGGTTCTTAAGCCATATCAGCCTTCTCCCTAAATTTAATAGATTTAGAGATCTTCAAAACTTTATAAATTGGGATAGAGCAAAGGTATGAAGCCCAAAATAGCTTCTTGTACCTCATTTGAGCAGTAGCTATAGCCTATTTCTCAAGATTTCACTTCATAACTCAAAGACTGTAAAAGTTCACAAAGATTAATGCTCCTTGGAGGGAAAGGGGTAAAAGTAGGAACTTCCAGATACATTCCCAGGAGTGCCACTTAGGCACTAGACCTATTCCTGGGGGGTAGCATTCACCTAACTCAACTATTTTCCAAGATCAACAGAAGTCTATCTAGAATTTTACCTCTCTTTAGTTAGTCCATTAGGCTAATTTTATCCCACTTCCCATTAGGATAATATTTACACAATTCAATTACTTACATAGAGACAAGGTGAACACTCTCCTGAATGCCATATTTTATGTTCTTTTCAATCAGTATAATCATTTCAATTACAAATAGACTTCACCCTTGATTGTCCCATATCTACTCCTAATTAACATATTTCTCAATTATTTTGCATTTATGATGCTTTTCCTAGTAGAAAGAAATTAATTACCAGTAAGCAGAAAATCTGATTGTAGAGGAATTTCATGTCTATGGGATATTATATAAAACAACTACTACTAACAATGCACAGCAGCCAGGGCCTTTGGGACAATCTGAGCAAAACAACAGTGAGTTCACCATCTGTTGACAGTTTCAAATCAAATCTCAATAAGGAATGGGAGATGATGACTCATGCAATGGGATGAAGCTGATGTCCTGCAGCCCTATCATCATCACTAACTGGCACACACTGGACTAGTCCATATTGCTAGCAAGTGCAATTTAAGGTAAAAACATGGCAAGAAAAACTCTATGATTTTTACAACTCTAACCAGAATTCTTTGATTGGTTAAATAGAGACCACAAAAATACTGACATGTCATCTACAAAAATCTCTAACTTGGTCAGGAATACAGCAGTTTTACCAACTCCTGTCATGTATATACAGATGGCACCACAATTTTTTCATTTGGTTAAATAAAGAGCATGGAAAAATGACAATGTTTGACTTAAAAAATGATTTATGAATTCAGATGTTTCAGATGTTTTAACTGCCTGGGTCCACATTTGGACTTCCTGGTCTTTTATTCTTTCTATAATCATAGCCAAAAATGGCTCACCCTGATCTGAGGGTCCTAGCCCCTCATTCCAAACATAAGATAATCCTAATCTATCTAAAACATTTTTTATTTGATACAGCCATAATCTTTTACGTTTCAACAGTAGCATCTCCAAATAAGCTGCTTTTGCTATATATAGTCTAAGAAATACATAAAAACTAAAAGAAAACAATAAAACAATGAAAGTCTTACTTTATAACATGCAAAATGTCTCACAAATCATATTACAATGTTTGCTTTGATTATTATCTGGTTCTTAAAATTAATTCAAAACAATATTTTGGTAAATTATGCACTCAATAAAACATGGAGATAAATTCTGGAATGATAAGATCACTGGTTCAATCTAGGAGTGGGGTAATTTTATTTCTGATGAATGAAAGGTAAGTTTAAACTTTCCCCCCACCCCCCCTAGTGTGCAAATATATACCATGAATTGGTATATATAGGGGTGGGGCTCAAATTCATTTCTGACAAAAATGATTATTATATTTGTTAAGAGCATAAAAAAATGCATTGAGTGGTATATTGACTTTAGTCATAGGCTAACTCAATAGGCCTAATATGATTTGGTGAATATTTACCCAAAAATGATCCTCTTGTTTCAACCCATGTATCAGCAAAATAAATTGACTGAGATGAAATCAAGGAATGGGAAATATATAATTTGGGCCATATATTTGCAAATTAGCCTAGGGGGAATTGGGGATAAACTATAATGGATCTGTAGCCTAATCAAAATGTTTTAACAAGACCTATAATAACTCTTCATATCATGAAGCAAGAATTTGTTTTAACATGTTTCCTTCTTAATAGCCCCTAATCTAGGCTTATAGCCTTTTGAATTTTAATTGGTAAATGAATGGCTTGAAAATAAGCCTACTAAGTCCTTGTCTTCCAGGTTTCCCAGGAAGGGAAGCCTTCTTTCTCTGCCACCATGGACTAGAAATCAGTATTTAGTTAAAAATTTCTATGTTATGGATGTAACTCAAAAGCTTGGTGACCTACACAAAAAGGTTTCTGCAGACGCATTTTGTAATATTGGCCCTGACCACGGTCTTTTATTAGTTTAAATTAATTGCAAGTGTTTGTTTAGTTCTTTTTTATTATTAGCCTATGTTTATAGCCTACTCCACTTGTTCGTCTTGTAGTTGCGGCTAATAAATGATTGATTGAAGGGAGTGACTAGTGAGAATGAATTACCAGCACAGGACCGTGATTTCCAAATTTTCAACAAAAGGATTATAATTGCCACTAGGTGAGAAACATCTCCTAAAAGCCGGAATATGTTCATTTTGCTCTATTAGGATGACTTCCTTTCTTCTGGAAAAGAAATGAAACACCTCATCAGAAGAACTTAAAGCCATCTTTACATAATTTTTAGACAGCGCTGTTTATAAACATTCTGGCAAAATCTTTTGAAAACTTAGAAGGCTTCAATGGTTAGTACTGGCTAAATATGTGTTTTATTATCTGGAATTAAGGATTTTTTGGCTTATAAGGCAGAGATAAAAGGGTAAATTTGCAAGAGTTTAAATTATTGACCTATCTAATAAAGAGATATACATTTTGAGTTAGAATTGCACCCTGAATCCAATTCTAATAGGCCTATTTGTTTGCATTGGAATTGGACTTTATGCAAGTTTATGTTTATTTGTATTCAGGATACAATTCTGACTCAACATTTTTTTTTGCTAACCATTTTTATATTTCTTAAATGTCAGTAATCTAAACTCTTTCAAGAGTAGCCTAGGCTACCAATAAAAGATAGCCTATACATTTCATTCAGGGTTTAATGTTATTTCTAAATCTAATAGCCTAACCATAGCATTGAAATTATGGTAAATTTACAGGTGGTACTGTAACTTAGCTAGGATGAAAGTGAAAACTTTGGTAAATTTCTACCAAATAATATTATTGAGTTAGAAATAAAGTGAATACACCATTTGATGCCTTTTTTTATGCTGATTATGAATATAATAATCATTTCTATTGGAAATGAATTTCAGCCCCCCCCCCCTATATATGCCAATTCAGGGTTAGGTTAGGTTGTAGAAATATAGCCTATAGGCCTACCTGAATTGGCATATATAGGGGGGGGGGACTGAGATTCATTTCCAATAGAAATGAATACTATATTTGTAATCAGCATAAAAAAAGGCATTGAATGGTATATTCACTTTATTACCTTAAATTGCACTTGCTAGCGATAGGACAAATCCTGTGTCCGCCAGCTTCAATGATGATAGTTAATCATCATCTGTGGCATCCCAAATGGTGCACCACGGTTTGTTGAGCCACTCCCTATCCACTGATGACTTGAATGCATCCACGCTGGTAGAGGTTACTGTTTTTTCACTAAGGGAGTTCCACAAGCTGACAACTCTATTTGAGCAGAACTTGTTCCTTAGTCTGGTGTTGGCTCGTTTCCGGAAAAGCTTTTGAGAATGACCACGAGTTCTATTTGAATTGTCCAGTTGGAAAAGGCCAGGAATGGTATCCTCAGCATTTAGAAGCTTGTATGCTGTTATCACATCACCTTGTTTGCAGCAATATGTTAGAGATGGTATTCTAAGCTTACAGAGACGGGATGGATAAGGGACATCATAGAGGTCTCTAATATATTTTGTTGCCCTCCTCTGGACCAATTCTAGAGCTGCTTGGTCTGTCTTATTGATTGGGCATGCAATACACATTCCAAACTCTAGCCTTGGTCAAACTAGACTCTTGTATAGCTTGGTCATAACAGTTGGAGATCTGCTAGTGAACGTTCTTTTGATTAAGCCAAGCATCTGATTAGTCTTCGAAATAGTCGCTTGTGCATGAATATGAAATTTCAATTCGTCGTCTACCAGGACACCAAGATCTCTCTCTGCATGGCTGCTGGAAATGGAATTTCGGGACCCATCCCTACAATCCATATGGTACTGAGTGTGTGGGTTTTTCTTCTCAGGGTGGAGAGTCTTGCATTTTGATGCATTGAATTCAAGCCTACAAATATTAGTCCAGTGAGTGAATGTATTGAGGTCCAGTTGGATCAACTTAATATTCTCTGCTGTGTCTGCATTACCGATAAGTTTCAAGTCATCAGCGTAGAGAAGCTTACTTTGTTGTTTAGGATTTTTGGCATGTCATTTATATATATATTAAATAAAGTCGGACCCAAAACTCTGCCCTGGGGGTCAATAATATGACTAAACTGTGCCTGCATTAGTCAATAATATGATTTGGTAGAAATTTACCAAAACTTAATTTAAAGTCTTTTTTATGCTCTTTCATAATTCAATAATTGCTTCTGTTGCAAATTGCATCTTACCTTACCTCAAATTACCTTAAATTGCATGTCCAGCAAGATAAGGTGGTGTTGAGCTGGTAAAGATTTAGAATTGTGAGTTCTGATAAGGAGACATGTTAAGAAACCAATTCTTACTTTATAATATGTATAATGATCCTAGTTAACAGATTATCCAAGGGGAGAACCTTTATCATCAATTCTTTCCTCTTTTTCCAACTTAAAAAAAAATCAATTTTTTTCATGCTAAAACTCAATGCATAAATCTTTTGAAATTGCCATTATAATTTTTTTTTATAGATAGTGTTCATCCCCATCATCGTTAATTCCTTTTTTTTTAATGATAGATAAAGCAGTGGCAAAAATACAAAATATTGCTATAAATATACATATATATACAGAGTATATACCCCCACCTCCCTAATGACTATTAAAATCAAATTTTCTATATACTATTCAACATTAATGGAATGAAGGATAAGGATGATTCTTTAAACCAGAAACTATCTAATTTCAACATTTTGTTTCTACAAGAACATCTTTTGCCCTTGGTGAGTTTGAGCTCCCTTCACAGGAGTAAAGAACACTTGGTTTTCACTAGAAGTGCCCAAAAAACTTCTGGAGACCTTCAGGCGAGCTGGCATGCTTATTAAAACATAAACTAGTCCCACTATCCCCTGTGTGTTATCATAAATGTGATTATTTCATTGCAATCTGTTTTGCTGACCCAGTTCTTATTAACATATACCTCTCTTTGGAACCAAAGATCCTTTTCCTTTCTAACAAAGTATACTAAAGCATGTGCATTGCTAAAGACCCTTCTTGTTAGTGTTGAGAGTAATAGATTGGATTGGATCCTGTTAGGCAATATGAACTGTGATATAAAACTGTACCTCAACATGGACTGATGCTTTTTGGTTTTGCTACCTGATGGCTATATTGGGTTTTGGATAAAGATGCATCCCATTCATACATACATAATAGCGGTTCATTGTCTGATATTGATCACTGTGTTGTTTCTTCTGATGTTTCCATTAGCAATATTCACATTGACCAGGATGAACATTATTATGACCATCTGCCCCTTTCAGCCACTGTCATCATCAATATGACTTGGGCTGAACAGGCCTTATGTACTAATTACAAAAAGTGGATAACCAAGAGAGACTGGAATAAAGCAGACTGGCCTCTATATTTATCAACCCTTCAACCCTTCTCTTCTTTATCTACAATTAAAGTTCCATTTAATTTACTCTGTACTAGTGTTATATCCTCACAAGCTTGAGTTCAGCTCAATATATATTACAGCCAGATTGGTCCTGCCTGAAAAAAGCTGAAGAAGTGGCTGTCCTGCTGTGTTGTTTTAAGCTTAAGACTAGAGGTTCAATATGGAAATCTGACCCTGATTATAAAAATGTGAAAAATCATGCAAAATTGTGGTTTAGAATTTGGGTAGTATGTGGCTGCCCTTTAAGGGGTCACTTTTTTGACATTAAACAGAAAACGAAGTTGGAGTTTAAATGTTATCTTTGTAAAGTAAGGTACAATGGTGTAGAATTTTCAAAAACCTCTAGTCAGTGGAAACAAGTGATTAATGTTGTGAAATTTGATTCAACTCCTAATGCTGATTGGATCCCTTATGCTTCTTGGATTAATCATTATAATAATATTTTTAATATTATGAATTATGCAGTTCACTCTCAGTTTTTTAGCCTCTGTTCTTATGTATTACCTGCAAAAATTTACCAAGGCCATGTGCCTCCTGTTTCTGCTGACTGTGTGATTTGTTGTGTTAAGAATTTAAAATCTAAATCATGTGATACTGACAGTATTAGTGTTTTCACCCTTCATATTGATTTGAAAGAATTGATTTATCATTTGCAGTTATTATTTCAAATTTGTCTATCTATGTCTTTGGTGCCTGATTCCTTTTCGTGCAGGAGTGTCACTTCGATTCTTAAACATGGGAATCCGACTTATTGCACATCAAATAGACCTATTACGGTAGCCTGTTTGCTGAGCAAAGTTTTTGAATATGTCCTGCTTCCTGAAATTCTTCCAAAAGTTGATGATGTGTCCAATCAATTTGGGTTTAAACCAAAATTGGATGCAAACATGTGCATCAAATTCTTACTTCTTTTTTAATTCAAGCACAAAAAGATGGATCTGAAGTTCATTTATGTGCATTAGATATTTCAAAAGCTTTTGACTTGGTTTGTCATAGCCAACTATGGTATTCTCTTACCCAGCTTGGAGTGAATTCATCTGTTATATGTGTCTTTTGTTTTTTGGCATGTAAATTCATATGTTCAACTTTGGTCAGGAGAGATCTTTTTGGAAATATTCCTATTCGATCTTGACTTAGGCAGGGAGGGTTTCTGTCACCATACTTTTTTAATGCTTGCTTTTACCCTGTGCTTTCTTGTATTTTTCCATTGTGTTTTATGGGTCTAACTAATTTATCTTATATTGCTTATGCAGATGATTTATTGCTTATTAGCTGTTCAAAATTCACCCTAGCTAAGTCTACCCAGTTTGTTTCTAAGCCTTTGGAAAAAATTGGCCTTATGCTTAATGCTGAAAAATGTGAGTATTTAGTTTTCAATGCTAAAAATCCAAGTAGTGATTTGAGTTGTAGTTCTTTTTCAGTTAAGCTGGCTCCTGCATTGCGTTGGCTTGGGATTAGTATCTGCTCTTCTATTCCATCTATCCATGCTAGTGCACTTGCAGATATTAAGAATAAGCTTAAAGCAGGCTATGCTAAAATTGTCCCAAATCACGGCTGACATTCTTGTAAGGCATTGGCTTAACTCTATTCTACATATTGTGACCATTCCATTCTTTTTCTATCAGGTTTGCGCCCATTTTTCAATACTAGTGATATGCAAGATATTAGAGTTTTGTATTTCCATTATTTTAAATATCTTTTGTATTTGCCTTGTTGGTATTTACCTATGCTGTCATTCTTAAGAAGCTGGCAAACCCGTCACCTTCTGCTGCTGGGAGAAAAGCTTTTATTGACAATCTATGTAACAACAATTCAAGCATAACAGATCATGTTAGTGAGCTGAAGCAAACCCAAACAGAATGGCGTATAAACCTGAAAGACAAACAAGCAGCCGAAAAACTGAGTGTTGCTATTCTAAACGGTGATAATGCGACTTTGGACCCCGAAATGAAAACTCCTACCTTTTCTGGTATAGCTAGACTTGTACCCACAGAAATTGATGCTGATGCTCTATTAGCCGTGGTCCCAAATTGTGTTAAAGCAGAGCAAATCCGAGGAACCAGGTCCTTCAAAACTGCAGTTTTCCCTTAAAAGTGATCTGCAACATGCAATGAGGAACTCACCCTTGATAGGATACGAAAGAATTCATATTGATGAGTTTATTAATGTCCTGCGCCAGTGCTTCAACTGTCAAAACTACGGACACCTAGCGTCGAAATGTGAAAACTCTCAACGTTGAGCTAGATGCAGCGAAGAGGGGCATGCATCAGAAAGGAGCATCCTTGCGAAAATCCTATTTGGTGTGCGCTTTGCAAATCCGATAAGCACCCTGTTATAGCATCCGTTGTCCCGAAGTCCTGAAAGCAATGAAGAAACCGCAATGACAAGAGCCACCATTTCATCTCTTAAAGTAATATCTTGGAATATGAAAGGAAATCTGCGTGATAAGGTGCCAATTATTAAACAATTTGCCAAGGATCATGACATAGTTTGCATACAAGAACACTTCTTAAGCAAGGATAGCTTGGATTGTATCAAGTTCTCTGACAAGCATTGGTTCTTTATTAGAGAAGCGAAATCAAGTGGTAGAGGAAGGCCATCTGGAGGCATTGCTATTGTAATTAAAGATCACATCTCTGCCAAACTTGTCGAGCAGCAAGACAGTTTTATCTCAGTGGACGTCTATGGTCTGGTTCTGATCTGTGTTTACCTTCCTACTAATTACAAAAATGACCGATCAGAGAGAAAATTCAACCTATTCTGCAAGAAAGTTGCTAAATGTGTGTTGAGAATAAAGCAGTTGGGTCATGACTATTTAATTATGGGCGACTTCAACTGCAACCTTACTGACACTGACAGTCCTAGAACACAAATAGCTTTAGGAGTCTTACCAGATGGCTTCAAGGTTGTGGATAAAGATAAAAAACTTCAGTTATTGTTATAAAAGTGGCTCTGTATCTAATCTCGACCATGATTTCTTCTTCTTCTTCTATTTAACAGCAGGCGGGCTTTTCAGTATAACTATTTAGCCCTTTTCCTTTTGCTTCACTCTGAGGGCTACAGAGCTACTGGCTTGATTGCCTCATATTTATTAGATATATTCAGATATCTTTCAGCAGATCTTTCGACTCTAGGAGTTCAAATATAAGATGATAGATGTCGATTTCTATGCTCTGTGTGCAGGTATAGTTGGCTAGGCTCTTGGCTGATAGTGGGATTTTGTGGTGTTTGAAGTATTTTAACAGTTTACAAAGCAAGGTATGTTGTGCAGACGTCAGCATATTACATTCAAATAGGCAATGGTCAATTGTTTCATTATTCATGTTACAATGCCTGCAAAGAGGGGACAGGGGAATTGAACCACTTGAATTAGAAAGCTTATATGAGAATGCAAGGAAATTTAGTCCATTTGTTCCAGAACGAATTCTATGATAAATTTTAGAGAGATACTTATTGGGAAAGGGGGAAAGGATAGGATTAATCTTATTAAAATTAATATCTGATAGCCTCCATCGGTAAATATCTCTAATTGGGATTGGTCTCCCACTTGGCTGGTCAATTTATAGCATTTTTTGCTATTTCATCAACCTGATGATTACCACTTATGCCAGAGTGGCTAGGAATGTACTGAAAGTAAGTTTTTATGCCACTTGAAGCAAGATTATCAATAATACTGAGACAATGATAAGTGTCAATGTCCAACTTATATTGAGGAGCTGAGGCCAGCAACTCAAGGCTTGATAAAGAGTCGGAATAGATGATAATATTATTCAAATTATCAATCAAAGGTTGTTTTGCTTAAGGTGTTCTAATGCCATGATTATGGCATTTAACTCAGCAGACATTATAGATAAATTATTAAATAATCTCTCTCCCATTGCAATTTTCAGGTGAGGAAGGAAAACACCACTTGCAACCTTCTCATCCATTTTTGACCCATCAACAAATATTTGGAAGTGATTTTTATAGGTAATTGTATTAAGTTCTGCAAATTTTTTCTGGACAAAAGCAATGGGGGTTAAATCTTTATTCCATTTTGAAAATTCAGTATTTATTATGGGAAATGACCAGTTCCATGGAGGGGAATGGGGGAAACTAGGTGTGCAATAGACTTTGCTGGTACAGGGAACTTCTTTTGAATATTGGCATACTCATCTGCAATACCTCTATACATGGCTGGATTTCTTAACCAATTATGTAATGTGTGTGAGCTATTTGATTCAATTTTTGTAAGATGTTTTATCAAGAGAAAGCTACGTCTCTCCCTTATTGTTGTTAATCCACTCTCCATAAGCAGGAAACTTGGTGCTTGTGGGTTTCCTAAGACCAAATATGAGACGTATTATATCATTTTGTGTTGTTTCAATTTTTTTGCATCTGGGTCTTTGCACATGCACCATAGACAATGAGCCCATAGTCAATATGGGGTCTTATATGTGATTTATAAAACTGGAGTAAGGTTTTTCCCTTACAACCCCAGGGTGTGGAAAGAAGTCTTTTTAGTATATTTGCTTTTCTATAACATTTTTTTTATTGTGTTTGAAATGTGGAGGTGGAAATTAAGTTTTTGGTCAAGCATGAGACCTAGGTAATTAAACATTATTATCTTCTGGAATAGTTGTTTTATTTAGAGTTAGTTTTGCATTAACATGGTTTCTCTTCCGGTGAAATTGGATTATTTTTGACTTGGTGGGTGCAATGGGTAAATCTGAATGTTGAGAGAATTTTTCAAACTGGAAAAGTGACTTTTGCAGATTTGACTGTGCTATCTGAAAGGTGTTGCCAGATGACCATAGCACCAGATCATCAGCATATTGTAGATTCGTGTGGGTAGGTTCATGTCCAGAGATATAGGGCAAAAGGGAGGCAACTGAGGACTGCTCCCTGAGGTAGGCCTTTGGATATTGTCTTTTGGGGTGAAGAGGCTGAACCAACACAAACAATGAAACTTCGCACTTCTATGAAGGATTTAATAAAGGATACTAGCTTAGGAGGTACTCCAAGGTTTGCAAGTTTATTCAAAAGGATTTGGTGGTTCACATTGTCATAAGCTCCTTCAAAATCTAGGAAAGCTGCCACTAGGATATTATTTTTTGAGAAAGATTCATTTATTGCATTTGTTAGCAAAATGAAAGCATCTGTTGAGGAGTGGTATTTCCTGAATCCAGTTTGAGTGTGTGGGATCATGTTATTTTCTCAACAAAACCAGAGGAGTCTGTGATAAATCATTTTCTCCATTATTTTCCCCATCACAGGTGTAATCATTATGGGCCTATAAGGACTCAGGGTTATCTTTTGGTTTATTTTTTTTAGGATGGTAGGGAGGGACGAACATTTCCATATATTGGGGAACCTAGAAGATGCCCCAAGCGTGATTATAACAATTTAGCAGTTCTTGTTTGTATGAAGGTGTGAGATTCTTTATCCATGTAGGGTGTATATTGTCATAGCTACTGCTAGTTTTGGACCTAATATGATGTATTGCATTATTCAATTCCTGGATGAAAATGGATTAGTTATGTACTCGGATCCTGGGCGTGGTGGTAAAAAGGGTTCATAGGAATTGTGGACAGTTGCTTTGATTATTTGATGTTAGCTTATTAACAAAAAGAGTTGCAAATAGGTTAGCCTTTTCATTATCATTGTCATAATGGGTATTATTATGTATAAGCTCATACAGGAGTGGGTGGGAGAAGTCTTTTTCCCACATATGTGGCTTATGACTTATGTATAATTGGCTCATTTGTTTCTCTGGAGAGATTATTTGCAAAAATTATTCCAGTATTTATTTAGCATCTATTATAGTCCTTTTTAGATTAGATTCTGCTTGTAATTTTTTTAAATATGTAGTAGGTGTTGGTTTTTTTTATGAATTCTGTCCTAGCTGCCTTTTTATCCTCCATTTATTTAGGCACTCATTTGTCCACCATGCTTTAGGAATTTGTTTAGGGAATGTTTTCTTAGGTGTTGTCCTGGGGATAGCATGATTAGCTGTATTTATTAGTAAAAAAGTCAATGCTTCAGCATGTGTGTCAACTGTTGTCTTAGAAATGCATGAACTTTGGGTGAAACTTGTAATTTCATCATTTAGCTTATTTTGGAAAATAGACCAATTTGCTTTAGTGTTGATATATTGGATGTATGAGATACAGTTTCAGCAGGTTCATTTAGGGAGCAAACAATAGCAAAATGGTCTGTACATAGACTATCAATTTTATTTATGTAAATTTTGTTCAAAAAATTTAAAGACAACAATTTGTAGGTCAATTGTGGAGAAATTGCCACTTTTGGGGTTGAAATAAGTATTCAGGTTTGGAGGGGTAGCAACAACTAATTCATTATTATTTGAAGTCATATGCTCAATAAATTTACCAGCTTTATTTGCTGGTTTATTCCCCACAAAAGGCTGTGGGCATTGAAATCTCCACAAATAATGATATTTTTTAACATATTAGAATTATTTATATAATTAAAGAAATCCTTGGCATCTGTAGTTTGGCCATTAGGGTTATAAAAGCTTATTTATGTAGGTTTTTAAATTATTCAGCCAAACACTTATACCAATTACATCAACATCATTTTCAAAATCTGGAAAATTGATGCCACAAAATTTTATATTATTATTAACTAATAAAGCTACACCTTATCCTTTTCTCTCTGAAGATCTATCCTTTCTCAGGATAGTATATCCCAGAGACTGATTGTTGATTTTTGGTTAAATGAGTTTCTTGGAGGCAAGCAATATTAATTGAATTATTATTCATAAATGATGTTAGTTCATTTAGCTTATTTTCTGTGAGTGATCTTACATTCCATTGGAGTATTGATAAATGTTGTGTTGTTGATTTATTCTTCATATGGATGTGTATCAATGTTCAGCTTTGTTAAGAGTAAAGCAAGATCTTTTTTTTGCTTGAATGAGCATATCATCTGGGATGTAAATTTTTGCCAATTCTGCAATAATTTTTTTTCTGTAGTTGATGTATGTTCATGGCCTTGAACTGCATTACAGTTTAGAATGAATAAGCATATATTTGGGGATTGCATTTTTGGTAGTGCATCCTGTTTTGTTGGTTAAAGGATTGATTCCTGGTAGTGTTTTCTGGTTTGTTTCTTCTTGGGAGGGAGGGCCAGGGCTGGCCTCATCTCACCGGACAAGGAGGCTTGTTGGCTTGGTGATTGCTTCTGATAGGGATTTGAGCTAGGGGGCTTAGAAGATGGTTTTTATATGGGGTGCTTGATGCATTGGGGGCATTTGACTTGGGGGTTTTGGTTGGTTTCATTACAGGCTTTTTTGGTATTGTTGGGCAGCATTTGCTTCCATTGCTGCAAAGGGGTATGGGATTGCCTTCTCTGTTGATATTTGGAGGTTAGAGCTCTTTTCTTGTATGCAGGGAATAATGATTTATTTGTAGATTCATGTGGGCCTTTGCAATTGATGCATGTAGGCTGAGTGTTTTGCAAGTTGTCAGCTCTTTTAGGATGGAAAGATTTACAATTACTACACTCTTGGAGAATTTCATTGCATTTGTTTGTTGTGTGTCCCAGTTTGAAACACTTCTGACACTGAATAGGCTTAGGTTTGTATTCCTTGTGTTGTTTTGATTTGCCCAAATAGGAATAATTTTTCTGGGATATCAATTTTATCCTTCAGTGTGAATAAGAAGGATCTACTAGTTTTTAGGCCATTAGAGTTGGGTTTTCCAAGTTGGGTAACATCCTCAACTGGGATTGTGTTTCCAGCCCTATCTGAAAGGCCTTCTTTTAACTCCTGAGTAGATATCTCTGGGGGAACATATAAACTACTATTTTTGTTGGTGATTGTTTTGGGTTCCAATTAGATGCAATAATTGAGGTATTCAGAAGGGATTTAAGGTTAATTATTGTATCTGCTGATTTCTGATCTTCTACAGCTATTAGCAGAGATCCATCACGGTTAATGTTAAGAGAGAACATTGATTTTAGCAATTTAAAAATTGCAACTCTTATTGCAGTGATCATTTTTATTTCAAAGGGGGTAGTGGGAGTAATTTTAAGGTAAATTCCTAAGTTTTTGGAGGGAGGATCTTGGGCAGGGAGAGGGGAAATGCTTTTAATTGGGGAGATTTTTTTCCTTTTTTAGAACTTCTAGAGAGGGACCTCTTGAAACCATTATCATCATTTATGGTTACATTAGCCCCTACACTTATCATTGTCCTATTCTCCGAATTGGAGCTATCATTTGAACTTTGAGAAAGTGTGCTTGACTAGCCAAGATGGGTATCTTTCACTATGGCACATTCACTGGAATTTGATTTGGGATCTGGGGGGACATTTTTTTTTGGAGGACTTCTAAAACATTGCCTATTGGAAAAAGCTTTAAACAGAGAAAAACAAAACTAAAGCAAGAAGGGAAAATGGAATGATATCAAACCGTCTGCACTATACTATGAGGAGGAGAACACCACAGTATAGCCCTGAGGATTAATTGAGCAGGATTGGTTTGGTATAACTGCTGATTAGAAGCGATAAATTCACAAGAAAATTTGTTTTTAATTTTTCTTATAGAGTTGCTGTTGCTTTTTGTCTTTTTGCTTTGTCATGTTGTTACATCATTCAATGTCCAGGACGAATCTGTGTCGGTACTAATGGGTGGTACACTTAGCAATCACTTACCTATATCCTTGAGTTTTGCTTGCCCGTTCTCTGAAGTAAAAAAAAGCGCAGCTCCAAAGCTCAAAGTTGTGCAAGATTGGAAGCTCGATGATGCTGCGATCCAACAGTATCAACAAGTGTGTAATAGCATTCTTGAAAAGACCCAAGTCCCTTTCCCGCTACTGATGTCCAACAGTGACATCCCGGCCGAAGAGCAGAAACTTCTGTTGAACATTTACTGTGCCTCAATATGCCATGCCCTCCGGTGTGCCGAATCAGTAGCCGTACCCTCTTGAAAAGTTCGAGGAAACACTGAAATTAGAGGATGGTCCGCTAACCTAAATTTAACAGAAGCATGCCAGACTGTAAAGTTCTGGTTTCGCCTATGGTGTGACAGTGGTAAGCCAAGATCTGGGCAAGTCTGGAAAGTGAAGAATCATACTAAACGTACCTTTGCCAAAGCCTTGTCTAAGAACCGTAGAGACATAATTGACGAATACAGCAAGAAAAGCAAGTCCAATCCCAAACTCCTTTGGCGGAATTTAGTGAAGCCCAAAGAATCGACCTCTGAGGTCCTCCTTCTAACAAAAGAGGCCTGGAATACTTACTTCACCGATCAGTTCAAAAGTCCCGACCAAGCGCTATGGAACTCTTACTGAAGTGAGCTAGATGAAATGCTAAAACTGCCAAAAGAGAACATGGTAGTTAATAGAAGTGTAATACGCGAATGCCTGAAAAAGCTAAAAAAGAAATTTTCGAGAGGCTTAGATAAAATTTGTGGCCAGCATTTGCTCTATGGTAGTGAAGAACTTCTTGAACATGTATCATTATTATTCCAAATTATCGTTACCAGAGGTATCATCCTGGATACCTTTTGCATTGGTGTAATAACACCCATTCTCAAACCAGGGAAGCCACCCTCCCAGTGCTCTTTATATAGGCCCATTACTGTGTCGACTACACTATGTAAACTATTTGAGCTTCTTATTCGTGACGAAATTAGAAGCAAGTGCTCGGTTCCCCCACACCAGTTTGGGGTTCCAGCGATCGCTTGGATGTGATCATGCCCTTTACTCGCTTGTGTCTATACTGACTGACGCTGAGAATGGCAACGATTCTTTAGTTTTAGCAGCCCTTGATCTTGCCCGTGCTTTCGATTCGTCTATCCACGAACATATTTTACTCTCTGCAGCAGAGCGAGGCGTAAAAAATTCGGTCATTGAACCCCTTGATTCAATGTATAGTAATCTTCGTGTTAGGATAAAGTGTCCTGGTTGGGATTGTGATATGCTTTTAGAAATTGATATACCAGTGAAAAAGGGTATTAGGCAAGGGGCAGTAAATTCACCAGATTTATTCAATAATTCCGTAATCGAAGTGCAACATGAAGCACCAACAACGTGTATTTTATGCGGGATTGACGTGTCGCTCATAGGTTATGCTGACGACATTTTAAACATTAGTAGAACCCTGAATGGAATAAAGAGTTGTTTTAGTGCATTAAAGGTAGAATATACTCGTGTCGGCCATACATTTAATCCATCGAAAACTGAATTGTTATTTTTCAATTATAAAGTGTTGACTGAGGACATATGCGTTATGCTAGATGATATGGAAATCAAACCTGTTCCATCACTTACTTACCTTGGAATCCCGATCGGTACGTCACTCAAGGCCACACGCGTACTTATTATCGCTGATACCCTTAGAAAAGCTCGTTCTGCATATGGAAAGCTTGTCCCGAGCAAGACGAGATTTAGTCGTGATATTTTAGCCCGATTGTATAATGCATTTGCTTTACCGAGTTTCTCTACATCTCTCCGTTTTGGAGCTGCTTCACACAGACAGAGAAGAAAAAGTTGCGCACGATTTATCTTAAATATGCTAAGTATCTGCTTGGACTACCACCATGGTCAAAAAACCGGTATTTGATCAGTAGATTTGGATTGATAGACCCTGCCTTGGCAGTTCCTGCCAGAGTAGCGAGTTTTCATAAAAAGTTCATGACTCTAGGTCATCCTTGGGTAACTCTTCAGGGACAGACTTGAGTTGATTGTGTTATTTGAATGTCGATGTTGAGGGCCCATTTCATTGTATATATTCGTGTTAAACCCTACTTTGTTGTTTGTCTTTTTTCACTTTTTTATACTCTGCTGCCCATTGTATCTCTTACAGTTTTGGCAGGTAATAAATCTATATTATATTATTATTATTATTATTATTATAGAAACCAAAGATTATTCAAATGTTTAATGCAACTGATATATTGACATCATATAATAAGTTGGACTCCAAGTTAAAAGATGAGGCCTGCAAGCAGTTGGGTCCTTTTCATCCTCTTGTGCGATTGTTCTGATTTGCATTTGTAGTTCTTTATATTGATATTGTTTTGCATGTGTTTTGTTTTTTATATCTTTACCTTTTATTTTCTTTTGTTATTCCACTTTTTTATAATGTTAGTGGGTCAAAAATAAATTATTATTATTAATGTGCAAATATACAACCAAAATTGCATTCTGATTCTAAATATAACCATCATTTACATCACAAATAAATTTTACCCCCACCCCCCTGATGTGCAAATATATACTCTGATTTGAAAACAAAAAAAAATTTTAAACAAGAAAAACGGGTTTTAATTTTCTATAAAGCAGTGAAATACAAAACAATTAATTATGCACAAAAGCTCCGAATATTTCGGCCCCACATCTGGGAGCCTTTCTCAACGGAAAAAAAAAATAAAATAAAATAAATAAATAAAATAAAAAAACTTAACTTACATCACAATAAAACATACTAAACACATAAAGAGAAAGAAAAAAAGAAAAAATATAAATAAATAAGAAAAAACAAAACTCACATATTAAATAAACACTTCCATGCACTGAATGTCTATAATGATTCAACTCGCCTCCTCCCAGTATATAAATGGAAATATATTAAATAAACACTTCCATGCACTGAATGTCTATAATGATTCAACTCGCCTCCTCCCAGTATATAAATGGAAATCTATCAAAAATGAAGAAATATTTATACTTAGATCAAAACAATAAAAGGTCAACTAACCCCCCTGCCCATAACCCCTAATTAAATTTCACAAGTTCATCAACCAATTTATGAATTATAAATTGAATGGATTCGTTTGGTTGCAAGCTTAGCTGCAGTTCGTTTACTTTTCTCATCATTTAACCCATTCTGATTTGTTCGCAAGGTCATCTTTCGTTTCAGAAATATTATTAAAATCAGTACTGGTTGAATATCTTGCCTGCATTTTAATTAAACTATTATAAATTGAATTGATCCTAAATCCCCTTCATCTTTATTGATACTAGTACCCCCATATATTATCTTTTTTATTTCTATAATTTCCCTGAAGCTTTGTAAAAGTCCTACAGACGTATCTACTATTTTTGTTTGATCAAATAAAATACTGTGATGAGGAAAATTATAAAGATGTTCTGCAACAGCTGACTCAAACGTTTCTGGTGTTTTGTTTTGTTTTAGAGCGCAATCTATTGCATTCTTGTGTTGTTGTAGCCTATTTTCTAAAGTTTGTTGCGTTCTTCCCACATAAAATTTACCACAAGAACATGGAATTTTGTATACTCCCTTTTGCAAATTTCTCGGTACCTTGTCTTTCCCTTTATTTAACAACGAGCTTATATTATGTCCTGATTTAAATGCTGTATTTATATTATGTTTTTTTAATTCTCTTCTTAATTTTTGTGATAAAATTGGTATAAAAGGCAAAGTTATGTAATTTGTTTCTTGATTTGACCCATCTTCTTCTAATATTTTTGGTTCCGTCAACTTTTTTTTTCCTTTTTTCAATTATTTGAGAAATCATATTTTCCGGATAGCCATTACCTATTAGAATATCCTTAATAAAAATTAGTTCATTTCTTATGTATCCTGGTGATGCTAATTTTAATACCCTATCAACTAAAGAAATAACCACACCCCTTTTTACCTGGATCGGATGATTTGATGTGAAAGACAAATAACGGTTGTTACTAGTCGGTTTACGGTAAATTGAAAATGCTAGTTCGTTATTATTTCTATGGATCAAAATATCTAGAAACGGTAACTTATTCTCTGTTTCCTTTTCAATTGTAAAAATTAATTCTCCTCCCAAATTATTTAAATGTTCCAAAAAACCTTCAATTTCTGATTCCCCGTAATTCCAAATAACTAAAATATCATCCATATGTGGGGCCGAAATATTCGGAGCTTTTGTGCATAATTAATTGTTTTGTATTTCACTGCTTTATAGAAAATTAAAACCCGTTTTTCTTGTTTAAATTTTTTTTTGTTTTTAATGGAAAAGCAGTGTGGTCTAAGAAATTATATACTCTGATTTGGATATATTTAGGGGTTGGGGTACAGTTCATTTGGTTATATTTAGGTTCAGAATGCAATTTTTGTTATATATTTGCACATTAGGGGGGTGGGGGTATATACTCTGTACGTATATGTATATTTATAGCAATATTTTGTATTTTCGCCACTGCTTTATCTATCATTAAAAAAAAACCGAATTAACAATAACCAGGATGAATTCTATCTATAACTATAATTTATTTGGCAATTTATAGTGGCAATTTCAAAAGATTTACACATTGCATTTTAGCATAGAAAAAATTGAAATTTTTTTCTTTTAAGTTGGAAAAAGAAGGAAAAAAGAGGAAAGACTTGATGATAAAGGTTCTCCCCTTGGATAATATGTTAACTAGGATCATTATACATATTTTAAAGTAAGAATTGTTTTCTTAACATGTCTCCTCATCAGAAGTCACAATTCTAAATTTTTACCGTTGAGCCTCCTGTAGAAATCTTGCTGGTGGTGTTTCAAGGTTATGCTTTGACATCCCAGTTCAGCCTCCATTCGGCGTTGGCTCAGTCTTAATCAACTCCTTTCTTGAAGGCATCTAGTTTTAGATTGGATGGTGGCTTTGGATAGGCTGTTCCAGAGTGGGACAGAACAGACTGAGAAGAACTGTCGGCGCTCTTGCTTGTTGCAACTTGCTGCAGCTTCTTGGTGTGGCCTCTTGTGGTAGTTGAGAAGGACAGGGAAAAGACATGACTTAATAGGTCATTTTCTAGCAACTTACGAGTTGCTATTACATCTCCTCTTTTCCTATGGTATTACACTACACAAGGATTTGTCTTGCAATGCAGAGATAAGCTTAGTTGCTCATCTTTGGACACTCTCAAGTACTTTCACATCCATCTTATAGTAGGGAGAGGCTATGGTCATGCCAAATTCCAGGTGAGGATGGACTATGGCTTTGTACAGTTTTGTAATCACTCCCGGCTTCCTGGTGGTAAATGTTAATGCTTTATGAGGCCAAGGGCTTGGTTTTCTTTTGCAAGTTGAGCTCGTGTGTGGCAGTGAAACTTCAGCTCATTGTCAACAATAACCCCCAGGTCCTTCTCTTCATTGACTGCCTCAAGCTGGGAGTCTCCTATGTGATATGTAAGTTTTGGATTATTGTGTCCAAGATGTAGAACTTAACATTTTAAGGCATTAAACTGTAGACACCAATCCAATAACCATCTAGATAGTCTGTCCAGATCTTCTTGTATAGTTGACAGATTTAGGTTGTTCTGGACCAGTCCTAGGAGCTTGCAGTCATCAGCATATAGCATCAAAGGATTCTTCAGGAACCCTTAAAGGGGCCCCAAAGGTATTTCAATTTTGTAACCTCACAAAGAAGTTATCAACAGTTGTTAAGTTATTGAAAAGTTCTTAAAAACATATCACTAGCTTATAAATAAGTTGTTAAAGAGTACTATATTCCAAAAATACTTATTTATAACAATTCAAACCTCATTTATTGGGCAACACAAATATAAACTGTTTTCCTAGTGTTTTAAGTTTTTTAAATGCTGTCAACAAAAATAGGGTAAAATTCTACTTTAGCTACTTTTGGCTCTCTTGGAAACAAATTTGGTTGGGAAAATGAAACCTTCATGAATAGATCTACAGGCTAAAGTATGTCCTGGGAAGGTATTTTGAAGTACCTACCTCTACTCCGTCTCCCTCTAGAGGGTCCTGACCTTTGATGACCTTTAAAAATCTGTGTGTTATAAAAGTGAAACCTTGTAAAATAGATCTTCTGCTTAAAATGAAGTACAACAAAATTGTTTTCAGCTTCACAACTTTGCTCAATCCTGATTTACAAGGTTTTAAAGATATACAAATACATTTCCTAAATTTTAACAAAAAAAACAAAACATTGATATGGCTTAAAATTCTACTCAAATAATAGGAATTGCATTTTCAGGACTAAAGCCAGAGAAAAAGAAACTTATAACTGAAAATTAAGACAAAATGTTGTTTTGTGAAAATTTCAATAGGTATAGACCTGTCATGTTGGCAAATTTCAGGACCCTCTAGAGAGAGAATGAGTGGAGGTAGGTACTTCAAAATACCTTCGGGACACAATTTGCCTGTAGACTCATCCCTGAAAGTTTCATTTTCCTAACCTCACCCCTTTCCAAGATAGCCAAAAGTAGCCAAAGTAGAATTTTACCTATATTTGTACATTAGGGGGGTGGGGTGGGTAAATTTCATGGTTACTTTGAAGTGGACCATATAATGTAGCTAGGATGAAAGTGAAAACATCATTTGATGCTTTTTTATGCTCTTTCATAATTCATATAAAATACCTTTGGGGCCCCTTTAAGGGCTCAAGATGCAATTTGCAACAGAACCAATTATTGAATTATGAAAGAACATAAAAAAGGCATCAAATGATGTATTCACATTCATCCTAGCTAAATTATAGTGCCACCTGCAAATTTACCAAAATCACTACCTAGCCTCCCTTCCCAAGGCTGTATGAAAAAAACTCAGTTTTTTCTGAGTTTTTGTTAAACTCAATCTCATCTCAATCTAATCTTAAACTCAGTTTAAGATTCTGAAAACTAGCCTTATTTAAATATTTAAAGAAAAAACACTTTCTAATAAAAGATCTAAAGCTGAACTGTTGTATTTATATTTTTGTGTTAACTACTTTCTAGGTTAGTACTTCTATAAATTACAAGCCTACCAATGGATTTTAATCAAATAATTTAACTTAAACCATGGCCTAAGTTTATAATTTAGGCTGTTGAGAAGGAAGCATTTTAAGAAAACAATTTGGTAAATATTTTGCTGTTCATTTTTACCACAAATGAATTTTACCCCCACCCCTATATATACTAATTCAGGGTATATATTTGCACATTAGGGGGTTGGGAGTAAAGTTTATTTCTGATGCAAATGAGAGGTAAGTTTAGACTTCACCACCAACAACCCGTTCTCCTAATGTGCAAATATATACCTTGAATTGGTATATATATAGGGTTGGGGGAAAATTCATTTTTAGAAGCAAAAGTGATTATTATGTTTGGAAAGAGCATAAAAAAGGCATTGACTGGTATGTTCACTCTATTTGTAAGTCAATAATATGTACAGTAAAATATTTACCAAACATTTTAATTTCATTATATGGAGAATAAGCCTAATCATAATTAAATCAATTTTACTGCAGCTCCACTACACTTTACCCCCCCCCCCAAATGTGAAAATATATTGCCCAACTCATATATTTATGATGTGTTTTTCCAGTTCTTGATTTTGTCAAAATCAGTTCAATTTATGTATACATGGGCTGAAATAAGATTAATACATGGCAGAATGCATGTGAAATTTGTAATTTGGACTATATTTTTGCTCATTAGTGGAGGAGTTTGGGGGTAAAGTATAGTGGAGCTTCATTAAAAATGTTTTAGCTATGACTATTCTCTATATTATGAAATAAGAATTGTTTTCTTAATATGTTTTCTTCTCAACAGCCTCAATTCTAGATATATATCAAAATCATTCCTAAAAGTGCTTAACTTTAGCTTGCCCCCCTCCCCTTTATAATTTTCAAATATATACCCCAAAGCACACATTCTCCATGAATTTTCCAATTGTTTGATGATATCAGTGTTGCCTGTTTGCTATTAAATTAATTTGAAAATGAGGCATTTATAGGAGACTCATGAAGAATATATAATTTGGGCTATATATGTTACAATTGGGGTGGGGGGTTTGGTAAATTGAAGGGCTTTTAGAAATAATGTTCACCCTTGGGGGTTAGTTTTTGAATTAAAATTAAGTTGCCATCAATCCTTGGCTAATTAGAGAAAAAGCCAAGACAGATAATCTGAGCAAGAGGCACTGTGGCATAAGCTTTTTTCTGGAATGTATAAAAATGATGTCATTTTCACTTTTTGATAGATAGTCTATCATCTATCCATCCACCAGGTTTAACAATTTTTATAAGTATTTTTCATAATTCTTTAGTGTTTCCCTCTGAGAGGACAAACCTGCTATTCCATGACATTTTTTTCTGAGAGTAGGATTGAAGCCCGAATGCTCATCAGTTTGTTCATAATTCCTAGTAAAGTCAATTAAGAAACATAACATAAAAATACCCACATTTTTTATGTAGCCTATTTTTGTCTGATTTTGCTCCTCACAGTCTGCTTATTTTGGAAATTAGAGCTGGAAGTTACTATTTACAGAATATTGCAATTTACAAAGCTTGCAAATACAAATTTGTACAGAATATTCCAGTTTGTAAAGAACTTGATATTTAGGGGGCATCTTTTTTCTACATTTTCTTAAAGCTGGGAAGTGTAAGCTAATAAGAATTCCAGACAATTAAAAAGCAATTGCAGGAGGAATAGAGTGGTTGTCTTTCATGTTTTTGGTTTCGCCTTTGATGAGTATTTTGCCAAATTTTACATTTTCTTAATCAATTAGCTAGCTAGGACAGAAGATAAATACACCACTTAAATACATTTTAAGACCACACTAAGTATAAATAACATGCACAAATATATATATATATATATATATATATTATATATATATTATATATATATATATATATATATATATATATATATATATATATATTATATATATATATATATATATTATATATATATATATATATATATATATATATATATATATATATATATATATATATATGTATATTATATATATATATATATATATATATTTATATATATAAAGGAAATGGAAAAAATCAAGTGAGAATAATTTTCAGCCAAGAATAAAAACAGGCATTTTTTTCAACAGAGACCGCTAAGCTGTCCTTAATGCTCAAAAAAAGAAAGAAAACATACTGTATAAATAGGAAAAAAAAATTAACCTTTGAAGTTAAATAAGTAAGAGATAACAAGATACAAATGAACCATTCAAAAATTGGATAATGCATTTATTCTTTGAATGGTAGTTGATGTATATATATACTTTACCTGTTCCAGCAGCATCTAATGGTTAACAAGTGTTAGACCTTACACCAATTAGGGCTATGTCAATAATCCTCTAAAAGCAGGCACATTTTACTTTGATGATAAAAGCAAAAGAGGATGAAAAAAAAAATATAAGAATTGTGCTTTCCATCAAAAATACCATTCAAGAATCTTTGGAGTACTTTTTTTAATCTTAGTCACTTGGAAAGTTGCAAATGAAACCAAATAAGTTGCATACTACTCTGTAATGGTGGATTAAGAATTAATCCAAGAAAGACCAAAGTGATGTGTACCAATTCCCAGACAGCAATCGTATCCCTAGACAGCACTAGCATTGAGCAGGTTAAAGAATATTTCTACATTGGATCCCTTGTGAATTTAGAGGGGGGAATTCAATTAAGAAATTGAAAGGCATGTTTGCCTAGCCTCTGCTAGCTTTTCTCAGTTCAATAAATCACTATGGAAGTGGCAAGCATAAGCCTCACTATGAAAGTTGGAGTCTACAAGGCAATTGTCAGAAGTACTGTCCTATAAGGGTGCAAGGCATGGGTTGTCAAGCTCAAAATAGTAGTAAGCTTGATGTCATGGATCATGGCTGTCTTTGTCATATTCTATGCATCAAACACCGTGAATGAGTACCCAACAAGGAGATCCATGAGTGCTGCAAACAACATTACCCATCCCAGAAATTGTAAAGAGATGACAGATTTTGTGGCTGGGCCATTGTCCAGCCACAAATGGGATGGTCTGAGTCTCCCAACCACTTATATTGATCCAAAGAATAGATTTACATAAAATACGGAATTCTTTCCAAGGGTATTGCACCAGTTATCTTTACCTAAAAACATGGTTTTGACTTTTAATTAAAATAGTTTAGTCTGCAGTGTATGAAATTCAATAACGAAAACTCGGCATGCCAGTAACAGTTACGTTATCTTGATTCGCCTATTATCCTGTTTAATTGACGCCACTTTTTTCTCGTAATACAGATTTTTTTTTTTTTTTTTTTTTTTTTTTTTTTTACCTTGAAGTAACATGATTTTATTGAAAACAAAAAGGTAAAGCTCTTTGACAAATGAATTAAATATAAACCTTTTAAATTGTACCTAACACCTAATTTGAGATAATCAATGCCAAAATGTCGTTAAATCCATTTATTTGCCTTTTCTTCATATGCTTATTTTTGTCAAAGTCATCATTTAGTCTGTTTTAATAGAAAATTTTCTATTCTTGAATATTTCTGCATGTCCAAAAAATTAATCTTTTTGATTATAATTTTTGGTGTATTTCATTTTTTTAATTACCATTTTTGGACTTTTTTTTACCTTGAAGTAACATGATTTTATTGAATACAAAAAGGTAAAGCTCTTTGACAAATGAATTAAAATATAAGCCTTTTAAATTGTGCCTAACTCATAATTTTATATGATCGATGCAAAAATGTTGGTAAATCCATTTATTTGCCTTTTTTTTCATATATTTGTTTTTGCCAAAATCATCATTTAGTTTGTTTAAATAGAAAACTTTCTATTCTTGAATATTTCTGCATGTACAAAAAATTAATCATTTTGATTATAATTTTTGGTGTATTTCATTTTTTTAATTACCATTTTTGGACTTTTTTTTTACCTTGAAGTAACATGATTTTATTGAATACAAAAAGGTAAAGCTCTTTGACAAATGAATTAAAATATAAGCCTTTTAAATTGTGCCTAACTCCCAATTTCAGATAATCAATGCAAAAATGTTGGTAAATCCATTTATTTGCCTTTTTTTCATATGTTTATCTTTGCCAAAATCATCATTTAGTCTGTTCTAATAGAAAACTTTCTATTCTTGAATATTTCTGCATGTACAAAAAAATTAATCTTTTTGATTATAATTTTCTTGTGCATATCATTTTTTTTTTAAATTAGCATTTTTGGACTTTTTTTTTACCTTGAAGTAACATGATTTTATTGAAAACAAAAAAGTAAAGCTCTTAGACAAATTAATTAAAATATAAGCCTTTTAAATTGTGCCTAACACCTAAATTGAGATAATCAATGCAAAATTGATGGTAAATCCATTTATTTGCCGTTTTTCATATGCTTCTTTTTGCCAAAGTCATCATTTAGTCTGTTTTAATAGAAAACTTTCTATTCTTGAATATTTCTGCATGTCCAAAAAATTAATGTTTTTGATTGCAATTTTTTGGTGTATTTCATTTTTTGTTAATTACCATTTTTGGCCTTTTTTTTTACCTTGAAGTAGCATGATTTTATTGAAAACAAAAAGGTAAACCTCTTAGACAAATGAATTAAAATATAAGCCTTTTAAATTGTGCCTAACACCTAATTTGAGATAATCAATGCAAAAAAGTTGGTAAATTCGTTTATTTGCCTTTTTTTTCATATGTTTCTTTTTGCCAAAGTCATCATTTAGTCTGTTTGAATAGGAAACTTTCTGTTCTTGGATATTTCTACATATCCAAAAAGAAAGTCTTTTTGATTATAAGTTTTTGCTGTATTTCATTTTTTTTAATTACCATTTCTAGACCAAATGATAAAGTTTAGAAAGATAAGATGTAAAATATAATTCAGCACTGTTTTAATGTGATTTAGTTTACAAGGAAAAATCTTCTCATTGTGTGCTCTAAAATATCTATGTAATTATTTTTCTTCTGTTTTATGTATTTTTACATAATTTTGTATTTTTTTTATTGTCATTTGAAACCTTCAAAGGCAAGGAATCAGAAGCAAGATTCTACGATTTAAAATAAAAAAAGACAAAAACGATTTAAAAGAGTTCATTGAAGAGAATCAATTTGCTGGTTTTTCTGGTAATGAAAGGTTATATTTTTGGAAATAATAATTTTTTCTAAGATAAAACATATAAAATTAAAAAATGAAAAAGAGGGTCTTTATTTAATGTCATGGAAAAAAAGAAAGTTCTTGGTTATTTACTAACTCTCTCTCTTCTCGTTTTTGTCTCACTAATGACTGACGAATTCAAACGATTTTGCCTTAAATTCAGTGTTCCATTACCTAGATGGGGCATTCACAACAAGTAATATTGGCGACTGGTGGATATGATCATACTATCAAATTTTGGCAGGCGCATAGTGGCTTTTGCAAAAGGACAGTACAACATCCAGACTCTCAGGTATTTAATTATTTTCTAGCAATGCTTGATCCTGTAAGGCAAGTGGGAGATAGGCTGGCAGCAGAATGGTACCAAAAAGGCTACAAATTCTTTGTCTGCATCCTGAGTGCCTCTATTAACATAGCAAGATCTAAGACAAGATGATGTTCAGGATGAATACAGGGTAAATCATTGCTTTTCAGACACAATCCAACTTTCCTACAAGTAGGCTATAGCCACTATGAACTGCTGCTAAGATTTGCTTTATGACAGCATGGTAAAAATTCCAACTGCGTATGAAATGATGCTACATTTTATTGTAATGTAGTCTGAAATGGGAGCTACCCTAGCGGAGTTATTAGCACCCTAGACTTGAATCCCCCTGTCCATGAGGCCAGTGGTTGGAGTCCTGGTGTTGTGTGTTATTTCGTTTGGAACAGGGGCCAATGGTAAGTTTGTCATACTGTAGATTTGTCTGATTTTTCCAAATCAGAAGGGGGGAGGGAGTAAATTCTTAATTTTTTTATTATTTCTTAAAATGAAAATACCAAAAAGGCATATTTCAATGACAACCCCCCCCCCCAAAAAAAAAAATACATATTTCGAAATATAGGGAGTGGGGCACAAAAATCTAGGAGGACATAGGTCCCCACAGCCGACTCCTCCTCTTCCCAATTCACGCCACTCCTCTTTTTCTTTAGTTTGTAATATACAATTCAACTATATATATATAAAAACATAAGTGTCTCGAAAGCAGCGATTTACCCTATAGTCTATTTCTGAAAGGTAGTTTGTGGAAGGGTTAGATTATGAAGCCCCGCCCACCTAAAAGCCGAAAAAAAACAGTAAAAAGAGAGAAAATTTCTCAAATTGGTGGCTAAGATAAGAAAATAGTATTATTCCTACTTATATTAAAATTCTTGCCCTCGCCCCCCTAAATAGCCTAATCGAAGGTTTCTTGTCTTCTTTACCTGGAATGATATAGTTAAGTTTATATATTGGACTTGGTTGCTCCTGTCAGATCATAATTTTCATGAGCTGGTAATTTTTCTAAAGATCAGGCGTGGTGTTAGTTATAGAGGTTGCCAATGCAAACAGTCGTCAAAAGGATGCTTTTGTTTCACACTGAGATGCTTAACCGTTCGTTGATTAACCTTTTGAACATGGAGAAATTTTGCTATAGAGGTCTTTTTACCATTAGATGCTATGGGATATTTGAGAGGAGTAGGGGTACTTTCTGAATGAGATGGGTGGAGAAATTTGTGATCGAGAATTAAGAGGAGTTGAAAAAATTGAGGTCACGATTAGGGAAGAGTAGGGAAATTAAGGTCGATATTTGAGAGGAGTAGGGAAAAGTTCTGACTGATAGGAGTAGAGAAAATTGGGATCGAGATTTGAGACAAAATTAAGAGATTGAGGTCCACATTTAGGAGGAATTAGGAAAAATACTGACTGAGAAGAGTAGAGAAAGTTGAAATCAAGATTTTAGAGGAGTAGGGAAAATTGAGGTCGACATTTGAGAAAAGTAGAGGAAAATTCTGACTGAAAGGAATAGACAAAATTAAGATCAAAATTTGGAAAGAGCCGAGAAAATTGAGGTCAATATTTGAGAGGAGTAGGGAAAAGTTCTGACTGATAGGAGTAGAGAAAATTGGGATCGAGATTTGAGAGAAAACTAAGAGATTGAGGTCCACATTTAGGAGGAATTAGGAAAAATAGTGACTGAGACCAGTAGAGAAAGTTGAAATCAAGATTTTAGAGGGAGTAGGGAAAATTGAGGTCGACATTTGAGAAACGTAGGGGAAAATTCTGACTGAGAGGAATAGAGAAAATTAAGATCAAGATTTGGGAAGAGCAGAGAAAATTGAGGTCGACAATTGAGAGGAGTAGGGAAAAGTTCTGACTGATAGGAGTAGAGAAAATTGAGATCGAGATTTGAGAGAAAAATTAAGAGATTGAGTTCCACATTTAGAAAGAATTAGGAAAAATGCTGATTGAGAAGAGTAGAGAAAAATGAAATCAAGATTTTAGATGAATAGGGAAAATTGAGGTTGGCATTTGAGAAAAGTAGGGAAAAATTCTGAATGAGAGGAATAGAGAAAATTAAGATCAAGATTTTGGAAGAGCAGAGAAAATTGAGGTCGACAATTGAGAGGAGTAGGGAAAAGTTTTGACTAAGAGGAGAAGAGAAAATCAAGATTTTCTGGATTAGTGGATTAGCAGTATTCCAGAATATCCCATTTTTGAAAGCATAGACAATTAGTTACCTTCTTAGGGAACTTACTATGGTTTTTAAGGCGAAAATGTTTGGAATAAAAAAACAGCCTGTCAGACAATTACTGTTAAATTGTGCTTCAAAAAATCTACACATATCCTAAGACATAAATAGGCATTCCGTGAAACTTTATGTAACACAGTAACACAGAGTTGACTTATGCTACCAAGTCGAATTGAATATATCCAAGTGAATTTTTTATGTTTTTATCCTGGATTCATAACTTATTTAATTTTTGGTGTTCCATTTTTTTGCAATCACGTCTACTTCATAAAATCATTGGAATAATCTATATCATTCTAGACTTCCTAGCCGAGTGGATTGGTGCGCTGGATTTAATATCCTTTGTCCGAGAGGTTGAGGGTTCGAATCCTGGTGTACCCAATTATTTGATTTACGACGGGGGTCAGTGGCGTGACTCTGTAAGCTCAGCTAGAGTCAAACCAGCCTTAAATGGGTACCTGGAGAAATGTGAGGAAGGTAAACATGAAGGGTGTGTGAAAGCAAAGGATGGTTGTACTTCTTGGCTGAAGGGCCAAGAAGCGGAGATCAGCACCGCCGGTAGGGACTGTAAAGTCCAATGCCGCATTCTTTACCTTTTACAATAAACTTCCGATTTAGTGAGCAGTATGGAGTGGATAAGCAATATTCCTGAATACCCCTATTAGAAAATAGAGATAATTTGTTATCATCTTAGGGAATTTACTGTGGTTTTCTGGCTAAAATGTTTGGAATAAAAAAACAGCAAGGCAGACATCTCCAATGTACACATCCCGAGTAATAAATAGAATTCCTTGAAGGTTTATATATCTTAAAATGAGAGAAAATTTCTGAAATGAAATATTATGAAAAATTGAAGAGATTGGTCCCAAAAGGGAATAAAATTAACTTTAGGTGTGTTCTGGGTATCTCTGGAATCGAGTTGGGAGTGGATGAAACAACTAATGCTGGAATATCTCTGGATCAGTTATCTCATCCTTGTCTCTCTGCTACTACTATTCCTATTAATTTCACTGCAGCATCAAGCCGCGTAAGGCCAACACAGCTACGCACGCTCTTTCTCTCTCCCAATCTATTCAAAGCCTATCTCTTGATATCCTTCCAAGAAGTTCCAATTTCCCTTAAATCTTTCCTTGCGACATCCTCCCACCCCATTTGGGGATGATCTGCTTTTCATTTGGCCCTAGACAACCTGCTTTTCTTTAACTGCTAAAAAATCGGTCATTAGAAGATTTAGGACAGAGAGGGTCGATTAGGACTAGCTTGAGGGAAGCAGAAGGTGTTCAAGCTTGAAATGCTCTTTCTGATTTGAACTCAAAGCTAAATAAATACACGCTCTGGCTGGAGGATTTCTAAATAATGATTTTTGTGCAGGCCATAAGGGTAACTGATGGTCTCATCTTTCGGAATAGTGGAGGCCGAGTCCTAGGATTGCTAGAAGTGTTCAGGCTTGAAATGCTCCTTCTGATTTGAACTCAAAACTAAATAAATACACGCTCTGGCTGGAGGATTTCTAAATAATAATTTCTGTGCAGGTCATAAGGGTAACTGATGGTCCCATTTTTCGGAATAGTGGAGGCCGAGTCCTTGGATTGCTAGAAGTGTTCAGGCTTGAAATGCTCCTTCTGATTTGAACTCAAAACTTAATAAATCCACGCTCTGGCTGGAGGATCTCTAAATAATAATTTTGCGCAGGTCATAAGGGTAACTGATGGTCCCATATTTCGGAATAGTGGAGGCTGAGTCCTTGGATTGCTAGAAGTGTTCAGGCTCGAAATACTCCTTCTGATTTGCACTCAAAACTAAATAAATACACGCTCTGGCCGGAGGATTTCTAAATAACAATTTTTGTGCAGGCCATAAGGGTAACTGAGGGTCTCATCTTTCGGAATATTGGAGGCTGAGTCCTTGGATTGCTAGAATTGTCGCGTCGTCCTGGAAACTTTGGGGAGACCTAACAAAGGATTTCCCTGCTGAGATGGGACTTTTAGCGACACTTTTTGACTGCCGTGTATTTACAGTACTGGTATAAATTCCCATTAATATTCTTAATGCGTTTCTGCTTGCTTTTGCTTATTTGCATTTATTGTCCAGTAAAGGAAATTCCAGCTGATAAGCAGCTTTTTCGTGCAAAAATTGATTCGGTGACAACCGTTAAGAGCTCATAAGATCAAGAGCTATGCAATTATTTTGTACAAATTCCAGGTAAATGCTCTTGATATAACTCCAGATGGCACACTTGTTGCAGCTGCTGGTTTTCAACATATTAGAATGTATGAGGTTGAGTCAACCAGTCCAACACCAGTCGTAAACTATGAAGGTGTTCAGAAAAATGTCACGGCCGTTGGTTTTCATCACGAAGGCCATTGGATGTACACAGGTGGAGAAGACTGTACTGCCAGAATTTGGGATTTGAGGTAAAACAGATCATATTTGTTCTTATTTCTTTTCCAGTCTTTGCTGGAACTTTCACATTGCCTCTGAAAGACCGCAAATTAAATAATTTTTTTCAGATGGAGGCATAATCCAAGTCTTAATATCTATTTGATTATTCATTCATCCAAACGCAGCTCAAGACGATTTACTGTTTTTGACTCATTAATCGTAGGCCCTTCTGTGCTCTTACTTTAAGTAGCTTATGCTACGGAATATAAAACGACCATGAAAGTAAATTGACAAATTAAATCAAAAGGTTTTATTCAATGAAGAAGTCATTATTGTAATTATCTAAATTACCAATTATAAGGTTTGCCAAGTACATTTTTAGAATAATTACCTTTGAATTGTTTCATTCAAATTTTCCTATTCTGCAGCACTCCTATTAAAATTTTGTCTTATTCCTTTTAAGTTTTAGATCAATTTCGTTGCACGAAAGTAATTTGTAATTTCGCTATTTTTTCCCCATTATTCCTGATGAATTTTTTGTTCTGAGAAATTAACTAAAATAAGAAAAGAAAAGCGTGTTCTACAGAAAAGTAGGTAGCCACATTAAAACCTAGAATATGTGAAAATAAAGCTATACAACAATTAAATTTGATGCGAACAGAGGTTGCTATGAATGAGTAGAATAAAAAGTACGACCTTGCCACTAAAAATTACATGCTCTTAATCCAAACCAAATGCTTTATCAGAAAATTTCTGCTCTATTCCATAAACTTGTAATCCCGAATCAGACTGAAGATTCATTTCCGGATACGGTTTGGTAGTCTGCTAATAAAGAAGAGAAGGAAAAGTGTTTCAAAGAAAAGTAAATAACTGCATGAACACATTGTATGAGCGGAAATAAAGTTGTACAACAATTAAATTTAATACGAATAGAGAATGCTATGAATGAATAATATAAAAAGGACCATCTTGCCACCCAAAATTTATTCGCCCTTACAAAAGGGTATATCAGAAACTTTTACTCTATCAACATTTCCATAAACTTCCATTCCCGAAATAGACCAAAGATACATATCTGGATATACTTCCAAAACTGCGTGGTAGTCTGCTAACACTGACGTATTTAGACCTGTTGAATAATAACAAGACTTGAATTGTTTTGGGATAGGACAGTTTGGAAAAACAATTAAGCAGATAATTAATGAACTTTGAAATTATGTTTGCCAGTGCTGAATTAGATCTAGATTACCCAAGATATAGATATGAGATTATATACCTCTGGTCCTCTTAATCCCCCTCCCTCCTTGAAAAAGTAACAATATCTGAATGTGCTAATTTATAAGTACCCACATTGCAATTCCGTGGCATTAATAAAATGTGGCATTTTTGTTAATTGTCTATTAAAATGTAACGATATATGTAAATATATCGTTACTTTAATGGCAGTCTATATGGAAAATCAAGTTTTTGTTAAAGGTCCAAAAACTCGTAAAACGTAACGGTAAAACGTAAAATGTTTGAAACTTATCAAACGTAGGTTCTCCTGACTGAAATAGACCTAGATTACCCAAGATATAGATATGAGATTATATATAAGTCCTCCAGGGGCGTCGTTTGGGGGTGGCCAGGGGGGTGTAGTTGACCCCCCCCCCCAATTATGCGAAGAAAAAAAATATTATACATCCCATCCCCTTTGACTATCCAGATGTGGACCCTCTTGCCCCCCCCCTCCGAATAAAAATGCTAGAGATTCGCCACTGAAGTCCTTATATACCTTTGCTCCTCTTAATGCCCCCCCTCCCTCCCTCCTTTGAAAAAGTAACAATAACTGAATGTGCTAATTTATGAGTACCCACATAGCAATTCTGTGGCATTAATAAAATGTGGCATTTTTTGTTAATTGTCTATTAAAAAGCAACGATATACGTAAATATAATGGTAGTCTATATTAAAAATCAAGATTTTTGTTAAAGTTCCAAAAAATCGTAAAACGTATGCATAGACCTAAAACGTAAAACGTTTGAAAATTATCAAACGTAGTTTCTTCTGACTGACTGAGTACCGAAGATTCTCTAAAGCTCTTGCTTGTTTAGTTTGACAATGACTAAGTTTAATCCTAAATATATGATCCTAATATTTAAATATATTAGATATATTATAATATATCTATATAAATATATTAATAAATTTATAAATATATTTAATAAATAAATATATTATTTAATAAATATATTAAATATATTAATATTTAAATATATTTAGGATTAAATATATTTAATCCTAAATATATTTAAAAATAAATATATAATATCTAAATATATGAACTGCACTTGAATAAATCTATTTTACTAAGCTCTTGAGAAATTTATAAATGACATTTTATGAATGACATACTTCGTTTTTAATCGGTTTTCAAGTAATGTTTGCTGTCTTTTGTTGTTTCTATGCTAGACTTGGACTGCGAACTGATTCTAAGCTATTTCGATATCGATCAGAAATGACGAAAACTGACCAAGAACCGAGTACTGAAGATGCTCTAAAACCCTTACTTCTTTTATTTGATATTAAACTTTAGTTTTACTTAAATTAACTTAAGTTTACTTAATTCTCATATATCTAAAATATATTAGCTGCACTTAATGAAATCTATTTTACTAACCTCTTCAAATTTTTAGATGTTTTTTTTATTATTGATTGTGTATTATTTTTATTTCTATATTAATATTTTTCTTTAATAGAATATTTATTTCACTATAAATATTTGAATATTTAATTTATTATAAAATATTTTATGAATTATTATTTATTTATTATTTATATATATTATTTAATTATTCATTAGTAGTATAGCGTTTATTGTTATTGGTTTATTTCCATTTTTGTAAATTTCTTCTCTATCTTCCTCTTTGGTATAGGAATCGAAAAATAATAAATAAGTTTTACCTTTCGAATATTACTGAGAAGCTGACTGGTTTACAGCAAAAGCTTTCAGAAACAGCGTATCGGCGTTTGTCGCCTCACCATGGTTTGATTCGTTTGTTTTGTTAATTTTATTTATTTAATGTTATTGTTGATTTTCGTATTTGAATCACTTTTTTTTTTAGAGAGAGGTTACTCCACTATTTATCTTGTGATGTGAGTGGGTATTAAATAAATATTGTTATTATATATATGGAGGTTACAAAAGTCTAAAGGCGAATTTTTAACTATAACTAGAGGCACTGACCATAGTAAATTTTATTTTTGGGAATAATGAGTTTTTGATATTATTTTATCTTCATTATGTTTTTATTGTGTTCAATCAGGAGTTTTTAATTCAATTCGTCTTGTTGTTGTCTTGTTAAATCTGATGATTGACCCAAAAGCTCTGCTTTGACAAATCCAAAAGCCGTGCTAGAGAGGAAGTTGAAAATTTTTATAATAATTTAGACATACCCCGTTTATCTGGAAAAATAACTTTTAATATTTTCGTTAAAAAATATAAAAAAAGCAAAATGTATCCCCACCCATAGATTTCGAATCACCTTTTTTTGGATCTTCATTAATGCGAAAATGAATAAAAGTCCTTGGCCATGCCCCTACATTTTCGTGAATTGGTTCACAATTTTATTATAATTTAAAGATACCTGCACGCAGAAGGGAGGATTAGGGGTATTGTCTTCCTAAGCATCAGTCTGTTAAATTGTCTGTTAAAGCATTAGTCTGTTAATTTAGGATTGAATAGGCTACTCTGGCAAGCTCTTTTGGCCTTTCATATGTCTCTAGTAGGGAATAACCACTGTAATATTTCGGAAAAATCCCAAGTGGTCACCAGAACCATGTTTACAGAAACTGCCTAATTTGGGATTGGACACATATCTCCAACATCTGTCAATTTTGTGGCTGATTTCGTAATTTTTTTACTGCATCCATACTGCATCCAGATCCAAAAGTCGTGCTAGAAAGGAAGTCGAAAATTTTTATAAGAATTTAGACATACCTGGACGCAGGAGGGAGGATTAGGGGTAATGTCTTCCCAATCATCAGTCTTAAATTGTCTCTTAAAGCATCAGTCTGTTAATTTAGGATTGAATAGGCTACTCTGGCTTGAATATAGGCTACTCTGGACTGAATATGTCTCTAGTAGGGAATAACCACTAATATTTCGGAAAAATCCCAAGTGGTCACCAGGACCATGTTTACAGAAACTGCCTAATTTGGAATTGGAGACATATCTCCAACATCTGTCAATTTCGTAGCTGATTTTGTAATTTTTTTTACTGTATCCATACTGCATCCAGATCCAAAAGTCGTGCTAGAAAGGAAGTCGAAAATTTTTATAAGAATTTAGACATACCTGGACGCAGAAGGGAGGATTAGGGGTAATGTCTTCCTAAGCATTAGTCTTAAATTGTCTGTTAAAGCATCAGTCTGTTAATTTAAAATTGAATAGGCTACTCTGGCTTCAATATAGGCTACTCTGGATGGAATATGTCTTTAGTAGGGAATAACCACTGTAATATTTCGGAAAAATCCCAAGTGGTCACCAGAACAATGTTTACAGGAGCTGCCTAATTTTGGATTGGAGACATATCTCCAACATCTGTCAATTTCGTGGCTGATTTCGTAATTTTTTTACTGCATCCAGATCCAAAAGTCGTGCTTGAAAGGAAGTCGAAAATTTTTATAAGAATTCAGACATACCTGGACGCAGAAGGAGGATTAGGGGTAATGTCTTCCGAAGCATCAGTCTTAAATTGACTGTTAAAGCATCAGTCTGTTAATTTAAAATTGAATAGGCTACTCTGGCTTTAATATAGGCTACTCTGGATTGAATATGTCTCTAGTAGTGAATAACCACTGTAATATTTCGGAAAAGTCCCAAGTGGTCACCAGAACCATGTTTACAGAAGCTGCCTAATTTGGGATTGGAGACATATCTCCAACATCTGTCAATTTCGTAGCTGATTTTGTATTTTTTTTTACTGTATCCATACTGCATCCAGATCCAAAAGTCGTGCTAGAAAGGAAGTCGAAAATTTTTATAAGAGACATACCTGGACGCAGAAGGGAGGATTAGGGGTAATGTCTTCCTGAGCATCAGTCTTAAATTGACTGTTAAAGCATCAGTGTGTTAATTTAAAATTGAATAGGCTACTCTGGATTGAATATGTCTCTAGTAGGGAATAACCACTGTTATATTTCGGAGAAATCCCAAGTGGTCTCCAGAACCAAATTTACAGAAGCTGCCTAATTTGGGATTAGAGACATATATCCAACATCTGTCAATTTCGTGGCTGATTTCGTAATTTTTTTACTGCATCCATACTGAATCCAGATCCAAAAGTCGTGCTAGAAAGGAAGTCGAAAATTTTTATTAGAATTTAGACATACCTGGACGCAGAAGGGAGGATTAGGGGTACTGTCTTCCCAAGCATCAGTCTTAAATTGTCTGTTAAAGCATCTGTCTGTTAATTAAGGATTGAATAGGCTACTCTGGCTTGAATGTAGGCTACTCTGGATTGAATATGTCTCTAGTAGGGAATAACCACTAATATTTTGGGAAAATCCCAAGTGGTCACCAGTACCATGTTTACAGAAACTGCCTAATTTGGGATTGGAGACATATCTCCAACATCTGTCAGTTTCATGGCTGACTTCGTAATTTTTTTACTGCATCCATACTGTATCCAGATCCAAAAGTCGTGCTAGAAACGAAAACGAAAATTTTTATAAGAATTTAGACATACCTGGACGCAGAAGGGAGAATTCGGGGTAATGTCTTCCTAAGCATCAGTCTTAAATTGCCTGTTAAAGCATCAGTCTGTTAATTTAGGATTGAATAGGCTACTCTGGCTTGAATATAGGCTACTCTGGATTGAATATGTCTCTAGTAGGGAATAACCACTAATATTTCGGAAAAATCCCAAGTGGTCACCAGAACCATGTTTTCAGAAACTGCCTAATTTGGGATTGGGGACATATCTCCAACATCTGTCAATTTCATGGCTGATTTTGTAATTTTTTTTAATGCATCCATACTGTATCCAGATCCAAAAGTCGTGCTAAAAAGGATGTCGAATATTTTTATAAGAATTTAGACATACCTGGACGCAGAAGGGAGGATTAGGGGTAATGTCTTCCCGAGCATCAGTCTGTTAAATTGTCAATAGCACATTGGGAATAATAAGACCAAATGTTTTGGCTGCAAGATTTATAAGTGGAAAAACAAAACAAAATACTAGCCTAAATAAAACATGAAGAAAAAACAACTGAGGCTATACAGAAAGTCAAAATAAAAACGACGTTTTTGTTGTTTTTTTTTTTTCTTTCTATGTTTTATTTAGACTAGTTTTCTTTATTCCGTTGATAAAGACTTCTAGATGACAAGCATAAATATTCTGACTTTTTATTATTATTTGTATTTTATTACCATTCATTTTTATTTTTTGCTTTTTTATTAAAACATCTTCCCTGTTTTTAGTTTATTTTCATTACAATTGTTAATAGAAAGGCAGTGTTGTCTAAGAAATTTTTTGGGAATAGACTGCATTGGATGTAAATGGCAATAAACCCCATTTTCGCTTTTCATCTCTGTTGTTTTTTCTGATTCTTTTTCAACTAACCATTTCAATCTCGAAAAAAGAGTGATCTCCCCCCTTTCCTGCCTTAGCCTTGGACATGTTGCGCAGATTTGAATTCAAAGAAATAAAAAAGTGATTAAGGGAGAACTCTACCCAATTGTAACTGAAACTCTAAACAAAGGAATTTTTATAACAATTAACACATAAAAAGAACTTGCTTTTTTCACCATGAACCTGTCAACATCCAATTAAGATTTATTAATTGTCTAATAAATTAGTAAATAAATTTCTTATACAGATCAGTTGATCCATTGCATTCTTAACTATTTATCTATTTACTATTTATTTGATATATGTATATATATATATGATATATATATATATAATATATTAGATATATATATATAATATATATATATGATATATATATATATATTATATATATATATATTATATATTATATATATATATGTATATAGTATATATATATCTATATATATATATATATATATATATATATAATATATATATATATATATATATATATAATATATATATATATATATATATATATATATATATATATAATATATATTATGTATATATATATATATATATATATATATATATATATATATATATATATATATATATATATATATATTATATATATATAGAATATATATATTATAATATATATATATATATATATATATATATATTATATTTACAGGGCTGCTAGTCTACACTGCCAAAGTATATTCCAGACAAGTGCACCTGTTACATGCGCCTTTTGCACCCTAATGAAACTGAGCTGATAGTTGGAGATCAATCTGGAATATTACATCTCTGGGATCTTAGATCTGACCATAATGAACAATTGGTAAGGCTTGATTAAAAACTTAAACTCTTAATGATTAAAGTTTATTCCGAATAGGGTTTTTATAAGGCTTTTTAGGGGGCTACATTGTGACTCGGTAACTTCATAGAATTTGTCTCTTGGAGCAAAAACATTCAAAAATTGAACATGTCATATATACTGCTATTCTTCAGGTATACAACGAAACTACATACATCCAGTATTAACAGATATCTGGTGGTATGGGATAGTATAACCAGAAGATTGATGGGTCGAAAGAATATTTAAATCAAAAATATGACGGAGGTGCCAGTTTCAAAATATTTTCTTATGAAAATGTGCCCCATTTGGAAATACTGTACTGAATGAAATCCATTTTACTAAATTCTTAAAAATTTTAGGTGATTATCTATTTATTATTATTTATTTTTTTTTTTTATTCTATAATGAATTTTTATAATATAATATCTTATTTCATTTTTATATTTATATAATTTATTTTTTTACATATTATTATTTATTTGCTATTATCTATTTTGTATATCTTTCGGTATGGTCAATTTGAACATCATCTACCTTGAAAGACCTAAATGTGAACTGGCCATACCTTACTCTTTATCACTACTGCTGCTTCACTTCATTCAAATTTAAATAGTTCTCTCTTGTGGATGGTTAATATTTTCATCTCCAATAAATATAATTTGATTCTGTCTCTTATAGTTTAGCCTGTCTGTTGCTCATTTAGCTCACAAACAAATTCAAGTTTTCCTTTCAAGCTAACATTGAAGTTCGATTCATATTTTTTTATTTTTTTTTTTTTAGTTAAGAAATGCTAAACAGACAACCTCATTAGCAATTCTTAGCTGTATTTGAACTTTTCGGGAATTCAAACATATTTTCTATCTGATCTTGTCAGAACTAGTCTATCAGATAATTCTTAATATGATTGGATCTGGCATCAGTTAAATCTCATTAAATTAGATACCAATCTGACTTACTTGACTTATTGCTAAATCTTTCTTTTAAAAGCTACTGTTTCCAGAATAGGAGAGGAGCTGTCTCCCCTCAGTGTCATATTATGTATTCCCACAAATGAAGGGAGGAAAGGTGTTAAAGTTTCAATATTTATGCGAAGCCCCTCTTATTGAAATGTTAAAAATGTTGGGCCGGAAAAATTCATTGTTTAAGAATTAGGTTTGCCTAACCTCACCCTCATCCCTCCAGACACAGTCATAAAGACACCGCCGATCTCTACCCTAACAGCTTGTTCGAAACCGTTTACCTTATTACCGTTAGTTTTATTTTTGAAAAGGTCGTTGATGTTTATATGGATTATCTACGCTTATTTTATATGAACTACATGTTTATTTAAGAACAAATGCACCGTCAGGGACCAGTGTCGTGGGTAAAACTGAAAGATTTTTTGACTGGTATTTCAGTAGTTCCAAGCAGATTAGCTATGTCAGAAACTTTGGCTGGATAACACATTGGCCCTATTTGGGCTAAAATCGTTTGGAAACAAAATGTCAGAAATTGGTACTTTGTCGTGATGTGATCTATGCTATAACTTAAAGAGGGTAATAAAACTTCAAATTCTGAGCGATTGAGTCTATCCCAAAAAACCATAAAACTGATTCGTTACTTTCTCACCTGAAGGGGGAAAATTTCATGCTTTAAAATTGAATGGTTGCAATTTCAATTTTCCAGGTTATACTCTTGACAAATGGGATCCAACAGCGTCATGATGAATATGATGTGAGATATATGAGGATGTCAGTTGTCATTTGTACATGACAAAACAATACAAAACTTCACCCAAACTATGCATTTGTGTAAATTGTAATGCTAAGATTTTCCCAAAAATGCTATTCAAATAAATAATAGCCAAAAGTATATAAAAAAACGTCATTATTGATATGGACTCAACAGCGTCATTATGGATATGCCGTGAGATGTATGATGATGTCATTCATCATTTGTATGTGACGAAACAATACAAAATTTTCACCCAGCTATGCATTTGTGTAAAATGTAATGCTAATATTTTCCAAAAAATGCTATTCAAATAAATAATAGCCAGAATTATACAAAAAAGCGTCATTATAGATAGAGACTCAACAGCGTTATTATGGATATGACGTGAGATATATGATGATGTCATTTATCATTTGTATATGACGAAATAATACAAAATTTTCACCCAACTAAACATTTGTGTAAATCGTATTGCTAAGATTTTCCCAAAATTGCTATTCAAATAAATAATAGCCAGAAGTATATAAAAAACGTCATTGTAGATAGGGATTCAACAGCGTCATATTGTTCCTTATAGATTATAGTTTTATTTTGGCATACGATCTGGGGACTGGAGGCTTTTTCAAGCAATCAAGAGCCAATAAGTGCAATCAAGAGCCAAATGGATGAGTGTAATCGAGAGCCGAAGTTAGTGTAAGGCACTAATTTCAGTAGACATTATGAACAAGTTATGATAAGTCTTTTTATGGCAATTATACCTCGGAAGAGGTATAGTCACGTGGTGGGGTGTATTTCAAGAGGTATATGTCTTCCCAAGGTGATATATCTAATTTTACTAATTTATCTAAAATCACGATTTATCTAGAATCGCTCATTTCAATTGACATTATGAGCAAGTTATAATAAGTCTTTTCTTGGCAATTATACCTCTGAAGAGGTATAGTCAGGCGGTGAGGTATATTTCAAGAGATATATGTCTCGCCAAGGTGATATATCCTATCTGTTTTTGACTCATCAGCAAATATTTTGCAGTAGTCCATTTACGCAAGATGCAAGATTTTTTATGTATTGGAGAGATATTAGTTTGCTCGTATTTGGAGGCAAGATGAAAAATCATTTCGAGTAATTAATTCTCAATAAAGAAAAGCACAATTGAATAGAGCGGAAGGGGAAACGGCAGAATCTGTCTGTGATTCCCACAGACTTTACAACCCTATATCTCTAGCTGTAGTTGTATTGCCAAGTCAGTAAGGCTAATAGCTAATACTATAGCCAAACACAAGGGTTTTACAGATTATAGAGCTGCCAGAAAGTATAGCAATATTTACTATTATTTTTAATTTTAGCATTATTATTTTTAATTTTGGAAATTTTAGTATTATTTGAGTGCGAAATTGAAGTGGCTTTGATCCGAAATTAAGTCTAAGGAAATAGCCTGAGAAACCTCAACTATATCAGTTTTTTAAGTATTAGGTGAATAGGTATGCTTTTGGTGAAATTGCAAAATAGTGGGTTTTTTGCCACTTAATCTAGCGGTGTCTTTATATGGCACTTCTAGATAGAGTTCCTATGTGTCGTGCTTGTATGCTCTAGCCTAAAGCTCAGTCTCTGTAGTAATGTTAGCAATTAAAATAATAACATCAAAGACTAATTGAAATAACTAGTGGCAAGTATGGATGTTCTAGGTCAAAAGGACTTTTCGTAACTTTTAGAGGAGTTGGCAACTAAGAGACTGCATGCTTTATAGACTCAGTATCCCTTACAATCTAAAAGGGATATCATATATCCATATTACGTGGTCATCTTTCGTTCCTTTATATATTACTTATAGTTAAGACTGTACACTTTGTCTTAAAAACACCTAATCAACGACTAAAGGGCTGAATTAAATAAACATCCAATAGCCTTTGAACTAAGATTCATAATAAAATCATCTCTGGTTCCTTAGTTTGCTCCTACGGTCAGATAATTCTGTTTTTTTTTTTTTTTTACTTTTGCTAACAGGTCTGGCCTTAGCCACGATATGCACCGCATAACCTATCAAGTACTTTGTTTATTGACGGAATACAATTATATTTAGACCCCCCAGTGTAATAAATAGGCTTGTGTTCATAGATGGCGTTCCAAGATAAAAGCAGTGCATATGACTGCAAGTGAAAGAGAAGACTGAAAGACTTACATTCTAGGTGTTCTTCAAAGATTGAAACAGGGATTCATAAGTTTCCAAACGATATAAATAATGTAGATGACCCCAGGGTAATGAATAGGCTTGTGTTCATAGATGGCGTTCCAAGATAAAAGCAGTGCATATGACTGCAAGTGAAAGAGAAGACTGAAAGACTTACATTCTAGGTGTTCTTCAAAGATTGAAACAGGGATTCATAAGTTTCCAAAAGATATAAATAATGTAGATGACCCCAGGGCAATAAATAAGCTTGTGTTCATAGATGGCGTTCCAAGATAAAAGCAGTGCATATGACTGCAAGTGAAAGAGATGACTGAAGGACTTGCATTTTAGGTGTTCTTCAAAGATTGAAACAGGGATTCATAAATTTCAAAAGATATAAATAATGTAGATGACCCCAGGGCAATAAATAAGCTTGTGTTCATAGATGGCGTTCCAAGATAAAAGCAGTGCATATGACTGCAAGTGAAAGAGATGACTGAAGGACTTACATTTTAGGTGTTCTTCATTTCTGCCATATGGCACTATGTAGTGTAGTGTCGTGTCAGCATAAGCTTGTAACTGCTGACACTATGTATGCATAAGCTGCTGACACTATATAGTGTCAGCATAAGCTTGAATTAGTTAAAAAATGAAAAGAAACCGTGAGCTGGGGTCTGTGCAATCCGTTATCTTAAAAGCTCTTAAGTCTAAGTAGGCTGTTTCTAAACTCATCAATTAGTTTATTTTAGATCCCTGAAGCTGACGTTTCTATCCAGCACATAGCTGTGGAGCCATCTGGAAAACTTCTTGCTGCTATCAATAAAAGAGGGCAGTGTTTTATATGGTCAATTGGTGCCAGTGGAAATGTAGTATTCAATTTTAAGTTATGAATCAAGTAGGAATGGGAGGGGAGTGAGCCTTTGTATCTTGTCCCTTTAAAATTCAGGTATTTTTGCGAATTGTATTTATGATTTGTTAGATTTTTCAATTAACTCGTCTATTTCTGACGAGTTAATTTGTGTTGAGGTGTTTGGATGTGTTGAGGAGGGGGCAGCCTTCTTCATATACGTAATAATTATCATTATTACGTATTTTTTGGTACCTTTTTAAGTTCTGCTTGGGTCTTCAATGCCCCCCCCCCCTTTCGCACCTGGAAAAATTCTGGGAATATGTCTGGCCTCCGTAAAGTGTGAAAAATCATTATTTCGAAAAAAAACAAGAAAACATCAGACTCTGTAAAGTCACATAAGAATGTGACTTAAGGGGTATGTTTTTCTTCATGAGGCGAGGGAGTAATTACTGAATTTTATGTGACATACTCTGTGAAGTATTAAATGCTCAAAGCCTGAAATAAAAAAGAATTGTTCTTTTTTCAATGTTATTGTTGCCTTTTTTCTTCTTTTCTTTTTTTAAATGCTAGTATGGAAGTGTTTGGCTTCCGAGTTAAGACAGTTAAAGTACATTGGAGATAAAATTCGACAACTATCCATTCATTGAATCAAGAAGTTTGTATTGTTCCTGTTTCTGTGCTTGCCCACTTTATACTCAGAGCAGTGGTGTTCCCAGATTGGGTGTGCAATTGCGCTATTGACGTGTTCTAAAGGGCGATGGGCAAAGCCGTATTTACGGGGGGGGGAGGTTTGGTATTACAAAATGTATAATGTGAAATGCATTTTTGGCTTAACAAAATGCATATAAACAAATTTTTTAAGCGATTTAAATATTTTTATCCCCCCCCCCCCTCTTGAAAAAATAACTTCCCTCCCAAAAAAAATCTTGGATACGGTTCTGGCGGTGTGTATTTCGATTTTTTAAATATGTGGACTTTTTAAAATAAATTTTGCTTGGAAAAGTGTACCTTGCGTAAACTTTCTAGAAAAATGGTGATTTCGGCGTATTTTTGCTTTTATGGCTTCGACATCTTATACCAGGCATTTGATTGAGAAGCTTAGAGAAGTTATTCCCTGTCTAAAATAGAGCTGCCTTCTATGGCAAACATGTATTTCTGCTGAAAATTTACTTTTCCCCCTCCCCAAACATTCAAGTTATATAGGCTACCCTAATTCTGTATTTGCCATGAATTTTCTATATATCACTTTTTTCTTCTAATTGGTTTAATATTTTATCAAAATAATAGGATATTCATTGCATAAATTGCCTAGGCTGCAATACAGGGCATCCATTAACCATTGGAGGAAGGTGTAAGGCAAATTGTCAAAGGAATCAGTGCTATATTTCGATTTAGGATTAAATTCTGATGCTAAAGGTACGCCTATGTCCACTTCTTAGTTGTGTCAATAATCAGTAAATTGATGAACTTACAAATGTCAAGACTCTTTTGTTGCTTTCCTTTGCAAATACCTTTCTTCAGTCTACTCTGATCAGTGCCTGCAGGTCTTTGATGAGATTGTCATCAAAGATCCAAAGTTATCTCTTTGATGTTCTAATCAGCAAAAATATTGAATTTTTGGTAAATCCATAGGCCACCAGATTCTATTACTGGTGTAGAGACAAGTTGACTACACTAATTGAGAACTGCTAATTGAGAAACTTAGAGCTGGTTTCTAAGAAAACTTTCATCCATTAGAATAGTTCTTGATCCTCCATAAAATTTCTTTTGGGTTAAACTTTTTTCTTTCTCTTTGTAGACTCCAAATATACGTATATCATTTCATGTTGCAGTAACAGCTTAAAATTTTGAAGTTTCATTCAGGGCTCCCTGAATTGAGATCCCCTCCCCCATAAGCTGCAGTAGTTTTTGATCTACTTTGTTTGGTTTGTTTCTTGTTTGTCTTTAAGCGTTATGTGGACGCCTAATGAAGTTGCTAAGTATTGAGCTGTAATGCGATAGAGAGAAATTTGTTGTATCAAACAAAGATGAAATACAGAAGAAACAGTTACCCCGAGAAATAAGAAACTTGTCCGATGGGGGTGGTAGAGATACGCTAAACCAAAAGACCACAAACACATTACCAGCTTGGAATGCAAATAAACTCTAAAATGTGGCTTTCTTAATCATCTTATGTTAGAAAAGCATAGGGGTCAAACCTTATGTTTATAATGTGTCTTTGTGGTAGGAGGTATATTAGGGGTCGTTGACCACAAGTGGTAGTGGAGTGGTAGTCAAAAACAACTAAATAGTTTTAAAAATCTACTATTCTACTCTAAGCCCCAGAGGCCGTAGTTATTTAGCTTGTGTTAGTTTATGCTAATCCTAGTGGAGCAAAGCTTATTAAAAGCAGACGTAAAATGAAGAAAATTTATTTTAATGAAAAATGAAGAAAAATAAATATATTTTTACCCTGTGATTGGATTATTGTTCATCTTTTTTCGTATATGATATAATAGCATATTTGTTTGCACACGAAAAACCCAACCGCGCCATGGCAAACAGAACACAAAAAAAAAAAAAAAAATAAATAAATAAACAAGTGCAGCTACCAAAAAAAAAAAAAAAAAATTCGATGCCCCATACTTACAAAGATGAATCTACAACAATTTTTTATATTAATAAATTTATATTCCCAAAACCCAACAAACCACCTCTCATCCCATTTCCTACCTCAAATATTTCTGTTCTCGAACCTCCCATCTCTAAACAATCAACAACAAAAAATTGAATAGTTTTTTTTTATCATTCTCTCCACAAATCGGACAAAGATCTTTAACCATTACCCTCCTTTAATTCGGCCTTAATGAAATTATCCACTTAATATCCAGCGCCCCCAAACCCACTTTTAAATATAATTGCTCACTATAATTTATATATTTGATATATTTTTAAACCTTTTTTTTTACTATGGCAGCTGTTGTCTCAATCCTCAGGACCATAACAAATACTTAATGAGCTATAAAAAACGTCAAGTTAAAGAGATATTTTTGCTATCAGTCGTCTGGATTGAAAAACTGTATATGCCTAAAAAAAAAATAAAAAGAAAAAAATATAATCCTACTCCTGCCCTTCCGTTGCCTCCCAAAAAATGATGTCTCAAATTTGAAAAAAAAAATTCAAAAAAAAAAATTTGAAAGAGGTCGTGTCGGCTTAATCTTTGCATACTTATTGAATTAACAAATTTCTTTATCACATCGATTGAAAAAGACATGGCTACTTCAAATTCAGCGAACGAGACAATGAATGCCTTATCAGCTAGAAAAGCAATAGATTTTGACAGCTAAGAACACATAGTTCTTAGCTACTGAGAACTAAAATGATTAACATAGCTAATAGTTTTTGAGTCATTATTGTTATTGTTTGCGATGATGACTGTTTTTGTTATGCATGTTTCTTTCTCCTCCAAGTGCATTTTTGTATGTAAAGAAGGTTCAAATAAATTATTATTATTATAGTTACTAAGTAAAATATTTTAGTCTTTTTTGTACGTTTATTAACGTTTTTATGCGTATAAACACTATTATTTATTTTCGGTGTTTGTGATTCATTACTCCTGTTATGGCGCTAGTAATGGCGTCACATATTATAAGGCACAGTGTCACGAATCCCTGCGTACTGATGCCAGTGCTGCTTATATTTTCAACACTTAAAGATGTAGGTGGGTAACGGTGCTGACGTCGGGCTCCCCTTGTGCTGGCGACTTTGCTAGACAAAAGCTATAAGTCAAAGCCAACATTCTGTAGCTGAAATGAATAGCAACTTATCAGTTATCTTAGGCCCTAGTTCCTTACGAGAAGAAATTAAATGTATTTTTTTCTCAAAGAGGAAAAATGGGTTGTCTTACAGAAAAAAAGGCGTTCTCTAGCCCTGGCAAATGCTGAAGTGGGTCTTTGACCTCTCATTTTGATCGGTTTTTTATGTAATTCTCTCTAGTTTTCATAAAACATAGAAATTTTTGACGTTTCTAATGAATCCTTTCTTTCTTCAAAGCACACAACCCCTCCCACGAAAAAGATTCCTGATTCCGGCATTTGGGATCAAGTCTGATCCCAAATGCCGTTTTTTCAAGTTTTCAAGTTTTTTTCGGTCTGTGTTGAATGTCGCTACCAAAAAAAAATTTTGAATTGTTATAGAAAGTTTTTGTCTAAAGAGCTAGCCTATTGGTTTTAGCTTATTTATTTGAAAAATCGTCATACAAAGTGAAAAGGCAAAAAAAACGCATGAATCACTAACTAGTAGAGCAGTAATTAATTTTTCAGCCTTTTTA
>CM051275.1:44992369-45027369 GCA_027921565.1 Artemia sinica
AAAAATATATAGGCAATATTTGCGTTTATGTGTATAGGCTGCACGTACTTACTACTGTTTGTGCCGATTCGCGATCCACTCGAGATGCTAAAGTCCATCTTCTGTACTTATATTAGCAAAAATGCGGAGCCCTCTCACTCAGGGTGGCATTCCGGCGTTACTACTTCCAAAGTGATAAGATTAAGGGTATCCAAAAGCGGATATGCAAAACTATATTAGGGGCCCAGTAAGTTTTTTTGTGAAGATAGTCTCAGATTATTATGTCTACCGACCTTTAATGAAAGATACATGACCTGACGATTTTTTGTTATTTGTTTATCTACTAGCTCTACTGACTAATCTTGTGGGGCTTGGCCAGGGCTAATTTGCTTGACTCCTTTTCAAGACAAAGGGAATTCCTATTTTAGAGTTTTTTCTTTAGTTTAGTCTACTAGCATAGCCGATTATTATGTTGGATATTAGGGTAATGGAATTCTAAAATAAGGAGCATAACAGACAGATAAGCAGAGAAACGTGTTTTTCGCAATACAGTATCCAAAATTACTTTAGAAAAAATAAATTAAAGCGTAACGTTCTTTTCACTAAGAAATAGGTTAAACACCAGCACTGATAAGTAAATATTTTTTTTTTCAATGTAATAAAGTACACCTGTTTTTGTTTTTCCTTTTTTGTTTTTTTTCTTGTTTTGTGTGCTTAACGATTTTGAATGGCCAAGTGCCATCCAAGTTTAGCGATGATATTTTATGGAATATATATTTTTATTAACTAAGTTGATTTTTTTAAACTACATAATAAAATTTGCACCTTTCTTTTGTTTAAGTACACACATACTCCTCCTCCAGGGGCGTCTTTTTGGGGTGGCAAGGGGGGATGGGCGGTTGCCCCCTCCCAATAATGTGGAGAAAAAAAATATTATACATCCCATGCCTTTTTACTATCCAGATACGGACCCCTCTTGTCCCCCTCCCCAATAAAAATGCTGAAGATTTGCCCCTGCCCTCCTCCTCCCTGGAATTGAAGGTTTCAAAACCTTCAATTCCAAAAATGCAGTGATTTATAAATCTTTAGCAATTTAGGAGATCCTAAAATTACTTTTGGTAAAATTAGTAATTAAAGGAGATATATAAGTATTGAAACAAACATCAGAGGTATCTGTTAACAATTTCTGCAGATCATACAATTCGCCTATCGTCTGTATCTGACAATTTTGAATTAGTTGTTGATTTAACCAGTACAGCTCAGAGATGGCTGGGAATGTTGTTTTCAGTGGCTTTAGTAAACTTTAAAAATCCAAAGAAATAAATAATTGTTGAAATTAATTATCGTAGGTATCTTGCAACAACCTCTGCAGATCATACAACTCGCTTGTGGAGTGTAGCAAACAATTTTGAATTGGCCGTTGAATTAACGACTGCAGCTCAGAGATGGGTCTGGGATGTTGTTTTCAGTGCTGACTCTAGATACGTTATTTCCGGTAAGTTTCCTTGCTAAATGATTACTAAATAAATTCTTAGTAAATATTTAGTAATACTATGATAGTACTATAAAATACTGTAATGGTGTAATAGTGTTATCAATAGTAGTAAAATAATAGTAATATAATATATACAAATAATATATATCTACTAAATAAATATATATATATATATAATATATAATATATATTATATATATATATATATATATTTATATTTTTTTTAATTGGCATCTTGGGATTTTCTGTCCTGAAAAACCATTTAGAAGTCACGGGTTTGAGAAAATTCGTTTAGAGTTATAATATTGGAAACAAATCTTTATTGACGTCGTGTAATAATGTACTATTTAATGACATCATGCACTAACATTATTGACATCATCTACTTACATTTTTATCGCTGCATACATGTTACAGCCATAAATGAGGTCACATTAAAAATTACATTATGTAACATTAAAAAATTAAATCAGAATATTTCAATCACGTAATGCATTGTATAAAACTTTGCAAAAATTGTTGATCACCTCCCAGGATAATACAAATCTTTTAAAAGTCATGATTCTGTAAAGGATAAACAGGAAGGAGGAATTAAATTCACTCCAGAATTCCTCAATTAAATTAAGATTACAGACATGCCACCCCATGAATTAAAAGCAAAGAAAAATGCAATAGCTATGCTCGTGCTTAACTCAGAAAAACTTAGACATTTCAGAAAATATGCGTAATAGAACACGACTGGTTGCTACTGAATTTTGTAATGACGTAATTAAGGCATATATAATTACTGGGGAAAATTCTTGAAAAAAATTCACACTTATCAAGTTATGCTCCACTCCGGTAAAGGTCAACTTAAATGTCCAGCGACATCAATTTCCACTTCCACCTGCACTTGCGGTGGCAACACATAGATCACAAAGGCAAACTTTCGAATTTATTGGCTTTGGCCTCTGTACATCTGTAGAATCTCGGTATGTTGCACCTTGAATTTTGCTCATGTTAAACGACAACGCAGCTTAAAAGCACATTTTTTTCTGAAAACTTGCATACAGCATTTCGGGCCTTAAAAACAGTCTGTATTGTTCACAACTTTAAGAAAGAATTCGTATTTTTCCAAGGGTGGTTGGATTAAACCTATAGTGATGCCTTGAAACCAAGAAGAAGTTCACATTATGTGCGGTTAGAAGACAAGCGATTGCGAGTCTTTCTCGGACAACAATTGGAAAAAGTTGACAGCTTCACCTATCTTGGCTCAATAATAGACTCTCGTGGAGGCTGTGACCGTGACATACAGAACAGAATCAACAAAGCCCAAGCCATCTTCTCACAACTCCGCTGCCATTTGTGGATCCGGCGGGAGATCAGCATGAAGACAAAACTTTCTATCTATAATGCGGCTGTAAGATCTGTTCTCTTCTATGCAGTAGAAACTTGGCCACTGAAGGCGTTTCATCTCCATGATTTGGAAGTCCTTGACCACCGCTGTCTACGAAAAATCCTGAGGATTCGACACTCCGATAGAATCTCAAATGTTTATGTGCGCCACCGCTGCTGTAACATCGAACCCGCCGCCATGATTGTAAAACAGAGAAGACTGCGTTGGCTTGGTCATGTCCTTGAAAGACCCAATGACCGCATCATAAAGCAAGTGCTTCTAGCTGTCCCATTGCCAAATTGGCGCAGGTGACCTGGCGGTCAATTTAAGAATTGGTGGACAACTGCCAAACACGACCTCGACCCCTTTGGTGGATTTCGAAAGTTTGGCAGAAAGTGGGAGAGCTGCTGGCTCTGGTTCGCTGAATAGTGATATTTATAATTAATGAATTTTACTAAATAATGATTTGAATTGATTTAAAAAATACTAGTGAAATTAATCACCTAGAAATACCAGGATACTATGTAACCATGGATATAGACAAATACCAATTTACTGTGGATGGATAAGAGGGATTTTCCAGGGAATGGGGAGGGTTTCTACGAGGAGGTTTTTCATGTCAATTCAACAGGAAATACGCCCATCTATCTCTTGTTTTAAATGTGAATTTAACATCCTAGCAGGTTGAGCTGTAAGCTGCTGGAACGCCACTGTCTGAAATTAAGTAACAAAAAAAATTTGCATAAAAAGCTTTTCAAGAGGTATTTTTATAACCCTTCCATAGAAAAGGCCCATTTCATTTAACTAAATTTGGTCTCCCTGATTTAAAGGGCGAGAACCTCCCTTTTAATGGTGAAGGTTCATTTCTTTGAGCCAAGACATGGAAGGTGCACAATTGAATCATAGAATCGTATTTAGTACTACTATTTAATGTTATGTTTAGTCTCCCACTCTCACAGGCCAAGTAGCCTTTCTTGGGGGCTAAAGTTCTGCAATTTTTTTCTGTGCTTCTTTCAAATAAATTAATCGATTGATTGATATTTTCTCCGTATTTTGTACAATTTCCTTGCAAAACACGGTGAAAAGACATATATTAAGAGGTATTCTTGTAAGCCTTCCACAGAAAAGGCCCGTTTCATTTAACTGAATTTGGTCTTCCTTATTGAAAGGGCTAAAACCTCCCTTTTAATGGGGAAGGCCCATTTCTTTGAGCCAAGACTTGGAAGGCACACAACTAAATCGTAGAATCGTATTTTCTTTGCATTTTGTATAATTTCGTTGCAAAACACGGTGAAAAGTCATATTAAGAGGTATTTTTGTCAGCCTTTTAAAGAAAATGGCCATTTTATTTAACTGAATTTGGTGTCACCTTGGAATCACCTTGTTCAGGCTATAAAGTCACTTATGGCTGTAACCTACGATAACGACGACATTTATCATATTGTCGGCAAAATCGGGTTTTTGGCAAAACTAATTCCAGCGTTGTACGTTTTGTTTCGATCCGATATAATTTTTGGGGGGTTTCAGGAAAGTATTTGGGCTACTATAGGCTGTGATCGTGTTTTACTAGGTTGCAGCTACCGCTGCAAACCCGATAATAACACTATTCGTAACCCTTCCCTAAGGTCAAGTCTGTTTTCTGACTTTCTGAAAAGGAACTTTCAGAAAGTCACTTTCTGAAAGGGAAGTTTTCGGTATGAAAATCTAAGAAAAGCAGAAATACAGTTGCATAATAATTCAAACTGAAAACGAGCATAAAATCATTATCAGTGGGTAAAGAAACCCAAAAAGAACAGAAACTAAAATAATTAATCACATCAACATAAAGGTAACAAAAACTTATATAAGTGAATAAATAAATCCCAAAAAAAGCGAAAATTAAATTGAATATTCAGGTCAAAGTTAAAACGAACAAAAACTACTACAAACAAGAGGGCTACTGCCCCCCTCTAGACATTCAAAAAGCTATTCTCACATTTGTGTTTTATTGGAAACTGTTTGTATTTTTAACACTGTTTTTTATTTGTCAAAACATGAACGAAAATAAAAAAAAAATCACCATAACAATGAAGATGACAGGGAAGAACTAATGAAAATTATCTGAGTGTTTAATATATAGTGATATTAAATCCTGGAAATCTGAAATTCAAGATCTATGATTTTATTTAACATCATTTTCCGAATTTTAATATTACAAATATTAAAAAAACGAATGTTTAGAATATCTTTGGGACGCAATTGAAGTTAGGTGGTCTAGAGAGTGGCAGCAGCTCTACCTTTCAGAAAAGGTTTTTATTAAAATGATTTCCGTTTTCTTTTTCATTGCCAAATTTTAATTGTTTGTTAACATTAATTTTTATGCTATGTTCATAGTATAATCTGGATTCGCATACTGTCTTTAGATTTAATTCTATATCCCCCTGATCATTCCCTAAAATTTTCAACTTTTTGCCCTTAGCCATTCATGAGATAGTGTGGGTACGCCTTTTTGACAACTTGGATGGAGCTATCTGTTATGTAATGTAGTTCAATATCTTGTGATAGCGAAAACGGCAAAGAGAAGAAACTAGTACATTCAGTTTCTAATCGGATGAGCCCCCTCCAAGTTTTAAGACCAGCCCTATGGAAAAAAACATTAATACAGTGAAGACTTATAATAGGTTTTGAAACGTAACTGAACTCCTCGAACATGTGTTTTATTTTACTGTATCTTAGGCATGTAAACCTGGGAGAAGAAAAGGAAAGGAGATCTCCAAGTTATTGTGACTAAGACATGTAGTAAAAGCAATTTTTGGATACCAGCTAAATTTGATCAGAAGTACGAGTAAGGGTCTAAGTTTTGCCTTGTTGACATCCACGTGCACTCTGCCTTGTGCTGTGGGGTGGGCCTCCTTAAATTCTTTTCATCACGAGATCTGCCAGAATTTCGATTGTCAGCCAAACTTGGTGAAAAGTAATTGTAGGTATTTTTAGTTTTTTTTATGTTTTTTTATATATTTTTAGTTTTTTTTTTATATGTTTTATGTATTTTGTTCTTTGATTACCACATTCGGTAATTGATATCCTCAAAAATATTTTTTATTTCACAAAAATTATTGACCTCAACAAATGGAAATTCTTGACTAGGAGCTTTCAGAAAAAACAAATGTAGGTAACTAAAAATATAGAATTTTTTTTTCTTGTAATGATCTTCTTAGACTCCCTGATTTATCAATTAGACTCCTCAAGTATATTTTTTATTTACTAAAAAGAAAAATCTTATAGCTTCATCGGATGGAACTTCTCGACTATGGAGTGTTGAAGAAAAAGAAATGAAGAAAGAGTACACAGGACATCAGAAAGCAGTTACTGCTCTAGCATTTAAAGATGGCGTTCCTACACCAGAATAAAACGGCAAAAGAATTTGATTTTGTGGCAGGTGACCGTTTCCGACATGAGCCTCCTTATGCAACTTTTTTTTTCTTTTTTTTTGTAGAATCTTCCTTTTTCACCATCATAGTTGGTTAAATAACTTTTATGATTAGTCCTTATGATCGAAGTTTAGTTTAAAACGCAAAATTATCGTTCTCTAGTGAAATAAAACGTAATTCACTAAATAATAAACTAATTAGAATAGAAATAATATATTATAAAAATATATCAAAATAACTAAATAAATTTCAATAAATGAAAAATAAGTTTACCGCCATTATTGGTCGTATTTTTTTTTTCTGGCAGGATGGTTGGTATTATTGATTACTTAATAATGCATAATAATTGCTGCCGCAGCTGGCAACCCATCGCAGTGCCCTGGTGCCTGAGCCTGGCTTAGCTGTGACTACTACTCATCCAACCCGATCAATTCAGAGCTTCCCTCCCGGGTCCTTTCCGTGAAGTTCCAACTTTTTTTATTTCACTTCTATATGACTTCTTCTTTTATATTTGAAGACGTCCGCGCTTTTCATTTGGCCCCATAGAGATTTCCACAAAACTTTTCATTTGGCCCCACATATATTTCCAAAAAGCTTTTCATTTGGCCCCATAGAGATTTCCAAAAAGCTTTTCATTTGGCCCCATATTGATTTCTAAAAGCTTTTCATTTGGCCCCATATAGATTTTCAAAAAGGTTTTCTTTTGGCCCTATATAGATTATCAAAAAGCTTTTCATTTGGCCCAATAGATATTTCTCAAAAGCTTTCTATTAGACCCCATAGAAATTTCCAAAAAGCTTTTCATTTGGCCACATAGAGATTTCCAAAAAGCTTTTTATTTGCCCTCATAGAGATTTCCAAAAAGCTTTTCATTTGGCCCCATAGAGATTTACAAAATGCTTGTCATTTGGCTCAATAGTGATTTCCAAAAAGCTTTTCATTTGGCCCCATAGTGATTTCCAAAAAGCTTTTCATTTGGCCCCATATAAATTTCCAAACAGCTTTTCAGTTGGCCCCATAGAGATCTCCACAAAGCTTTTCGTTTGGTCGCATAGAGATTTCCAAAAAGCTTTTCATTTGGCCCCATAGAAATTTCCACAAAGCTTTTCAATTGGGCCCATTGAGATTTCCAAATAGCGTGGTTTTCAACCCATCAATCCTGATTCTTAAAACCAGACCTATTTTCCCAACATCTTTCTCGTTACAGCTGTAGAAAGTTGGATGGAATCACATTTTTCGTAAACCTGTTGTCTTAATGCAATAGTATGCTACTAATCATGTCATGTCAGATAATTTTTATATTTGGGTGTTTAACCACTACGACAGATGACGATACAGAGCAGCAAAGATAACACTGCTTAATAGGGTATAACACTGCTTAATAGGGTATGAAAAGGGTTTAGTGGCGAGGCAGTGAGCTGTTACTTACCTGAAATTACGTGGTATAGGCTCCGTTCCCAGCCGTCGCAGGGTTGATGCAAGGACTTTTGAATTCGAGAAGTTTCGTTAGCGAATGAATAAAAAGATAAGAAACGGCCAATAACTATTTACCTATTTTTATATTGTTGTATATTATATATAATATAATATATATGTTTCTTATATATTATATATTTTTACTTGTTTTACTTATTTGTTTTTAGTTTTTTATTACTATTTGAAGTATTAATTGGTTAATGTCATTAGGAAAATTTATCATCTGTTGTATTGTCATATTATTATAAATTTAATAATAAATTTATAATAAAGCAATATAAATACAAATTAATAATGTGCAAGGGATGCTAATCTCTTTTAGCGTTAATGAGATATTGCCAGAAAGAAAATACAGTTTATAAATTACATTGTGGATGATTGTGTCAAAAAAGTTGTGATTGTTATTTTTAATTAAATTTTTTTATTGTTTGAATTTTTTTTAAATAGTCCTATAGACTTTAAAATTAAGTTTCTTATATATAAGAGAGTAATGTTGCCACTTAATAATACTTCTAAAGCTCAGCATTATAGGTTATGAATATTAATTAGTGGTGCATTATTTCAAAAAGAGGGCCATACACTTTTTGTCATTATTTCTTGGGTTATTTTCTAGAAGAAAATGACAAGATGCTGATAATGTCTTGAATAAACCTTGAACCTTGAATAAATAATTGAAACTCAAAACTAACAAAAATTACAATAAATGTTGGAACCAAACTCAAAGCGAGCAAAAATTGACATGAGTAAACCTAATAACCCCCATACCCTCTCAGGAGCAGAGCATGATTTGCACTTTACTGAAAACAAAACAATTTATGAATGTTTTCACTTTTTTTACTTTTATAAATAAAAAATTATCAAAAATTTAAGGAATAAATATCAGCACATGTCGATTAAACTTACAATCCAAGGTCATTTGTTTTTTGTTTTTGTTTTTTCAGGAAAGTGCAAATTATGTTCTGGTCTTGGGGGGTTATTAGCCCTACTCATGTTAATTTTTACTCGTTTTGAGTTTGATTCGAATATTTATTGTAATTTTTGTTTGTTTTGAGTTTTAATTATTTATTACTAGTGATTTGTGGTAGTTTTACGCCCGGAAGATTGTTTAACATTATTTCTTCTCGTTTTTGGCTTAATGTAGGTCTTTACTTTTCTTTGAAAAACTTGTATTTGTGGAAAAAGCTTTTTAAATTAATACTCAATGGTAACATCAGGACCACACGCGTTAAATGGGAAAAAACGTTCAGATAACTCTATTGCACTTTTTACCCTAGCATTTATCTGTGTATGTGAAATGTAAGAAGCAAGTCAATTCGATTGAAACAAGTAAGGGCTCTAGGTAAGTGATCGCTTTTACCCAACACTCAATTGTAAATAATCTCCCGGTCAATCCTTGACGAAGCCCTTTGAAACCATCTACAGGGACACGAGGTGTTCCAATGACGAATTGAAGTAACTTGAGTCGTTCCTCTGACGTAAATGAAAGTAGAGCTTCACAAAACCAAAGAATAACTGTATGGATCTGAAAATATTCTCCAGTGTAGATAGGATTCTCTTTCCAGTCATTCACATCCACTTCATTGATACCGCCACAAAAGAGAAGTTCGAGCTCGTTTTCATTGTAAATCTCAATTTTTTCGATGGATACAATCTCGTCGAATCCTTGTCGAAATTTATCCATTTGAGAATCGGTACGAGTCACAAAACGCCTTTCCAGAAGATTGTCTACATACTGATGTTTATTTTCGTTTGTAACAGGAATATTGGATCCACCTGGAAGGAGGTCTACTTGGTGTAAAAGGCCCATTGACTCTTCATCAGTCGAAAAAGTCAATTCTAAATCCGTTGGATCGTTTTCTAGGATCCATTTCAAGGATTTATATCAGCCTCAGCTTCAAGGATTTATTATTATTATAATTATTTTATTACCCATTATTAAACATACAAAATGTTGTAAATTGAGTACAAGAAAAGAAAATAAAGTAACATCAAATAACAACAAACTTTATATTAACTTTATATCAGATAGTATATTAAATCACCTTCTTTTATGTCTCCGATTTCTATTTTCTTCTTTAACACTGTTTTATAAAAGGGACGAGTAAAAAAAAACATCAAGCATTTTACTGTGATAAGCAGCCAGTTTAATCTTCCAAGAAATTTGAAGTACATCAAGTGTCTCTTATTGCAAAGGCAACTAAGATGATTGATCAGGAGCTGAAAATTATCCGTCGATGAATACTTGAAAAATCCGTAGTCTGGATTACATAGCTTTTTTGAAATGAGATAGAACCATTCCCTTGTCAATCCACCTAGATCATAACCAGATTCTCCAATAAATTCCACATACAGATTTTCTCGCAACACTTCTGGATTTGTAACTTTTGATATTGCCTGAAAAGATTCATCTACAATTGAATCTCTGGAAACAAGAAGTTTGAAATTTATAGGTTTTGGAAAAATCCATCAAAATCCAGGTGGTTTTGGGAGTGAATTCTTGAAGATTTTATACTGTTCACTGAAGCTTCTTGGGTACTTAATTTGTGTTTTCGCAATTTGTTGGTCTGAGAGTGTCTCTTTGTCACCAACAACAGTTATATTTTATTTTATTTCGGGAAAAAGCTCCATGAACATATTTGTACGCGGGACAGGGGTATTGGTATTCGCTGTAATGAACGTTGAGCCTGCTTCAGATATTCTTGAAACATAAGAATTTGCAAACATTATAACTCCCTTCATTGATCATTCCTCTCTATCTTCATGCTTTAACACATGAAAATATTATCAAACACTTCATGTTTCAGTCTCATATCAAGTATCAAAAGCTAACAAAAAATAAAACTAATTTTTTAATTTTTCGGTATTTTTCTAGTTTAAATTAAAAGATTATGATTATTGCTCAGATAAATATTTTTGCAGTTTATAACTTGAGTGATTTTGAATCGCTAATAACATATGTGGTTTTTAGTAGACAATCAGTGTTAGATATTATCATTTATTACGTCATTTATGGTTATTAGTTGATGAAAAGACATCAAAATGAGGTTTTATTGTATACAGTGATTCTATTTTTAAATTTTCTTGTTTTCTAATTAAAAGAGGCACTATAACTTTTAATTTCCGTTTGAATGAGCCTTTTTGCGAACTTCCAGGACCAAGGGGTCAATACGATCACCCGTGGGGAAAAAAACAAACAAATAAACACGCATCCGTGATCTTTTTTCTGGCAAAAAATACCTAATTCCACATTTTTGCAGATAGGAGCTTTAAACTTCTACAGTAAGATTTTCTGATACGCTGAATTTGATGGTGTGATTTTCATTAAGATTCTATGATTCTTAGGGGGTGTTTTCCCTTTTTTTGAAAATAAGGCAAGTTTTCTCATGGTCGTAACTTTTGATGGGTGACATTGAACTTATATATATTATAAATCAGCATAAAAATTCCATTCTTTTGATGTGTCTAATGGTATCAAAATACCGTTTTTTATTGTTTCGGTTATTATTGAGACGAGTCACTCTTACTATACTACACTTCGTTAACCTTAAACTGTTTGATTACATAATAACTTTAGCGATTCTGAACTGAAAACTAAAATAAAAAAATTTGAATTTTTTTAATTGGAAGTATAGGACAGCAATATAGAGATACGTACATTACAGTTTAAGCCAAAAAAGTTTGGTTCAAATGTTAGTTGAAACTAATATTAGTTGAAACCATAAGTGAAACAAATATTTGTCAGTTTCACTTATGGAATCTGGAAATTCTTAGTATAATCAAACATTATGAAAATGAAATATTGGTCTTGAAAGATAAACTCCTTTGGAACAGATTTGCATTCCTTAAACTCCTTAAATTCCTTAAATTTTAAATTCCTTAAATTCCTTAAATTTTATTAAATTCCTTAATTCCTTAAATTCCTTCATTCCTTAAATTCCTCAAGGTAGCATTTGTCTCCTGTTTAAATTTCTGAACGAGTCAGTAGAATAAGTTTGAAAGCTTACTGAAACTTCTGATTTAGTCGCACCAACAGCTTCTTTCGAGGTGAGATAGGAAACACCTTCCCAAGCAACATTCAATTCTACTTCCGTAAATTCCTCAAATTGGTCGTTTATCTCTCCTTTCACTCGACTAAAAAGATAAATGAGAATATTATTAATCCTCTTTCCCAAATTCTTGAAAATAAGGATTTTTAATTCTCTTGCTACTATTCTGTCCCTTTAGACAATACTTAATATTATAATGATTAGCATAGGTATCTTATAGAGATTTAGCATAAAAATCCGATTCTTTTGATGTATCTATTGATATTAAAATAACATTCTATTTTTAGAGTTTCGGTTACTATTGAGACGAGTTGCTATTACTATAAACTTCGTCACCACGAACTGTTTGATAATTAAAACAAAGAAAAATCCTATGGCTTTTTCTTAATTGGAATAGTAAGAGACGACCTGGCAACTACTTACGATTATGACATTTTATCAAACTTAAACATGATTCTTTATGTAATAAAAGAATAAAATATCTTTGAAAAGATTGCAGTATGAAAAGACATCAAAAATGCAGTTTCTCGTAAAAAGTAATTTTATTTTTCATTTTTTTTATTATAAAAGGCACCAGAACTTTTAATTCCAGTTCAAATAAGCCCTCTCGCAAAATTCTAGGACCTCTGGGTCAATACGATCACCCCTGGTAAAAAAAGGAAAATAACACGCATCCTTCATCTTTCTTTTGGCAAAAACCACAAAATTTCACATTTCCATATATAGGAGCTTGAAACCTCTACAGTACGGTTCTCTAATACGCTGAATCTGATGGTGTGGTTTTCATAAAATTCTATGACTTTTAGGGGGTGTGTTTTGCTATCTTTGAATAAAGCAAAATGTATATGAAAAAAAAAATTTACATACATTTTTCTTTATCATAGTATAAATACTGTGAACTATACTGAGATTATTTCTCTCGGAGGTTGATTTTTTTCTCCTATTGCAATAAATCTGTGCTCCAAGTGCCAGAGCAGACGCAAAGATGAACAAAAGAAGTCCAGCTTTTATTTTTATATCCTGCATAGAACCTTTTTCGGAATCAGGAAAAGGGATGCAATTTTTCTTTGTCGAAAGCACACAGTTTTTGCAATTTTCATTCACTTCATTCAACCATTTTACTTGTTTATAACTAAGTTCATTAAAATCCATGAACCAAGTACCGCATAAACCTCTTATTTTCCTAGCCCTTTTGTTATTATCTTTATCGTGTTTTATATGTGTAGCCAAAGCATAAGTTTTCCCAACAGTTATGCCGGGATTACAGTCAAATTCTCGATTACAGTCTATAAGGATAATATCATCTAGCTTATCTTGATATATTGACCTACTGTAGGCATGTTTCACTTTTATTTTGTACGTGTCGCTTTTTTCTGTTGACCACTCAGAAACTGGATTCATCTCTTCAACCTTTACCAATTCAACAGTACCAGTATAACTTGATTGGCATATCCTTGCGGTTGGACTCTGATAAAGACAACTAAGGGCCTCGACCGAAAGACCATCGATCCAAAAAAATAGGAAAATCCAAATTTTTAAAGACATCCTAAAATTTATGTTTAATAATAGTGGATACGCCTTGTACCTTTGATTTTCTCTTTTCATGATGTTACTAAATAATAATTGTTTTATGGAATTAACGTCTCTTAAGACTGTACCAAGTACCAGGAACCTAACAAAAAATAAAACTAATTTTTAAATTTTCATGTATTTTTTTAGTTTGAATTAAATGATTCAAATTATTGCTCAGATATCATAAATATTTTTGCAGTTTGCATAATAACTTTAGTGTTTCTAAACTGAAAAATAAAATATATAAGAAAACTGAATTTTTATTCTGGAAATAAACATTAAATCCCTCGTCGGGTAGTTAGAACCTGACCAAAAATACAACTAATTTAAAATTTTTAAGGTATTTTTCTTGATTGAATTGAAAGGTTCAAACTATTGCTCGGATACCATAAATATTTTTGCAGTTTACACAAGCTGCGAAGAACGCATAATATTACATTCAGAATTCCAAGCAGATGGTAAAAATGTAGGCTGATCTTTGTAAATTGAGAAACATTTTACGAATGTTTTACCGAGATTACGAAAAAGATTTAGAATTACACATCAAAATTCTCTCGGAAAGAGCGGGTGTTGTTGAAAAGTCGGCTAGAAATGCTTTGGGAAATCTTTATAGTAATATCCAAAAGAAATGTTGTATGACGAAGGGGTCAGTGTGGTCATGGAGAAAAAAAAATGTTGTATGTTTAAGGAAAAGCTTCCAAGATATGGACTGGTAACTGTGGAACAGTTATGATAAAGCAAAAGGTATGAGAATAAACTTCAAAATTTTTGTAATTTGCAAAAATATTTAGGATGTCTTAGTAACAGTTTCACTCTATGAAATGAAACTAGATAAATTCCTAAAAAAATTTACATGAGTTTTTGTTTTTTTACGTAATCGAAAGCAATTAGATATAATTATATCAAATGTCGTAGCTTCTTTAGAGTTTAAGAAAAATCTGATTAGTGAATTGAAACTAGAGTAAGTCCTGAAAATTATCAATAAAATTATTTTATTTTATGTATCGCTGAAGTTATTATGTAAACTGCAAAAGCATTTATGGTGTCTGAGTAATAATTTTAATTTTTTAATTCAAACTAGAAAAATACCTGAACATTTAAAATAGTTTGAATTAAAGGATTAAAATTATTGCTCAGATATCATAAATATTTTTTTCAGTTTACATAATAACTTTAGAGATTCTAAACTGACAAATAAAATATATAAAAAATTGAAATTTTTGGTCTGGAAATACACATTAATTCCCTCGTCGGGTAGTTAGAACCTGACCAAAATAAAACTAATTTAAAATTTTGAGGTATTTTTCTTGTTTGAATTGAAAGATTCAAACTATTGCTCGGATACCATAAGTATTTTTGCAGTTTCCACAAGCTGCATAGAACGCATAAGGACAAAGTTAAAAATTGACAACACTGTGGACAAGTGATGGTTCTTTAATAAGGCTTTTCTTGATTTTAAAGCCAGTATATATCCCTTGGTGTTCAAGCCAAGGTAAGGTAAGTTTTCCTATTTAGGGCTTCGAACAAGGTGGTTCTAATAGTGTACTTCTTGTTTTGATCTGACTCTATTTTGGAGTTATGGGTTATTTTAGATTTTAATTTGGGTCGTAATCGTCTCTTACTAGGTTGCTACCTACCGTAGCAACCCGGAAATGCAACCCAGATTATGTAAACCTGATTACAAACAGGAAAAAGCTTACGGCGTTTTCTCCTTTTGAGCAGTAAGAGACGGCCCACAAAGAATCAGGCAGTCAACTAAGTCCAATGTATGCAATGTTTTGTTCTCCTAATGATCGTTTTTAATACACAAACTATTTAAAAATTGTATCCATAATAGCCTGAATGATGTATTTGATAGTGTGATGTATTGGATAGCGTATTTTTTTGTAATCCCGGTAAAACATTCGTAAAATTTTTCTCAGTTTACAAAGATCAGCCTGCATTTTTGCCATCTGCTTGGAATTCTGAATGTAATCTTAAACTTTGTTCTTATGTGTTCTTTGCGTCTTGTGTAAACTGCAAACATATTTATGGTATCCAAGCAATAATTTGAATCTTTCAATTCAAACAAGAAAAATACCTTAAAAATTTTAAATTAGATTTATGTTTGGTTAGGTTCTAACTACCTGACAAGGGATTTAATGTGTATTTCCAGGCCAAAAAATTCAGTTTTTTTATATATTTTATTTTTCAGTTTAGAATCGCTAAGGTTATTATGTAAACTGCAAAAATATTTATGAAATCTGAGCAACAATTTTAATCTTTTAATTCAAACTAAAAAAATACCTAAAAATTTTAAAATTAGTTTTATTTTTTGTTAGGTTGCTGGTACTTGATACGACTCTTAAGAAATGTTAATTCCATAAGACAATTATTTATAACTTATTAATAAGACGCCTTCTAAGCGAGTTATACGTAACTTAAAAAAGCAATGCTAAAAATAGAGTCAGATCAAGACAAGAAGTACACTATTAGACCACCTTGTCCGAAGCCCTAAATAGGAAAACTTACCTTCCCTTGGTTTGAATACCAAGGAAAATATACTGGCTTGAAAATCAAGGAAAAGCTTTATTAAAGAACCAATTGTCCATAGAAATAGTAAGAATCTGCCCATAAGGTCCCGTGCCGAGTAGTAAGAACCTAACAAAAAACCAACCTAATATTAAAATTTTCAGGTATTTTTCTAGTTCGAATTAAAAAATTAAAATTATTGCTCAGACACCATAAATATTTTTGCAGTTTACATAATAACTTTAGCGATCCATAAAATAAAATACTTTTATTGATAATTTTCAGGACTTATTCTAGTCAGATTACGGATCAGATTTTTTTTTAAGGGAAATACTACATTTGATATAATTATATCTACTTGCTTTGATTACATAAAAAATAAACCTCATTTAAATTTTTTTAGGAATTTTTGTAGTTTCATTTCATAGAGTTAAACTGTTACTAAGATATCCTAAATATTTTGTAGTCTACAAAACTTTTGTTTTTTTTCACATACTTTTTACTGTAAACTATACTGAGATTATTTCTATCGAAGGTAGATTTTTTCTCCTATTGCAATAAATGTGCGCTCCAAGTGCCAGAGTTTGATTTGTCATAACATAAATATGAGTTGTGCTCCCGTTCCATCTGCATTGATCTGTACGTCTTATCTGACTTTTGCACAGCAATAGTTCAAAAACCAAAATTGCCGTTGGAAGTGACGACCTTCAACGGCCTTGAAGTGACGGCACCTTGGCTCGTATTTCCACCCACGTAAGAATTAAATTGGAATTAGACCCCTAATTTTAAGGTTCCTCATTTTGTTTTATCAAACCTGATATAAATTGGAAAAATTGCATGTTTTTCTGCTACGACTGTTTAATTGATTTCTTTTCGTTTTGGGTTTCATTTATTCTTTAATAGTAATTTATGGTCGTTTTCAGTTTGAATTATTGAAGGTTTTTATTTCCTGGAATCTTTACTTTGATATGGCCTGTACTTTTCTTTAAAAACTTCTTTTTCGGAAAGATTTTTAATTAATATCAAATTAAAGTTGCAATAAAAAAAATTAGTGCAGCCGTCTAAAAGCGTATGGAGTATATTCATTTTCTTTTTTTCGAAGAAAGTACTAGAAATTGGAATAAAAAGAATTCCCATGAATTAATCACTAAGAAGACAAATAAAATGTAGCCCTGAAGAAAAGGACAATTTTTTTTCGAAATGACCGATTAGATTCATTATAATAATGATAATAATAAATTTATTATAAGCCAAAAAAATAGACCATACAGCACAGTATTCCTAAATATACCTCACAAGAAAAATAACATAAATATCTAACTTCTCCCCCCACCAGCAAAAAAAAAATTACTCATTGATGTCGACGCTTCATTTACATATTTACATAACTGCATGATTGTCCTTTTTAAAGTTATCTGCAGGATCCCCGGGAACTCCAAGTTACCACCCTCAATATACCTTCCCCTTAAAAGAGAAAGTTGCTGGCACTCGGTGAGAATATTCGCCAAATCATCAATACCTAGGTTACATCTGGGGCAAGAGTAATCCGCACCTGCATCTGGGGCCATCGTTTTTTTTTCAAATACCCTTTTTCTATTTTAGTGGCAGGCAATTCGCTTGGATCCGAAAGTCCCTAATGGCTCCGTTGGTAATCCTAGTTTAAAATAATATTCAAATCCAAATTTCTCTTATACTTGGGAATAAAACTTCAATGTCTCAGATGTTTTAACTTCCTGGATCAACATTTGGACTTCTCGGTCTTTTATTCTTTCTTTAATCTTAGCCAAAAACGGCTGATCCTGATGTGAGGGCCCTAGCCCCACATTCCAAATATAAGATAATCCCACTCCATATAAAACATTTTTTATTTTTTATATAAATAATGAATATTTATATGCATACATGGTCCTTTAATCAAAAGCCCTTAAAAGAGGCAATTAGACTTTCTACAAGACATAAAATTTCAAAGGATATGAAATATTGCGTCATATTCATCCACTTGGGTCCAAAAAGGGTCCATAGGGACTACAGGGACAAAATAGGGGTCATTCATGGTCATTTATTTCTGTTGTACTTTTTAGAATTTTATGTTTTGATTAAGATTTCTTATCATTTTTGTTTTAGATCACCGTGATTGTGACTGAGGCTACAGGAATTTTGAAGATAAAGGTTTCGGAGGACCCCAAAGTTTTGGAGAAAGGTAGCTTTGAACGTAGAGAACAAGAACTAGGTTTCTCCTGTTTTGTTTTTGGATTTCTGTATTTGGAGCTCAAAGATATAGTAGTGACTTGGGTTTTATAAGAAAAAAGGAAAAATCATATTTATATTCTTCAAGCTGACACAACTTTGTGTCATATACTACAACTGCTTTTAGACGGTTGCACTAAGTTTTCATTATTGTGTCTCAAATAGGTTCATGAACACTGGCGGATTTAGGGGGCAGGGGGACCCTGGGCCCCCCTCCCGAGATCTTTTCTGACGCTTTCTTTTCCTGTTTTTTCTTTTTTGCTCTTTTTTTAGGTATACAAGCATACATTGAAAAAGATTACATGTACCTGGGAATTCCCATTCTATACCGATCTATAGCTGACAATTTATTACATCGTTATTTTTCTTTGTATATAGTTTTTACCTGCTGCTGCAACATCTGAGGTGCTTGTCCTGAAGTCAAAATATTGAAGATGAATGGATTTACCTTTTGGGTGATGTGGTACATATAGAAATGCCGGAGGGCTATATAAAATAGTATCATTATTGCCCATTACTTGCAGTATTTGTATTATTTTTTTTGTCATTGTAGGTTTTCTGCAATACATAATTGGGTGATCTTGAAAATGCAATGACATTTTCAAAATTGGGTTATCTTCATGAACTTTCCCCTCATCACCGCCCACTTTATATCGTGATGACACTCCTTTTGTGCCTGTAGTACCCGAAAGTTTTGTATTGAAGGTTTTAAATATTTTTCACGAGTCAAGTGGACATTTTGGAACATCAAACACGCTCCACAAAACTAAAACCGCAGTCTGATTGCCAAAGATTTATAAAAAGATATGAGTACATTAGTATCTTTCCACCTGCCTTGATTGTTTAAAAAGTAAGGCTCCCAATAGGACTGGTGTGGCACCCCTTGGGAAGGTCCCCATTCCTGGTAGCCCAAGGAATTTTTTGTCGGCAGATGTTGTCAGTCCACTTCTTAGGAGTTGAAATGGAATATCCGTCATTCTTACGGTCTGTTGTCATTTTACAAAGTTCTTGTTTGGAGTAGCTTTTCTGGATCAGAAGACCAAAACAGTGGGTAAAGCTGGGGCAGAAAAGGTTTTCCTTGTTCATGGATACCTGCTTCCTTTTTCAAGGAAAAGGGAGAAAATCTCACGTCCAAATTGGGGAAGAAAGTTAGCGAAATATTGGGTATCACCCATATCACAACAACCTCTTACCATGAGTTACCACCCTCAGCGTAATCGGCAAGTAGAAAGGATGCATATAAGTAGAAGAGAACATCCCTTAAGGATGTTATATCTCTTTAAGCATCCTCAGGTCGGGATGAATGGGATAAGCACCTTCCTTTCGCAATTTACTGGCTAAATACCGTATATAATGAAACCGCCTATGAAACTAATTATTTTGCCTCGTAAATAAGAGAACTCCCCCCCCCCCCTCCTCCCTGCCAAATATTGCTGAAAGCAGAACATAGTATTACTCTTTGGAGAATTATAAATCCCAAATATTGAACAAAATGATTGAAACCCGTAAACAAATTTTCAGTAAGATTTCCCCGTCAAAAGATTATTAGAATAGTCATGCAGATGAGAAAGCAACAAGGTTTAAGGTGTCGGAGCCGGATGATATCGTCCTTTTGAAGGTGCCACCGCCGGCCGGTCCGGGTGGTAATCTTGCAAAGGTTTGTTTTGAATAGCCTTATCGTATTATCCGACAGTTAAACGAAGGTTTGAATGATGCGATTGAACTGTCAGGAACAAACACTGAGGTGGTACATTATAACCGTTTGGCTCGATCGAATTTGAAGTATTGGATTTTCCAGCCTGGTAAAATCCACCAGGCATCGGAAGAAATCTCACCTCAACCAGTCACATCTGAACCAGTAGTAAAACCAAGAAGCTCTATCCCCAACCTCCTCGAAGATTGCTCTTATTACTCCATATATCTGGTCGCAAATCGGCAGACTTAGTTTCGTAGTCACTGTTCATTGCATGGCCAGTCTTTTCGATGTGCACCAGCTCCCCAGCACCCTGCAAATACAGTAGCTACTCAGATCCAGATAAAACCAACGTGGGTCCGTTTTACTGGTGTTCCGACCATTACTCATCCCTAAAAAACAAATTCACATAAATCTGTTTTTAAGGATGATGCTCTACAGTCTATTCTTGCTTCAGACCACCACCAGAGGGGAGGAAACAACACTAGTGGCAAAAAAGACGGTGCTATCAGAGGAGCTGCAACTTCAGGTCTCAAAAAGCTTCAAATAAGATGGTCACTTCATCTGTAAACTCATCTGCCATTATGGGCTTGACAATCGCCATTGAATGACCTCAAACCACAAATCCCACTGAAACAGCCATAGGACTTGAATCAGGCATTTTAACAGCCACTTAGACGTCACCCTTCTCGATCAACTCTGAATATATGCAACTACCAGCATCACTCGTTACAGTACTGGCAGCCATTCAAACCAACCAACACCGCCTACTTCTACCCCGTTATATCTGCAGCTGCCAGCCACTCTGTTCAACACCCCAGCCCCTCCTACACCCCAGATCAGCACCAGTCGATACCTCTATTACCTTTTCAGTGGTTTGTTTTATCACCTCGCCTTCCAACAATTGACCAGCGCAGCACCTCCTCCCCTCCCCAGCGATGTCCCCTAACATCAAAAGCTCCTGCCAGATGCTCACGATCTTCCAGTCGATTCATAGCTATCCCCTTCGTCAGTTGCCAGTAAAAGTCCTGCCGAACCATCCGTGCCTCTTCGTCGTCCTCAAAGAAATCGACATCCACCAGACAGATACAACCCTAGTTGGTAGTGGAAAGCTCTATAGTGAAGTAAAAAATCTGAGCCATCAGTTGATACTCCTGCAGGTAAGATACTGAGCTGTCAGCCATCGACCTCCCCCAGCTCCATGCCATTACAGAAGTCCAGTTATTAAAGCGATGTATCGTTTAGTGTTATTGTTATGTTTGTCGTTTATTTGTGTGTATGCTCGTTATGTATGTACCGTGTATAGTTATTTTGTTGTTGTTTTTCCCTCTGATCAATTCATCATTTATATTTTGATTGCCACGTTAATTGAACTCGGTAATACTTTTTCTGTGAATTTAATTGTCGATAGTTCTCCTTCTGTGGGATCTTATTTTTCCTTCTTTGCTGCCTTAGTAAGGTATTTGCCCCTTTATCTTCTCCCTTATTGTTGGTTCCTCGCGGTTCTCCGTGGTTATTTTCTTGGTTTAGAGCCATTAAAAATAATCAAATTATGTTTAAAAGATGTGCCCCCGCCCAGTCAGGATGTATGCATTCTCTTGACAAGTCCATGACATTCATCCTGAGAATTACATTTTTGCAATTTTTAATATTAACTAATGTTAAGTTGTCCCAGGAATTAGTAATTCCCCCTTGGTCACCTTGGGGTCACTTTGTTTTGATGTTTAAGGAATTACTTTTCCCTTGCCTTAAACAATATTTGTTGGATGAGTGGTTAGTCAGTCTGTTACTGGACCAAATTTTTGCGACGGCTATCTATGGCCATTGGCTATCTATCTATGCTATCTATGGCGACTATCATTGGCGACGGCTATCTATGGCTATCTATGGCTATCTAATGGCGATCACCATTTTTTCCTTTTCTAAAAAAAAGTTTTTTTTCAGCTCTGAACCAAGGTTTCTGCTTTGGAGGCTTGTAGTCGAGCCTTCGATAAGGGGAGGGGGGTATGTAATGAAGTATGTGCCCAACTTCACGAGATAGAATGATATATCTCAAAGGGTTCATTCAGTGTTAAATTGTATTTCAATCAAGGGAGTTGTTTGATGACTAGGACAGGGTCAGGACGGTAAGCCATATCTTTCCAATCAGTTTATTTTAATTTTGTTTCATTTACCAGGTTGTTTTTCAGTGATTATTATATAACCTAAATAACATTCGTCATATAGAGAATGACGATATGCATATGATAAAAACAAAGTATTGTTTTTTAAGTTTCTTGGTCAAATGGAATTGGATACATCTAAATATTACAAAGACACCTTATGCAAGATCTTGTTAACAAAGCACAGATATGAGAAAGCTACATATCTACTTTAAATGCTGTAAGTCTAAACTTCAGCACAAAAGCCAATTAGTACAAGGTTTTAGGCCAATTAGTACTACCTTTGAAAGTAAAAGGAAAACTGTATTCACCGGAGTTAGAACTAACACCTGGGGTTTTGGGGTTGCAGCAGTTTTGCTAGGAACAGTCTTGGGGGGATTAGTCGTGGTTCTCATCGTTGGAGTATGTAGATGTCGGGGTGGGTGAGATCATGGAAGGAGTTGTTTTGTTTATAGCAGTGCTTTTGGTACCTTTTGTTGTAGTAGCAAAGGTGCTATTAGGGGTAATAGTGGCAGAAGCAGCAATAGTCAAGATAAGAATAGTCGCAGTTATAGATTTCTTAGTTAACAGAAATAGTAGACAAGGTTTTACTCATTTTTATTATATTGTTTTCAGAACAAGTGTGCCTGCCATAAAGTTTTCCCTGAAGAGGTGAATATTACAACCAGACGTTTTATTTTGACAAGATTTAATTGGAATGTTTCTCCTTTTCTCCTTTCCCTTTTTTGTTTATCCTTTTCCTCTTTTCTTTTTTTAGTTTACCTTTTTTCTTTCTCCTTTCCTTTCTGTTTCTCATTTTCCTTTTCTATTTATTCTTTTTCTCTTTCTTTTTCTTTTCGCTTTTTCCTTTTCCTTTTGTTTCTCCTTTTCTTCCATTTGGTATTGTTCCTTTCCCTTTTATTTTCTATTTTTCCCTTTTATTTCTCCTTTCTCTTTCTTTTCTCCATTTTACTCTTTTCTTTTTTATCTCTACTTTTCCGCTTTTGTTGCAGTTTTTATTTAAGTCTTCTTGTTTGTCATGAAAGCAATCTTCCTCCATCTAGAGAACAGGCAAGTCAAACGTAAAACTAACATAAATAATCACAAATTAATTTTAGGGTGCTTCTCCCATAAATGCCCTAAGGACTAGAGTCTGAGTAAGCAAGGGTCAAAATACCAAGTAAAGTTACAGTAAAGAAACAAACAAATTCACATAACCGACGGGGATAATTTGCCAGAAATTAAATTTTCTTTGGTTGAAGCCCAAACCAAATAATTAGGTACACTTGGATTCGAACCCTCGCCCTCTCGGACAAAGGATCCTAAATCCAGCGTATCAATCTACTCGGCTTGGTAGATTGCAAATAATCGAATGAAAATCGGAGAAAATCTTTAAAATAGTACTTTAATTCAACTTTTTCCCGAGTTTTTGATTTTTTTCGAAATAGTACCCCGAGTCAACTTAGTTACTTATAAGTCAATTAATACATAACAAAAATTGTCTAGAAACTTAATACATAAGGGGATTCGGTTCCTTGAAAACTAAGAGGTCAGGTGTCCTTTTCAAGTAATATAAGAAAAGTGGCAGAATTAAGTACAGATTTCTTCCATTGCAAAATAAAATTTTGTGGACTGAAGCGCTATCAAGCAAAAATTGTGCTGTAATTCTTGTGACAGCGGATAGTTTTGTATTCTTAGAATACCGGCAGAGGCATTATTTAACTAGAGAGAATCAATTGACATTGCGCTGTAATACCTAACGTTTATAGCAAGCTAATCAGTTTATCCTAGATTATAATAATGTTATTATCTCAACTACAATATAGCCGTTGTATGATGAAGAGCAGGGAATCAAACATTTTGGCTGAATACCAACTGTGCTGCAGACTAATAAAATTAATATTACATTAAGGGAATTCGATACTGTAAAAATCATTTGCGAGTCTCAGAGTCGGCTAACAGTCTCAAAGAAAAAAGGCTTGTTAGTAATATTTCCTAGCAGCAAGGGGAGTTTTGAAAGCAATTTTGGTAAAAATTGATAAGGAGACTTAAGTGTGTCAGTCCTTCGAATAGCAGACGAGAATCTAGATTGAAATAAAGAAATCGTATAATCTTTTATGAATTTTTAAACAAACGCTGTCTACTCAATGTACATACTACTACTAATACTACTAACAGCTCACCGCAGCACCAAGCCGCCTGAGGCTAACACAGATACGCACGCTCAAACAACACTTCAAACACTAGATGGCGCGTAGTGGTTTTTCTTTTCGAAACTAGTGCTATTTTTTACTGTTATAAGTTGTCCATACTCTTTGCCGATGGGTATGATAATCTTTCATGTGGTAAAAGGCTAGTCTATCAACCAGATTAGAACGCGAACAAGTCTTCCAAAAAATTATCCTAATAGCAGAGGCCTTTCAAAATATCTCTTCTGTGGATGAAGGATGACCGACTGCCAAAGATTTTCCGTTTCGGCCAACCATCTAGGGCTAAACGGAAAGCAGGTTTTTTCTCAGTTGGGGTGGGAGGATGTCATAAAGAAAGATTTAAGGGAAATGGGAACTTCCTGGGAGAGTGTAAAGAGGGAGGCTTTGTTTGGATTAGGATGGAGGAGGAGCGACCGTATCTGTGTTAACCTCAGGCGGCTCGGTCCTGTGGTGAGCTGTTAGTAGCAGTAGTAGTTTCAAAATGGTTAAAAGATTTTGAAACATGGGAAATAATCAATTAAATAGTTGATATGGGGAACCATAGGGCAAAACAAAAAGCAAGAAGTATGGAACGCAAGACTTCCAAAATATCCGCTTGGCATAAACAAAACTTCCAGGGCGAAACTGAAAGAACCATCATGAGTGAAAGTAATAACTCCTGGCTGCAATTCACTGTTGAATTTAGGTAAAAGTGGTCATGGGGGTCAGGTGGGTTTGGGAGGGCAATGTGGGGCATTGGAGGGGGAGCTGAGTATTGATTTTGAATGGATTTGTTATTATTTTATTTTATATTTTTATTTATCTTATATTATTTTTGTTTGAGTTATTTAATTTTTTATGTATTTATTATTATATGTTATTTTATTTTATATTTTTATTTATCTATTATTATTTTTGTTTGAGTTATTTAAATTTTTGTTGTTTTTATGCATTTATTAGTATATATTATTTTATATTGTTTTATTATTTTTTAATTTGATCTAATTAATAATCAATATTATGGGTTAATAGTTATGTGGACTTCTGGACGACCGCAAACCCTCAAAGATATTTCTTCAGTTCGACAGTGTTGTATATTTTATTTAATTATTTATGATTGTTATAAAATAAAAGTTGAACTTGTTGCCACTAGTTGTATTAATAAAAGATTAACCTACCTAAAAAAATTTTACCTACCTACCAACGAAAACGTTACAATTCACCCTTCATTCAACTTCTACAGAGTAATCAGTTTTGATAACTTTTGATGAACATGACTTAAAATGGGCAGAGGTTAGATATTAGTAATAATAAGAAAAAATGTTTTGTCATGAAAGTCAAGAATGGCTATAGCTAAGACGCATCAAATGTGACTCAGGACTTTGAACCCTATAGCTACATTCTATGGCGAGGAGTGGGGTAAGAGATGGTAGCTCATTTCTACAGCATAATATGTAATTAACGTATATAAATGAAAACTCAGTTCATTTTGTAAAATAAGTTTTTGGAGAGATACTTTTTGATTTTGTAAAAATTTTAAAAGTTGAAATTGGAATCCCAAGGGGACGAAAAAAATTCCAGATGAAGGTCGCTGATGACACTTTTTGTAATGTAGTTTTTTTTTTCGATTTACCAATGTGTTTCAAAGCTTAATTGAGCCGCGTTTTCAGGCTCAGCGGGTTTGAACCGTGTTGTTCTCGTCTAGTTTCAAGTTTCTAGCTTTTCATCTAGTTTCAGCGGGTTTGAAGTTTCAACCCCGTATTTGATGCACTGATGCACAACGCTTGATGCAATCGACGATAAAAACCCGTTTTCGAACCCGCTGAGCTGTGAACAACCCGTCTTCGAACACGGGTTGTTCTCGTCTAGTGCATCAAGCGTTGTGCATCAGTGCATCTAGTGCATCAAACACGGGGATGTAACTTCGAACCCGCTGAAACTAGACGAAAAACTAGAAACTTGACAACTAGATGAGAACAATCCGTGTTCGAACCCGCTGAGCCTGAAAACGCGGCTTTGTATACAATTTTTAACGGATAACTGCATAATTATGTAAGCTATATTCTTGCAACTGGGAGATCAAGGGATAGGTTTAGGGGAGTATTGTTTGAAGCTTCAAAAGTAGGTTCTTATGCCCGAATTTTTACGCTTTCCTTGGAAGTGTTCCAGATCAGTATGACCATGGGCACCAGGGGCTGGGGTGTACCTGGCATTTGTATGTACTGTTTTCTCTTCTTTCTAGACGAATTTTCTAGAGAGTCTGAGGTACCTGTCTCACTGATATTAAATGATTTGACTGGTATGTCAAACATCAAAATGTACGAAAGATATTGTTGTATCCTAATTTCTATAGTATAGTGGGAAAAGCTTTAGAGAAAGAAAGGCTTGCTAGCCCTATCTCAAACAATAGGCTGTACGAAAAATATGATTCGTAGCCTTCGTATAGCCTCAATATAGCCTTCTAAGGCTATGCTGAGAGAAAAGTTAACAGGGCTAAGAAACGTTCTATGGATGATGGGTGACAGATTGCCAAAGATCGTCCATGTCGGCCAACCGTCTAGGGCCAAACGAAAAGCAGGTCTTCCCTGACTGGGGCGGGAGAATGTCGTAAGGAAAGACTTAAGGGAAATTAAAACTTCCCGGGAGGTTGTAAAGAGGGAGGCTTGGAATAGATGGGGATGGAGGGGTAGTGTTTTTAATTTCTGTTCGTTTTGGGTTTCATTTATTTATCGATGCTGATTTGTGGTAGTCTCACTTGGTAGATTATTTGATTTTATTTTCGCTCATTTTTTGTTTAATGGAGTCCTTTACTTTTCTTTGAAAAGTTTATTTTGTGGAAAAAGTTTTTTTTAATTAATTTCTGTTCGTTTTATATTGACATAGTATAAGTATAACCTCGTATAATCCCAGTCTTTGTATAATCCTCGTTTTTCTCTTTTTTTACTATTGTTTCGTTTTGACATAGCCTTTTCAGAGAAAAAGAAAATAATGCTTTAAATCTTTTCGTTTTTTTTTTAAGAATTTATAGTTTGGCCCGCTATTTGTATGCTGGAGAAAAATTTTCAGCAATTTTTAACAACAAACCCCTCTTAAAAATCTGGATACAAATAGTAGTGTTTAATTTAGTTTCATACCTCCTCTAGTTGACCTGAAATGGAAAAACTTTATACCATTCACAAAAAAATCTGTTTACTTTCTTTGATACCTTGGATACACTTACGCTATTTTGATTTGGTTAAATTTTAAGAGCAGAAGCAGCCCCCGACAGTTTGAACATAATAGCCCTCAGTCGATCTTGGGATACTGCTGAGATGCCTTATTGAGAATTAGCATTAACGCAGTGCAGTTTGATTTAATGTTATGGCAAAATTTAGTTTTTAAACATAAAGTCAAATGGGAGGGTGGGCGTGGGAAAGGGTTTAGTTTCCCTCCAATCACTTTCGACTATTAAAAATGGCATCATCCCTTTCTATTTTCAATCGAATGAGCCCTTTTCGAAGTTCCTACAACCCCTTCATTACAAAGTGCCCTGGTCTAAACAACAGCAATAACAAAAAAATTATACATTATACCCACATCGATCTTTAGTATAAAATCTCAAGCCTTCCAATCACTTTCGACTATTAAAAGAGGCACTAGGCCTTTCGATTTCCAATCGAATGAGCCTTTTTTGAGTTTTTGCGACAACACTTCCTATAAACACCTTATATGCCCCCAGGGTATAAATTACAACACTTATCCTAAGGGCTGTGAGGGTGGTTGTCATCCTCCAAGAGCTAATTTCCAGAACTTTCAACCACGTTAACAAAATGCCTATCTCAAAATTTTGATTGGATGTGTCTAGGAAAATGGTGGGCGTGAGAGCGGCGTTAGTCTTTCTCCAATTACTTTCAACTATTAAAAAAGGCACTAGCCCTTTCAATTCCAATCAAATGAGCCCTTTTGAAGTTTCTACAACAACGCTTTCAATAAAAACCTTATATTCCCCCAGGGGATAACTTACATTCCTTGCCAAGAGGGCTGGGAGGGGGGGGGGGTTGTCATCCTCAAAGACCAAATTTCCAGAACTTTCTACTACGTTGAACAAAATGGCTATCTGAAAATTTTGATTGGATGTGTTTGGGGGAATGGTGGGCGTGAGAGGGGGGTTAGTTACCCTCCAATCACTTTCAACTATTGAAAAGGGCACTAGCCCTCTTAATTTCCAAATGAATGAGCCTCTTTTTGAAGTTTTTTACGACAACTCTATCATTAAAAACCTTATATGCCTTTTATGCAAAGGTTGTAAGTTATGCCTGGGGACTCTGGGGTTTGTCATCCTTAAATACATTATTTCCAACTTTCAACTACGTTGAACCAAATGGCTATCTCTAAACTTTGATTGATGTGTTTGGGGATGGGTGTGAAAGGGGGGTTAATACTCTCCACTCACTTTCGACTATTAAAGGCAATTTTAATCAAATGAGCCCCTTAGCCCTTTTGAAGTTTTTACGACAACTTTCATTAAAAACCTTATATGCCTTTTAGGAAAGGTTGTAAGTTATGCCCTGGGGGACTCTGGGGGTTTGTCATCCTTAAATACATTATTTCAGAACTTTCAACTACGTTGAACAAAATGGCTATCTCTAAACTTTGATTGAATGTGTTTGGGGAAATGTGGGTGTGAAAGGGGGGTTAATTACTCTCCACTCACTTTCGACTATTAAAAAGGGCAATTTTAAATCAAATGAGGCCCCTTTTGTAATTTCTACAACAACTTTCTATATAAACCTTATATGCCCCCAAGGCATAACTTACAACCCTTGCACTGAGGGTTCTGATGGGGTGTCGTCCTAAAAGACCTAATTTACAGAACTTTCGACTACGTTGAACAAAATGGATATCTCAAAATTTTGATTGGATGTGTTTGGGGAAATGGTGGGCGTGAGAGGGGGGTTAGTTGCTCTTCAATCACTATTGACTATGAAAAGGGTACTAGTCCTTTCAATTTTCAATTGAATGAGCCCTTTTTGATGTTTTTACAACATCACTTTCTATAAAAACCATACATGCTCCCAGGGCATAACTTACAACCCTTGCCCTGAGGGTTGTGGGGGAGGGGGGACGGTTGTCATCCTTAAAGACCTAATTTCCAAAAAATTCAACTACGTTGAATAAAATGGCTATCTAAAAATTTTGATTGGATGTGTTTTGGGAAAAGGTGGCGTGAGAGAGGGGTTAGTTGCCCTCAAATCACTTTCGACTATTAAAAAGGGCACTAGCCCTTTGAATTTCCAGTCGAATGAGCCCTTTTTCAAGTTTCTACGACAAAATTTCAATGAAAACCTAATATGCCCCCAGGGCATAACTTATAACCTTTGCCGTGAAGACTGCAGGGTGAGTGTCCGGCTCAAAGGTATGATTTCCTGAACTTTAAACTGCGTGGAACAAAATGGTTATCTAAAAATTTTGATTGGATATGTTTGGGGAAATGGTGGGCATGGAAGGGGTTTTAGTTTCCTTCCAATCACTTTCGACTATTAAAAAGGGCACTAGCCATTTCAATTTCCAATCGAATGAGCCCTTTTTGAAGTTTCTACGACGACGCGTTCTATAAAAACCTTACATGCCCCCAGGGCATAACTTACAACCCTTGCCCTGAGGACTGTGGGGGAGTGTCCTCCTAAAAAACATAATTTCTATCTGGAAATCCACAACACTGAACAAAATTGCTATCTAAAAATTTTGATTGGATGTGTTTGGGGAAAAGGTGGGCGAGAGAGGGGGGCTAGTTGCCCTCAAATCACTTTCGACTATTAAAAGGGGCACTAGACCTTTGAATTTCCAATCGAATGAGCCCTTTTTCAAGTTTCTACGACAAATATTTCAATAAAAACTTATATGCCCCCAGGGTATAACTTATAACCCTTGCCCGGAAGACTGTGGGGGGAGTGTCCTGCTCAAAGTTGTAATTTCCTGAACTTTAATTGCGTGGAACAAAATGCCTATCTCAAAATTATGATTGGATGTGTTTGGGGAAATGGTGGGCGTGGAAGGGGTGTTAGTTGCCTGCCATTACTTTCGACTATTAAAAAGGGCACTAGCCATTTCAATTTCTAATCAAATGAGCCCTTTTTGAAGTTTCTACGACAACACGTTCTATAAAAACTTTATATGCCCCCAGGGCATAACTTACAACCCTTGTCCTGAGGGCTGTGAGGGGGTTGTCATCCTCAAAGACCTAATTTACAGAACTTAAAACTAGGTTGAATAAAATGGCTATCTCAAAATTTTGATTGGATGTGTTGGGGGAAATGGTGGGCGTGGGGGGGGCTAGTTGCCCTCCAATCACTTTTGACTATTAAAAAGGGCACTAGCCATTTGAATTTCTAGTCGAATGAGTCTTTTTTGAAGTTTCTATGACAACTTCTTCTATAAAAACCTTATATGCCCCCAGGGCATAACTTACAACCCTTGCCCTGAAGGCTGTGGGGGAGTGTCCTCCTCAAAAACATAATTTCTACTTGGAAATCAACTACGCTGAACAAAATGGCTATATCAAAATTTTGATTAGATATGTTGGGGGGAATGATGGGCGTGGGGGGGGCTAGTTGCCCTCCAATCACTTTTGACTATTAAAAAGGGCACTAGCCCTTTGAATTTCCAATTGAATGAGCCGATTTTGAAGTTTCTACGACAACGCCTTCTATAAAAACTGTATATGCCCCGAGGGCATAACTTAAAACCCTTGCCCTGAAGGCTCTGGGGGAGTATCCTCCTCAAAAACATAATTTCTATCAGGAAATAAACTACGCTGAATAAAATGGCTATCTCAAAATTTTGATTAGATGTGTTTCGGGAAATGGTGGGCGTGGAAGGGGGGTTAGTTGCCTTCCAGTCACTTTCGACTATTAAAAAGGGCTCAAGCCACTCCAATTTCCAATTGAATGAGCCCTTTTTGAAGTTTCTACGACAACTTCTTCGATACGAAGTGCCCTGCTCTAAAGGGAAAAATAATAAATGATACATTGTGCCAACATCGTTCTTATATGCCCTCAGGGCATAAATTAAAACCCTTGCCCCGAGAGTTGTGGGGGAGTGTCCTCCTCAAAAACATATTTTCTGTCTGGAAATCAACTACGCTGAACAAAATGGCCATCTCAAAATTTTGATTGTATGTGTTTGGGGGAATGATGGGCGTGGGGGGGGGGCTAGTTGCCCTCCGATCACTTTCGACTATTAAAAAGGGCACTAGCCCTTTGAATTTCCAATTGAATGAGCCTTTTTGAGGTTTCTACGACAAGGCCTTCTATAAAAACTGTATATGCCCCCCTTGCATAACTTACAACCCTTGCCCTGAAAGCTGTGGGGGAGTGTCCTCCTCAAAAACATATTTTCTATCCGGAAATCAACTACGATGAACAAAATGGCTATCTCAAAATTTTGATTGGATGTGTTTGGGGGAATGATGGACGTGAGGGGGGTCTATTTGCCCTCTAATCACTTTCGACTAATAAAAAGGGCACTAGCTCTTTGAATTTCTAATCGAATGAGCCTTTTTTGAAGTTTCTATGACAACGCCTTCTATAAAAAAAAACCTTATATGCCGCCAGGGCATAACTTAAAACCCTTACCCCGAGGGTTGTGGGGGAGTGTCCTCCTCAAAAACATATTTTCTATCTGAAAATCAAATAGGCTGAACAAAATGGCCATCTCAAAATTTTGATTGGATGCGTTTGGGGGAATGATTGGCGTGGGGCGGGGGCTAGTTGCCCTCCAATCACTTTCGACTATTAAAAAGGGCACTAGCCCTTTGAATTTCCAATCGAGTGAGCTTTTTTTCAAGTTTTACGGCAATGCCTTCTATAAAAACCTTATATGCCCCCAGGGCATAACTTAAAACCCTTGCCCCTAGGGTTGTGGGGGAGTGTCCTCCTCAAAAACATATTTTCTATCTGAAAATCAAATAGGCTGAACAAAATGGCTATCTCAAAATTTTGATTGGATGCGTTTGGGGGAATGATTGGCGTGGGGCGGGGGCTAGTTGCCCTCCAATCACTTTCGACTATTAAAAAGGGCACTAGCCACTCCAATTTGCAATCGAATGAGCCCTTTTCGAAGTTTCTACAACAACTCCTTCGATACGAAGTACCCGGGTATTGAGAAGAAAGAAAGAAAAAAAAATAATACATTGTGCTCACATCGTTCTTTACTTAGGCAGCGCTATCGCGTTGCCTATGATAATTTTGATTGTAGGGTCTCCTAAGATAAAGAAATATTTAGAACTATAGAAGAAGTAGTTTAACCCCTGTGAGCTGCTCACCTTTGAAATTATGGACAATTACAACTTCCATGTAAATAAAATTACCATTAAATTTTTCATTGTTCCAAAGTAGACCAGTGAGCCACATAATGGCTTCTCTAAAAAAAACTGCTGAGAACTTAAGATAGCGCCAAAAAAACTACTAGGGGGAAGCAATGCTTAAGTCACCAATTGGGGGGAGGGGAAATTAATTCTCCAACCCACCTCTTGCCCCCGCCTTTTCTGACCCACTACATTTCTATGAATTGGTGCAACATTGACACCACTGCTTGGCAGGGGCATAATTTGCTATCAGGCAGGAGGCAACTGCCCCTCCCAGACCTCGGTTTGCTGCCCTCCCCAGACCCCAGTTTTCCCCCTCAGCTGAAATTTAGTTTCTTCAAAAATCTAGTCAAAACTAAGGTAAGCCTGCATTGCTCAAGCATCCACAGAAACGGGTCACTTATCGTTAGTATATCTTTACCTTTATGGTACTATATGGCTCATTTTTTAGTTTTCACCTTCATTTTTGCTCGATTTGGGGGTATTGGCTCCAACTTTGCCCCTCCCCCCCCCTCCGGATTTCAACGAAATCACGCCACTGATACCTGGTGAAAAGGCGGCAAGTCCTCAACAGGCACATTACAGATCGGTTAGAAAGGCGTGGCAGTGCTCTCCATAAACTCTGCAATATTCTATAGTTCTATGCTGGAATCCTGACTTGCTCAAGACCCCAAGAATGTGTAAGTAGACTTGAGAAAGCTGCAAAAATCTTGTTATTTGTGCTAGAGTTGCAAACGCCGCCACTTATTTTTACAATCATTTACATTCATAATCAGTGTTTGCCAGAGATGTATTTCCTGCTCACTGTTCGGTCTAATGTAATGACATCAATTATGCTTATGAGGGGTACTGGTTCACAATAGTGGTAAGTAGTAGTAAGTAAGTAAGTATGACGGCACTAGACGCTTAAGTGACCCGCGTCCCAAACCAAATAACTGGCCACGCCAGGGATCGAACCCGTGCCCCTTGGACAAAAAATTCTCAGCCCAGCGCACGTCCACTTAGCCAAGACGGCTTTTTGCTGGTTCACAATAGCCGCTAGTTTAAAAAAATACTAGATTTTAGTGATTTTTTAATTATTTTTAGTGATTTTTATCAATAATGTAGTGATTTATTTTTATTGAAGCAATATAAAAGATCACTAGAAATAGTAATATATCACTAGGGGTGGTACCCCTGTACTGGTCCTATTGGATCTGTATGCATTAGTAATTAAAACTATCCTGGTAACCTTACTGCGTTAACATCCACTTAATGGGTTACTTATGACGGCGATCTAAGCTTACATAAATTCGAATTTAGTTGTTTACAAAAGGGAAAACCATAATTTAAGATCTCGGCGGCACTTCAGGAGCATCATAGCTATTGTTTACAATTGATTGTTTAAAATACAATTGTTACAATTTAATTGTTTACAAAAAGGAAAACCATAATTTAAGATCTCTGCGGCACTTCAGGAGCATCTTTGTTATTTATATCTTGAAGTCTGTAATTTACTAAAATGTTTCCCGAAAAATTAGTTTTACGTGTCTCATTTTCTATACAAGTTGGCCAAGCCAATTTCGTATCCCTGGCTCTCATGCGGAATGGCAAGCTTTCTCCAGCCGTTATGGAAAATATTTTGTATTCTCTTTTAGTCGGGCTTATGACGGCGATGTAAGCTTAAATAAATGCGAATTTAATTGTTTACAAAAAGGAAAACCAAAATTTAAGATCTCTGGGGTACTTCAGGAGCATCATAGATACAATCTTCTCCATGATAGAATTTCTGGAAGAGTGTAGTGTCAATTCCATACTGAGCAAAATTGGTCATAGCTCTGTTGTATACATCCTCAGTGACTGCGTTCTCTCGAGCAAGAATCCAGCCAAACTGAACGGTAAGTCCCAAGATGTTGTCGCAAGAGTAAACAGCAGCCCAGTTTGTATAATCCGTATCGAGGACCCAGTAATTACCATTTGGTTCTGTAATTAATTAAATTCGTTGTGATTAATTAGTCACTCTTTTGGTTCTAGAAAATATGACACCAAAGGGTGCATTTTAGTGATTCAATGAATGCTTAATTCAATTGATTACAACGTGTTTTACCAAACAGAGGAAGAAATAAAATATTTTACCCAAACGAAAGAATAGAAAACAAAAACAGAAAAGGGCAACTAAACATTTTTATTCAAAATATGACATAATGTAAGTAAGGAGCGTACTGTAAGTAAGGAGCGACCCGGCTCAATGGTAACCGAAACTCTAAAAAACGGAATTTTTATACCAAAAGATACATCTAAAGAATCAAATTTTAATGCTGATTACAAATATATAAGTTTCATCAAGTTTAATTATACCCATCAAAAGTTACGCGCCTGAGAAAATTTGGCTGATTTTAGAAAAAAGGGGGAAAGACCCCCTAAAAGCTATAGAACCTTAATGAAAATCACACCATCATATTTAGCGTATCATAGAACCCTACTTTGGAGTTTTCAAGTATCTATCTACAAAAATGTTGAATTTTACATTTTTGCCAGAAGAA